>JASXSY010000701.1:0-190087 GCA_034509805.1 Sipha maydis | reverse complement strand
ACAATATAATTCGATAGAGCTGATAAATATTTTGGATTAAAAAATTTCGAACTGTGAAAGTTATGAATTATATAACATCATTGGTAATTGATATAAATTTAAATTGCTCGTAGAATATCACAAAATTATAACGGATAAATTACAAATACAAATTATATTGGAAGGCGCACCGAGGCTGTATATAACCCAATGTCATCTGCACCATAGTTAAAATAATTATTCTTGAAAATATTTTTGATGATAATCATTTGTAGGTATCATAAACAGCTCATATATTAATTGTGAATGAATTTGAAAATTAAAACCATTATTCAATAGATTTTAAAAAATCCGTAATCGCCCAACTGAGACCGACTGATTTGGATCATACTGATTTGTTTTTATTTTAGAAACAGGACCGAACTGAATATAATGGTTAGAATAGCATCGAAAGCTTTCATAAAAATATGAAGTCAGATCGAAACAATTTTTCACCTATTTTTATAAACAAGACCGGATCATGCAGAGTATAATTGCATAGAGGATTTAATTTTGGACTACATCTATGACGATCGACCGAATCGAATTTGAATAAAAATTGTGTTCCACTGAACCAATCTTGGGCATGCACCACTGTGTACTTATTAATCTAGTTAATTATAACGTCATATAAATATAAGTAAATAACAAACGTGAATGAGCGTTTGGTAATGTGGTTTCTACCGTAGTACCAAGATAATTCGGAAATATTCTGCAAACTGTTTGATGCTAGCAAATATATTTCTAAATGTCTTGCGTGGCATCATTGTATAGTTACTGAGTTTTATTGAACCTCACGCGTATTTAGCTCACGGGGTAAATAAAATCGTTCGTTATTTCAGTGTAGTTGATATTACGGCCCTTTGGCGTAGAAACCGGGAGACTCGTAATAAACTCGTCGTTATGGTACAAACGGCGACAACAACGAAAACAATGCGGCAATTATTTCAAATACGCCCTCTAGGCGCGATTACAGCAGTTCGGAGACGGAGATACATAATAAAGATGATGATAACAGTACAAACAAATTATTGTAATCTGGATTAAAATTATTCACTTTGGATTCGAATCGAAAATGTTATTCCGATTGTTGGATTTCAATCCGAATTTCAAATCTAAT
Source organism: Sipha maydis (assembly GCA_034509805.1). NCBI lineage: Eukaryota > Metazoa > Arthropoda > Insecta > Hemiptera > Aphididae > Sipha > Sipha maydis. The sequence continues at coordinate 188,949 of JASXSY010000701.1, read as the reverse complement.
TCATTATTTTGCTTTCGAAGAAGTACAAAATCAAATGTATTTTTATCTTTTATAATTATCGTTAAAAACTTGTAATTATGTATCATAAAATAAAAAAATAAAAATGAAAATAGAGAATAGGATATTTATAGGTAATCGGATGATGACTCATCGGGGCGGTCAAAAACGAGGTAAGGTCCAGACGGCAATAAAAAAAAATTTTAGTATATACTATATTCAATAGCGAAGTTTGAGAATTTGTGTAGCTAAATATTTAAAACCGTTAATAGCATTCAGGGACTGCCGCGATAAAGCTATTGCATATTAAATTAATAGGAATTTGATATAATTTTAAATTTTTAGATTCTGTACGGAGTGAAGAATGTATTGATTTTACAATGATGTGTGTTTTTTTTTTTTTTTTTTTATTTTTTTTGTGTCTTTCGACACGATTTGGGGCAGTTAAAATGCTTCGATTTCCTTATGTAGCAACTTTTCTGAAAGGAAAGTGACTAGTTGGTAGAGCTCTGCACGGTCCAGTCTAGACCGGCGTTATCATTGGCATATCATTTCAAAATTTTACAGTTAAAACAACTTTTCAAATTATACCGCCAGGGAAAAATTGATTTTCTCGAGTTTTCGTAGGTGTACAAATGTTCAAATCACAATTACAAATCTGTACAAATGAAAAAGCAATCGTGTGTACCAGTCCGGAGTCGATAGGACCAATATAAGCCGATGGCGGTACTGGGGTAACGGTTACACCAGTACCGCCACGGAAAAATTGATTTTCCCGAGTTTTGGTAGGTGTACAAATGTTCTAATTTCGATTACAAATCTGTACAAATGAAATAACAATCAATAGGATAATTTTGGAGTTAATTATATAATTTAGTGGTACTGGGGTGACGGACCTGTTTTTTTTATTTATTTTACATTAATTGTATTATAATTACCGCCATCGCCACCGTGAGATCGTTTCATGTGCATTATTATAAAAATAATACTAAAAACTATTTTAATTATTATTGCACGACTATCGAGACGTGCACTATTTGTTTAATCAAATGTATTAATCGTCATGCTGGCTCTAATTATGTTATCGTTAGCTATAGCAACGAAAAACATACACCCATAACGGCAGATTTTGAAACTCATATTACAACATACTTTCAATACCAAAATTATTTAGTAAAATTTTATATTACACCTTTATTTCTGTAAATTTTTGACGATGGATCGAATTAATCAGACAACTTTACTTCGAACACAAACAAAAATATTAAACAAGTCAAATCTAAAACACTTGAAAACCAACTTAAGAAATATAGGAATCTCTAAAAAGTAAGTTTGTTATCTGCTTATATTTGAATCATCATTATAACTTTTAAAATATATCTATATAATTCAGATCATTCTGTTGCATTAGTTCCAAACTACCACACACATATGTTATAATTAGGGTTCGGAAGTTGTAGGAATTGCATATTGTTCTGTATGTTTCTAATTTATAGCAGATCAAGCTAGAAATTTGAACTATACAATGATGAGTTAAAAAAAGAAAATTGAAAATGCATATTTTGCATATTTTGTCAATTTTAGCTCAAAAAATGCATATTTCATTGATTTTGCACTCATATTATACATATTTCATATTTTCTAAATAAAATTTTTATAACTTTAAAATTTTATTTCCTCGGGTGTATCTTTCAATTAATATTGAATACATAAAATTCAAAATTATCAACGAAGATATTTATTCCCATCGTCACAGTCAACAATTAATTTAATAACAACAATGTGATACGCATTTAATCGTTCACGTTCAAATGCCGAAATACTTATATTAAGTACTTTTTACCATATCGTTAAAATGCCAACCAATTGTACATTTTTTTCAGTTATAAAAAGTTTTTATGTTTATTATTGATTATTAACAGCATCATATGAGTTTTTTTTTTTTTGAACTTTAGAATATTTTTGTCGCGTATTTATTAAATTTTTTTGCATATTTAATGCATATTTTGCCTTTTTTATCTCCTACAACTTCCGAGCCCTAGTTATAATACTATTATATAACAGCTAAACCCAGTTCTGCAATATCGCTCAACATTCATGCATGTGTTTTGCCTTATGAGCTCCGTTATCGAGTTTTCACGTTCAATATACTTTAATTATCTCTCTATGAGATGGTAGACACAATACATGACACCGGTGGCAGTCCGCCACGTACGCCTTATTCTAACAAACGTAATTTATCTAACTCGTCAACTTCACCAAAAGTTGACGAAAAAAAAAATAAATCAAAAATATTCGTTGCACCTAATCGATTTGCCGTCTTGCACTTTGATGATCCTAGTGACAGTGTATTCAATATATCCTCTAGTTCGTCAGCTCCCAATGAAAAACCAGCTCCTGCAGTTCAAGACAATTGTCAATTGTCAATTCTTTAAAGATTCGTTGATTCTCAATAAACGAAACGTCACGCCGTCGGCCCCACCGATTTACATCTCCAGCATCATCAATTTTTCCGCCCTCATAAAGGAGCTAACAAGGTTAACATTCCCAAACGCTTTTACCTGTAAGTCAACCACCTCATTTCTTATTGTACACGCCAAGAGCAGAACGATGCCCATCCGGTTCTTTTTTAAACTGTTAATAAAAAACTTTGCATGATTTATAGATTCTATACCTGACTCGGGATTATCCATAATATGTTGCATTACTTCAAACTACTTATTTAAATTTAGAGCAACAAAGTTTAATTGACGACCGAGATGATGAATTCTAACAATACAATCTTAATACAGTTTATAATAATAATGATAATAATTTCGTATGATTATTTAACAGACAGATCGACAATTTCCTGGTAATGACTTCAAAATAATTAATGATTTGGAATCGATGGTCGGATATAGACATCCGAAAAATCGAATTACTCCCGACAACCGAGAGTACATCAGGACCGTGAAATTCATTAGGGTGATTGCCGACACCGTTGCCAGGAATATTTTAAATACAATATGTGAAAACCCACCACAGTCGGGTGAAGCTGACAACGGTACTGCTGAGATAATGCTCAACGACCTTAGGGCGATCAATTACGGCGGAGACGGGAATCCAGCTGACAACACTCGAGTCCCGGACATTCAGTTGGGCGTAGCAAACGCCATCGTCGAGATCTTGACCACTGCCGAGAAGGGTTCTTTACTGGAACTCAAAGCCAAAATGAATCCCCCAGTTTCCGTAAATCCCGTTGCCAAGACCAAATCGTATGTAAACGACTCTACCGACGGCAGAAAACGATTTGTCCGTGTTAATAACAAATCATTTCACCAAAATCTCGATGAGCCACGTAGAAATATTTGTCCCGGTAAGAGCACAGCGACAGGTCCGTGCGCAAGTCAAGGAAGGTTCAACCCCTTCCCTCCATTACAAAAAAATTATTAAAAGTGTTTTTAATTTTTGATATATTATATTAAATATTTTATTATCTTATTTGTAATGATGCATAAAATAATGTTGAAAACCATTATTATAATCTTATCGTCCAGTTTGCTGTTTATCGACTTTTGTCGTTGTCGTAATATAAATATGGGTACCAAGTAAGCATTGAATGAATTATTTTCCACTTCTCGTTGGGTAATTTTATTATAACAATGATTTGAATTTTATAATATTTATAATAAAAACACTTTTAATCTACTCACAAAATTAATAATAAATATACAATACTATTTACTAATTATTGATGCATCTATTTTATACATTTTTTTTCAACTCCCCCCTCCCCTATCAACTGTAAAATTTTACATACGGGTCTGTCCCTCGATAATATATTAACACGTTTTTAGATTCTATCGTAACTCATCATCCATTTCCTTAGGTCTGTATTTAAAAGAACGCGATAAAATAGAGAAATTCAATCATTCTCGAGTTAAACGACCTGTCGTAACTAAACCAGATGCTAATAAGCAACACAACGTACATACCAAAGCGATCAAAAACCACCAACCAAAAGCTAACGCTGACAAAATAACACCCGTCAAAACAAATAAAATTCAAAAAGACAATTCGAATAAGTTAACCGTAGGCAAATTGCCACAAAATGTAAACAATCAAACGAATAAAACAACAGTTGAGACCATAAAATCGAAAAACAATATTATGAAAAGTAAAATAGTTATTATTAGTTATATTATAAAAATAATGATTGTCTTAAATCGTTTGTTGTGTGTTGTAGCTAAACCTGATGTGAATGAGCAGCAAGATGTAAAAATGATACATTAAAGGCGAACGCTTATAAATTAACAGGTATAAAACCTAAACTGAACAAAATTCAAAAGGAAAATACAAATAAATTACCCGCAGAAAAAATAACGCAAAAGAGGAATGATCAAATGAATAGTACAAAAGTTAAAACTGTAAAACCTAATGAATATATTATAAAAAGTAAAAATAAAGTCGAAAAAACTTGTTCAATAAATAATGCTTAGATTAAATCATTTTGTGTTCATTTCACCTAAACTAGAAACGAAGAATGAAGATGTACCAGCCGGTAAAATAAAAAATGAGAAATCAAAAACCGAAAAATTAGAAGGTGTAAAACCGAAATTGAACAAAGTTCAAATTGGCAACACAAAATTACCCAATAATAAGCAACAAAATATGAACGATCAATCAGATAAAACAAAAGTTGAAGCCATACAAGCTGGTAAAGATCCAATGAGAAATAGGAACTCGGAAGGGCAAACACAACTAGGAAATAATAATAAGAAAAAACCGATTATTGTGACTAAAACTGATGCAAAGAAGCAAGATGTACCACCAAATGAAATAAAAAATGACAAGTCAGTAGCAAACACTGAAAAATTAGCAAGTGTAAAACCGAAATTGAACAAAGTTCAAATCGGCAACACAAAATTACCCAATAATAAGCAACAAAATATGAACGATCAATCAGATAAAACAAAAGTTGAAGCCGTACAAGCAGGTAAATATCCAATGAGAAATAGGAACTCGGAAGGGCAAACACAACTAGGAAATAATAATAAGAAAAAACCGATTATTGTGACTAAAACTGATGCAAAGAAGTAAGATGTATCACCAAATGAAATAAAAAATGGCAAGTCAGTAGCAAACATTGAAAAATTAGCAGGTGTAAAACCCAAATTGAATAAAGTTCAAATCGGCAACAAAAATTTAACCGATAATAAGCAGCAAAATATGAATGATCAAGCAGATAAAACCAATGGCGAAAAGACAGAGGAAAACGAAAAACGCGATTAAAGAACGTCATCAGACATCATGACGATTATTAAACAGAATTAAAAAATTCAAGTCGAACCTTTTTATACTGCCTAGTGGTTAGTAGAAATGTTTTATCTTTGTTGTAGCAAGAGTGCAAGGAATCGTGGAGAAACTTGAGAATGGTGCTTTCAAAGAAACCACCTTCTGGATCTGGAGTGAAAAATAAGACGTGGTATCTTTTAGAAAATATGAATTTTCTAAAACTATACAATAATATTATTTTGGACAAATCACTACCCGGAAATTCACCATCACTACCTAACAACGAGGAATTTTAAGTACTTGAAGAAGAAAACTCAGTCGAACTAAACACATCGAATATACGCAATGACTTTGAAAATTCCAAATATGATGATCCGTCTTGTAGTATTAGAGCAAATACTACCAAAACTACCAGGCAATATGTAATGGGGCCTCCAAAGAAAAAAAAACACAAGTTGATACTGCAGACGATTGCATAATCAACTACATTCAGTCAAAGTCAACCATCAAACGACCAAATAAAGAAAAAAACTTTTTTTGTTAATTCTACTTTCAGATTTAGAAGAAATGAGAATAGTGCAATTCAGAGCTTTCAGACGCGATGTAGGCAATATTATTGAAAGAACACTTGGATAACCACCAATACCCTACTCAGGGCCGTCCCGAGAGACAAATCATGGGGGGGGGGGTTGATTCATAAATTTGCCAACTCCAAAAAAATGTTCTCGCTCCGCTCGAGTTACTTATTATGTATTAACATAAATCTCAATAACATAGGTATACATATAAATATTTAGGATTTATAGCCATTCATCCATAAATATACAGAGGATAATTTTTGGTATTGGGTCGGTACCTATAACCTACTCAAGTACATAGCAGGAGGTACATGAGGTTAAATAAAAAGCTTATAACGTATGAGTATGAGTATTATTAATAATAAATATGTTTATATTAAAATAATATACAATTTTTAAAATTAAATTCGTCTTTGTTTGATATTAGATCACTGTGTACCTATTTTGTTAACATCAACTTCATCCAAAATGTCTTTTTCAATACCCAACAGCATTAACGAATCTAACCTATTGTCTGTCATTGTTGACCTTAAGTGGTTTTTGATAAGTTTGAGTTTACTAAACGTCCTTTCGTTGGTAGCTACACTTACTGGTGCAGTTAATGCTAATCTACAAATACTATTGGCTGATGGTAGGATATGTTTTACTTCTTTACATTTTTCAAATATACTAATAAAAGTGGATGTCATTGTTGAAGTCAAATCTTTGAATATTTCTTTTAATATTTCCAATTCAGCTTGAATGGTTTTAATATTTTTGCACTTTGTAAAATCACTGCTAGGAGGAAATATTAACATGGCATTCTGTATATTCTCCATACTAATATTTTCATTCTTGAATGGAAATGAAAACATTTTATACAATGGCATTATTGTATCAATAAATATTTTTAAATTATCCTTAGATAAATTAATAAGTGTAGAAAGTATACATTTAAATTCTTTTTTGTAAAATATACGAAAGGTTAAATCAATTTGAGTGACTGAATTTTGGTCCAACCAAGTGGGATGTTTTCTTTTACGGTGATGAAGTTTGAAATCAGTTTCTGAATCTATACCAAGATTTGCTGTAAAAGAGGTCGCACTATTGATCAAATAGAATTTATCTGAATCTGAATTAATATTTTCTAAATTTTTAATTGTGGCCTATATCAAAACAGCAGCATCAATTGCACATTGACTTTTTGTTTTTAGAGTCTCTGTTAATGATTTCAATTTATACATTATATTTTTTATGAACAATTAGGATACAATAAAGTCAAATTAATGCATCTTTTTTTTAATACTGTCGGCGCGGCAAGTGCCTACAATATTAGGAGGCTGGCTTGTTTGCCAGTTATAATTAAATAAATAAAAATCAATGTAATAAATAAATGCGTCAATGTAATTCTACTGCTATGAATTAGGAATAAATACAATATTGGCCCACACGGCACACAAATGATAATATAAATAAATAATTAAATAATTAACTAATAAATTAAAATGCTGCCCACACGGCACAGCCAATAATAATAAATAATGAATAATAAATAAATGAATAAATGCTGCCCAACACGGCACAGCCAATTATAATAAATAATAGATAATAAATAAATAAATTAGCCTTTGGCGGCTAGGCCCGTCGGCCTTTACACAAGAACAAATATGGTCGACCAATAATCACATGTGACTGTGATTGATTGCGGATTTCATCCCAACGCGACCGCACCAGTGCTGTGACTTGACAAATGCCTACGACGGCACACCGCAGTGTATAATAAAAATAAGTCACAGCGACTAGTGCGTGCGACCAACCAAGCACAGTCACCAACGAAGAACAATTCTGCAGCCCGAAAATATGACACAAATGACAAAACCACGCTATTCACAGGACGACCGCTGGTAACATTAAAAACAATAACAATTAGCACGCTAGACAATATTCCAATGCCTCGAACGATACTATACCAGACGGTCGATTCACAAAACGAAAAGGTGACGACAACGTGGTTTCACAAAGAAAATGGCTGCAGACACAGGAACACGGAAACTGAATAGGTGTGCACACCACGAAAACGAAAAGACAAGAGCGAGTTGGTGCTGACGACATCCACCACGAAGGCTTAGGCCGCCGGACACCAGAAAGAAGATTAAATGCCTCAGTGCCACCACACAAAACTGAAAAACACGCGAACTTAGTGAAACTTGTGGCACTGAGAGCATGAATTTAACTTTTACTGAACAACATAACCGAAAAATTCGATAACGTGGAATTAACGAATACATTTTCATGCGACTGATAACGATGCAACCACGCCGCTGGCCGACCGCACACGGAGGCACGCCGCCACCGCCGACCGTTGCCGCAACAGCGTGACACACCGTTACGTCGCACGAAAATGATAACACAACAAAAAATATTACAGTTAATGTTTGCTGCGCAAACAAATACCAAATACTTTTGTCCTAGTATTTCTATCAAATATTTCATGTTGTGAACAAATACTTTGCAAAGTATTACATATAATTTCAAATGAAATCGTGCTTGGCATGGAATATAAAAAACACTATAACCAACCAATTATGAAAGCTTAGCTTGTGTACCGTTAAACTGCCCAGACTTGATAGTAGCATAATCATATGACTGAAATACCAAATTATCCGTACCTAAAGAATGTTTAGTTAAAATGTCAATAATCTGTTTAGCTGTTCCTAGGCTAGTTTTGTCTACTCCTTCAGCCATTTCTAAAAGTCTTTCAATTGCTTTCCTACTGTTATTTACATAACGCAAACAAACTGCCAATCGATCCTTATGAGAATTGTCGGGGGTTCAGCCATGACTGAAAATAAACTTGTTTCCTAGACTTCTTTCACAATAATTCTTCTTACTTCATTACTTAGGATATCAATGAACTCATTTTGCGAACGTGGGCCTAAATATGTGACATTGTAAGATCTTGATGATTTTTTACTTAACCAACGGTTCATTAAAGGATTGTGTTTAGGTGTAAGTTGAACCATTTGATTAAAATTACCATTAGTAGGGCTCGGAAGTTGTAGGAGATAAAAAAGGCAAAATATGCATGCAAAAATGCTCGAAAAAATTGCAAAATATGCACGAAAATGTTGCAAAATATGCATTAAATATGCAAAAAAATTTAATAAATACGCGACAAAAATATTCTAAAGTTCAAAAAAAAAAAACTCATATGATGCTGTTAATAATCAATAATAAACATAAAAACTTTTTATAACTGAAAAAAATGTACAATTGGTTGGCATTTTGACGATATGGTAAAAAGTACTTAATATAAGTATTTCGGCATTTGAACGTGAACGATTAAATGCGTATCACATTGTTGTTATTAAATTAATTGTTGACTGTGACGATGGGAATAAATATCTTCGTTGATAATTTTGAATTTTATGTATTCAATATTAATTGAAAGATACACCCGAGGAAATAAAATTTTAAAGTTATAAAAATTTTATTTAGAAAATATGAAATATGCATAATATGAGTGCAAAATCAATGAAATATGCATTTTTTTAGCTAAAATTGACAAAATATGCAAAATATGCATTTTCGATTTTCTTTTTTTTAACTCATCATTGTATAGTTCAAATTTCTAGCTTGATCTGCTATAAATTAGAAACATACAGAACAATATGCAATTCCTACAACTTCCGAACCCTAACCATTAGATTCGTCACCATATCCGCGAAAGGGTAATCCTTGCCTACACAATGTTCGTGCTATATCAAATAAAATTATAATTGTTTTATTAAATTCTTTCTCATGTACTAGTTTAATTGATTCTTGTCTTTTTGATCTATTCATAATAATGTCAATATGATTTGACTCTTTCATAAAGTTGCGGTAATCATTTAAAGCGGCTTTGTGTGATAAAGAACTAAAATACTGTTCCAATTTGCCTAATTTAGCTTTTCTCCGACTTTTCATTTTTGGCCAAGTATTAATACCTTGCTTTATCCATGCTTCATTATAAAACTGTCTTTCCAACCCTTTTGGAAATAATGAACACACAAAACAATATGCTGAGTCAGTTATCAAACTATACTCTAGCATAGGATGCTCCTTATACCGAATAGGATTGCAACTTTTTTGTTTTAAGGGATCATTGATTATTACTATTGATTTGATATTCTAAAAGTTTAGGTTGGTGTGGACCCAACGATAGAAGATATTGCCTTTGTGACAAAGGAGTAATATCAGTCCGCCTCCCAGGATTATGTTCAACAAAATAATTTGATTCACCAACAGATAGTACATGGTCAGACGGATCGGTTAAGTTGTCTAATACCACTTTAGCATTTTTTTAAAAAAAATTTTACATTAATTTTATTCTATTGATTACTTGTCGACTTTCCAACATAAACATAATAGGATTTGGTAATATGTCTTTTTTCAATTTTGAAAGCAAAGTATTGCACTCAGTTAGATTTGACACCAAGTCCTCCATTTGGCCAGCACATAATAACCATGATATGCTGTCAGAACTTTCATCAATATTGTATTCATTAAAGTGTCTTGATTTCTTAAAAATATATTATAATATATTCATTACCAATAAATGATTTATTTGATTAATTTTTAATATTACAATACCTCAGATTTAGTATCAACATCTTTTTGAACAGTAGAGGCTGATATTTTATCCTTTAATTGTGTTTCATCATTATTATTACTAACTGATGGACTTGAAGAGTCATTTTTCTAAAACAAAAAAAATTATTATTAAAAATTAATATAATTAGAATTTAAAACATGCTAACCTCATAACCAGGGCCGTATTTAGGGGGGAGCTATAGGGTGCTGTTGCCCAGAGCTGAATATGAGAGGGCGGTTTTAACTTTTTACCTAGTCACAATCCAGAAATAAAATTTAAATGTATTAATAATATACACAAACTCAATATGTATATATAATAAAAAATATATGTATATACAATATACTTATTTTTTTTAAATTATATTAAATTTGTATTTGGTATAATGAGGCGTTTTTTTTTTTTATTCAGTTGTCCCCTGGTGTCAAATTCCTAAATACGGCCCTGTTCATAACTCAATTCATAAGTAAGCCATTAATTAGGTAAGTATGATAATATAATATAATATAACAGTATATGTATATATATATGTATAGTATGTACCATAGTACAGTTGTGGTCCCCGACCGAGTAAGTCGTGCGCACATGTAGTATTATATGCTCGCTTATCTAATATTTTGTTAAGTGACCATTATTTCGCTATCTTTGTTACAACTTATCCATTTACGCATGCCACGCAGTCTACCTTCAAGACCCAACACAGGTTATTACTTTTGTTTAAAATATATTAATACATTAAACCGCTGTTCGGATATTTGAAATATTATAACTCGGAGAGAAATTAAAAAAAAGAAGGTAGCACATACAAAGTTTAAAAATTCTGGTAATAACAAAGATCGTATACATTTTTCTTATTTGCGTGCTAATATTAAAATATATTATATATATATATATATATATATATATATATATATATAATATAATTTAATATAAAAAAATTAAGATTATGTTCATTATACTTAACCAATATTCAAAATTCACTCATTAAATCCTCGTTCATTTTGGAATTACATTAGAAATTCGAAAACAAGTTGTAATCTTCCGAATAGTATGTCATATGAGGGTAAGCATTCTGATGAGCCATTAGATATTGCAAATTTGTTTTCCGATTATTTTGGCTCTGTTTACAAAACCAAATTTTGAAAATCCATCCTCATTACATCATATTGAAGACTTGGTAAATTTTTCTAATACTGCAATTTCTGTTGAAGAAGTGTTTGATGTTTTAAGTAATCTATGATTTGAAACATGTTCAGGACTAGATATGCTGCCACCTATATTAATTAACAATTGTCGTTATGCCTTAACTAAACCTATATATATATAAAAATCGATGTACATTTTGAATACATTTTATAGCTCACCGAACCAATTTCGATAAAAATTTTAGGGCATATTAAGATTGATATGTAGATGGTTTCTGTGAAGTTTAAAAAGGGGATTGACCAACCCTGGGAGATGCTCAAACAGGAATTTTAAGATTTACGATAGAAATGTTTGTTTATAAATGGTTGCTATGGGGGTTATAAGTTTTGAGAATAATATTTATTTATTAGTGGTTGCCATTGGTAATATAAAAAATTAGTATAATAATTATTTGGTGTTTTGTTAATTGTTAATTGGCTCTCATGATTACTTAGCTCCCATTATCTTGGCTCCCATAGCTGAGTTGCACTTACAGCAGTGAGTTACACAAAAAAGGAGTTGAACAATCATAACTTTTTTGTGAATTTTTCGGGCCACAAAGTGCACAGGATTTAGCTATATTATATATAAATGAATGTTTGTGTGCAGATCTGTGAGAAGAAGATAGGCTAATTTAAAAACGATTAAATTTAGTTTTTTTTATTCATCGGATTTTAGTACGTTAAGGCTAGGTTAGGATTATGTATTAATTAATTATATTAATCCACCGTATTATGTCAAACTTTGTATAAATTTGATATTTTATTAGAGTTAAATCATACACTTACGTACAAACAGCACTAAGTCCGCGATCTACCGCAGGTAGATTGCTTACCTGATAATATACTGCTGCGAATCAGAATTTTTATTCCGGGCAACAGAAATCTTAAGATAAATCTAGAACATCATCCACCGAATATTAAATAACGAAGTTGCAATTCATTATATTTTTCTCTTTCATTAAAAACTGGAAAATTTCCCCTAAAATGGAAATCTAGATTTATTACTCCAATTTGGAAATCTGGAGACCGCTCTAATATCAAAAATTACAGACCAATATCAAAATTAAGTTTTTTACCAAAATTATTTGAAAAACATTGTCCAGAATTTTTATCATTAGTTGGTTTTAAAGTCCCTACTTTTAATACCAATAACAAAGTAAGTTTTCATATCCCTCAATCTACTCGAAATTATGTTATTAATAGTCCAATATGCCGCTTGCCTAAGTCATGTAGTGAAGTTATCAATTTTGATTTTAATTTTAATCCGTTGTATAAACTAAAATTATGCATATTTTAAATTGTATTACCTGTATGTTTGTTTCATGTATAAGATTAATAAGAAATAATATTAAACCGCTGTACTTTTACCTACTGGGGGTGTTAATTAAATTAAATTAAAATTAAATATAATTGATAATATAATAGTATAACTTACTTATAAATTTATTATAGTTATTAAATTATTAAAATTTACTTCATGATCAAAAAATATAATTTCATTCGGCATTGTAAGGTCTTTGTACAAATCATTTAACTTCCATCTAAAGCCTATTTTATATATAAAATTACTGACTACTGTCATATAATAAATTGTATTTGTCATAACTGTATTATCATTAAAATTATAAGTATAATATAGGTAGGGTACCTAGGTCCAAGGCTGGGCAAGTTAATGATTTTTATTAACTCAGTTAAGTTAAGTTATTACATATCAAAAACAAAAAGTTAAAAGTTAAAAGTTAATTTAAATATAGGTTAACTCAGTTAAGTTAAAAGTTAATAAACATTTTTTTAAACTTTTTATTAAGTTAAAAAAAAGTTAATTTTTTTTTTATACATATTTTTTCCCGAATTCTCAAAATGACGACTTCGGTCGTCAGTTCAGTTCGTCACTCGTCGATAACAATAATATACCCATAAAGGTTTTCTTCTTCTTCTTCTTCTACTTCGCCTTCCTCCCAACTATTTGGGGTCGGCCACCCTTGTCCTACACCTCCACTTTACTCGGTCAATCACATCTCCTCTGCACACACCGACAGCCCTCATGTCATTCTCCAAAGTCTCCAACCATCTCTTTTTTGGTCTTCCTCTTCCTCTTTTCCCTTCAACGTCCATCTTCATAACTACTCTTACTGCATTCGTTTCCTCTCGCCTCATGACATGCCCAAACCATCTCAGCCTATTTTCTCTCATCTTGTCCACAATTGGCGCTACACCAACACTACCTCTCACGTATTCATTCTTTATTCTATCTTCTCTTGTCACTCCACTCAACCATCTAAGCATTCTCATTTCCGCGACACTCATACTTTGTTCTATTCTCCTGTTAACCGCCCAACACTCTGAACCATACAGCATAGTTGGTCTCACTACACTTTTATAAAATTTACCTTTCAGCCTAATTGGAATTCTCTTATCGCATAACACGCCCGATGCTTCTCTCCATTTCATCCACCCACACTTAATCCTATGTTTTACATCAATTTCAAAGTCCCCGTCCTTTTGAACAAAAGATCCTAAATATTTAAAGCTCTCAACTTCACCTATCACATCACCATCTATTTTCAGTTGTCTCCTCATTCCTTCAACTTCTTGGTCTCTTTGTCCAAAATCATACTCAATATACTCAGTTTTATTTCTACTAATTCTCAATCCCTTTTCTTCGAGGGCTAACCTCCACTCATTTACCCTATTATTGACAACTTCCAGGTTTTCTCCTACCAGAACTATATCATCCACAAACATCATACACCATGGTATCTCACCCTGTATCTCCTTTGAAACCTCATCCATTACCACTGAGAACAGGTAGGGGCTTAGAGCTGACCCCTGGTGCACACCTACTCCTACACTGAAACCTTCTGATACTCCATACCGACTCTTGACACTAGTACTCGACCCTTCATACATATCCTGGATCAAATTAACATGCATTTTTGGGACATTTTTTCTCATTAATGCCCACCTTAAAACTTCCCTTGGCACCCTGTCATACGCCTTTTCTAAATCTATAAACACCATGCATAATTTTTTATTCTTTTCTCTGTACTTCTTTGCTAATTGCCTAACACAAAATAATGGCTCCATTGTCGATTTTCCTGGCATAAAACCAAACTGGTTTTCTGATATCGACGTCTCACTTCTTATCCTCTTCTCTATAATCTTTTCCCAGATCTTCATACTATGACTCATGAGCTTTATTCCTCTATAGTTCCCACATTCTTGTATGTCTCCTTTTCCTTTAAATATTGGTACAATAAAACTCTTTCTCCAATCTTCTGGCATTTTTCCCTCTATCAGTACCTTATTAAAAAGATTTTTCAACCACCCAATGCTTACATCTCCTAACATTTTCCACACCTCTACAGGTACTCCATCTGGTCCTACCGCTTTTTTCTTTTTCATCGCCTTCACCGCATCTCTCACTTCCTCCTCGCCCACTAGACCAATCAATCCTTCATTCCATGACATACTCTCTAAAACTTCTTTTGGATATTCCTCGTTCAGTAATTTCTCAAAATTTTCTTTCCATCTTTTTTTCACATCCTCATCATTTGTTAAAACTCTCTTATCCTCATTTTTTATACACCAGACATCTTGGAAATCCTGGGATCGCTTTTCTCTCACCTTCGCCAGTCTATAAATTTCTTTTTCTCCTTCCTGTGTTCCTAGCCGCTCATATAACTCATCATACCTATTAAGCGTTGCTTTGCTTACCGCACTTTTCACTATTTTACATACATTTTTATACTCTATCCAATCTTCCCTCTTCCTACTTTTCTGCCATACCTTAAATTGCTTTTTCTTACTCGCTACTACTCTCTGAATCTCCTCATCCCACCACCACGTTTCCTTGTCTTCTGGTAAACTACTTTTGGTTTCACCAACAACCTCTTTTGCTATGTTCTTAACACAAGTGGCCATCCTTCTCCAAACATCATTTATATCTCCCTCAACATTCCACACAGCTTTTTCTTTTAATTTCTTTATAAACTCCTTCTCTTTGTTTCCTATTAATTTCCACCACCTAATTCTGATCTCCTTCCCTGTTTTCCTTCTTTTGTTCATCTTTTTTCCACTACACCATACTTCCATTATCATCAACCTATGTTATGTTATTACACTCTCTCCAGGAATTACTTTACAATCCTTTACTCTTTTTATATTGTCTCTCCTCCACATAAAATAATCAATCTGCGACCTATTTCTTCCACTCTTGTATGTTATATAATGCTCTTCTCTTTTCCTAAAATATGTATTGATTACTGCAAGCTCATACGATTCTGCAAAATCCAAAACTTTTTCTCCAGCCTCATTCCTCTCGCCAAAACCATACCCTCCATGCACTCTTTCATACCCTACCCTCTCACTCACTACGTGACCATTCATATCACCACCGATCACAGCATCCTCATTTCCTGGTATTCCTTGCATCACCTCATCCATCTCTCGCCAAAACTCTTCCTTTTCACTTTCTTCACATCCTACTTGCGGTGCATACGCACTTCCTACGTTTAATATTTTCTCCTCGAATACCAATTTTACCGTAATAATTCTATCACTTTTCCTTCCTACGTCGACTACCTTAATTTTCATCTCATCATCCAATATTACTCCAACGCCATTCCTAGTACTAGTCCTAACTGAATATATTACCTTATAGCCCTCTCCTATTTCTTTTGCTTTCTCTCCTTTCCATTTAGTTTCCTGTACACAACAAATATTAACTTTCCTTCTCTTCAATACTTCTGCTAATTCTCTACTTCTGCCTGTCAACGTTCCAACATTCCACGTGCCTATTCTCACTTTAAATCTATCCCTCATACCTAGACTCAGATTTAACCCGGGGCGCAATGGTGATGTCCCAACACCGTTGACATTACCCGTGTTGGGTAGACCTGCACACATAACTGGTGGAACAGCTACCACACTGGCTGTCCGGGTGGTATCACACACTTCAACATCCAGGTCTCCTCCTCCACTAGATATAATATTTCTTCTCACTTGTTTTCCCCACCCATAAAGGTATATAGCTATAATGCCATATATTATGTCTATACTTATTATTATTGTTAGTTGTTACTTGATATAATTAATTTAATAATATAAAATTGTAAAACCTTTTATTACAAAATATTTTCTAATAATCTGATGTATACACTATACAGAATGTTCCTTTAGAGTACAGGGTGTTTGGAAAAATATAAAATTTTTAACTTTAAACAAATCAAGGTAAATATTTTTGATAAATAAATAATTTTTGAAATAGTGAAATAAAAAAAATTAACTTAACTTATTCCGTAAAAATGAAAATCAACTCGTTAATTTCGCGTTAATTAAAAAATAAATGTAATAAGTTCATAGTTAAGTTAATGAATACACCCAAATAACTAGTTTAATTAAAAAGTTAAGATAAAATTAACTTTTTAACTCGTTAATGCCCAGCCTTGCCTAGGTTAAATTTGACTTCTTAATAAGCCAATGGCAATAAAATATTTTTCGGAAAATCTTGATTATTTAATTATAGTGAGTTATATTGTACAAAAATATCAAAAATGAGCGACTTACCGGTAACATTGGCTGTTAATTCAAATGTTGTGCATCTACACTTTCAAATGGATTTTTGGATGCTCCAACATGTTTAACGTTTATCCGCTTTCTGCCATGTAATTTTTCATCGTGCTTTTTTTGAAATCGTCATTAAATTGACAACGACATTTCAAGCACTCCACTTTCACACGTTTTCTTTTTCTTTTATTCACGTCACTCATTTTTATTTTTTGTGTAATATAACGAAAACGTCGAGGAAAATAAATTACATAAATATTTATGACGTTTTTGTGCAGAGTGCATATATATATTATTAATATGGTTGTGGTTATTGGTAACAGATTAGAGAAACAACTCAAAATACGCTGGAAACATAATACACGTAGTTATAAATATTACTAATATCACGAAATACCGTGTACACCGATTACCGTCGTCTGAAGCCCGCATAAGGTTATAACCCGCAAACCCCAATAAGTCTAAACACAGACAACAGACTCATGATAAATTTTTATCGCGTTATCGCGAAAGAGGGACATAATCAATGTCAAACATACTTTAACTTATATTTTATGATGTAAGCCTGCCATAAAAATAAAATATATTAATTGAAATTAAGTGATTTTTTTTTTGTCTAGATAAATAGTAATATTTTAATATATTATAAATTGCCGACTCGATGGTTTAGTATCAAATGTGCCAACTGACCAACTTGTGGGGGGGTATTATATACATTACCCCCACACCCCCCCTAGGGACAGCCCTGACCCTACATGACATCTAACAACTATCAAACGACTTTCCAACATCATACCGATTCCTCATCATATGATGATCACTCTAACACATCAGAACAGATTTCATCTGAGACTGACCACCCTAATGTGCTGTACCAAG
This sequence comes from Sipha maydis, assembly GCA_034509805.1. Taxonomy (NCBI): domain Eukaryota; kingdom Metazoa; phylum Arthropoda; class Insecta; order Hemiptera; family Aphididae; genus Sipha; species Sipha maydis. Next base: position 170,851 of record JASXSY010000701.1, on the reverse strand, counting down.
AACTTCAACCATACTAAAAGACCAGAAAATTTAATTAAAAAAACTAGTATTTTTCATTTTGTATACTGTATTTTGTTCTACTAAATTTCATTAATGTATAAAACCCAGACAATTTTTAAATTTACAAAATTGGTATTTTTTACCAAATTTTTATTTCTAAAATAAAATAAATAATTAAACTTACCTCAAAGTTATTATGAGTTTTTCTTCTGGTTCCAAAGCCATTCTCCAGTTAGTATTTTTCTTTGTTATATGTGGTTCAACTAACTGCACAAAACGATGATAAGCAACTTGAGTCATTCTGTAGAAACTTTGGAATTTATCCTCTTTGGCGGTTAATTCCTATGCAACTACATAGGTACTATGCTGTTTATTTTTTAAAAGTGGATGAATCCAATACCTACGTTTCCTTATTTGTTAAGAAGTCACCAATATAACATTACCACATCAACATCAGACGACATTGTCGAAACTATACATTTTTTTGATTCACCGGTGTACGCAAATACGAAATAAGTTTCATGAAATTGGTTTCTTAAACTAATTTCTTCAGTGTGCAGCCGCCTTATACGAAATTTTAATGTTGAAACCAAAATTATAAGTTTCATGAAACCGTGGTTGCGCAACTATGAGAAATTCTTGTTTCATGAAACTCAGTGTGCGTATCTATTTGATTTTCAATTGAATGGTTTCATGAAACTAAAGTTTCACATTTCATGAAATTAGTTTCTTAAAACAAGTTTCTTCAGTGTGCAGCCCTAAAATTAAAAATAAATAATTATAATTTTAATTTATTAATTATATTATTATACATATTGTAACTAAATGTTCATGTTTATTTATCATATTTTAGTATTATATATATATATATATATATATATATATATATATATATATATATTTGTATATATACAATACACTGTACTATTTATAGTTTCTTCAGTGTGCAGCCCGCCTTAAATATGCAAAAAAATTGATTGAAAGATTTACCAAGTAGATAACATTGAATAGTCTCTGATAGCGTTCTGAGAACAAGTGTGGAGTATCAGAAGGTTTCAGTGTAGGAGTAGGTGTACACCAGGGGTCAGCTCTAAGCCCCTACCTGTTCTCAGTGGTATTTTTATGATTTGGTTATCTGTTTAAACAGAAAACGAATAATAGATATTGCTGAAATATCTCACAGGCACAACTTAGCATGTCTAACCCAAAAATTTGAAATTTTTAATATACAAACTATATCGGATTTATATTTTAAGTAAATGAAATTGCTATTTTTATATAATGCATTACTTCCTCCATCTTTTGGAGTGCATCATTGGTAGGAACCTATTATTAAGATAATCCATAGGCGTGCGCAGGAATTTTTTACAGGGTGTGCAGAATTATCTTAGTAGGGTTAAATTGACCTACTACAAATCAGTAAGATAAATATTGCCTCTATATTATAATAATTAGCTTATAATAAATTTCAATTTTAAAACAATATTATTAGTTTACATATTACATATTATAATTTATTACATATAAAACTAAAGTCTCTTAAGATACAATAGCATTTACATTTAAAATGGTTATCTTCTTTGGATTGGTGTTTGATTGATCTTGTACCCGAATTAATAGTTAAATCTTCGAAACGGTCATGAACATAATACCAAATAATACCACAAAAGATATTAGATATATTATTATTATTATTATTAGGTATTTCGTTATCTCGATGAACGGAGTACCTATAATTATTATTTATGTAATTGTGTATTATACGGATTAATGTTATACATTTATACTTGTATATTGTAATATGATACAGAATAAATTATACCCATTCTCAATAATCAGTTTTAAATAATTAAACAATTTTTCATCAACAATTTAAAGTAGGCACAAATGTTTGCAGGGTGTGCAGCTGCCTATGACATAATCTTATAAAATTATTGTCACATACTTACTGTCTTACTCAGTACTCACGAGTCACCATTCAGAGATAAAAACAATATGAAATATGTTAGTTGGATAGTACTAATTATTATATTATAGGCCTACTTGAAATGTGAAAAAACGAATTTCTGTAATATCATTTTATTTTCCGAATAAAACGAGGAATGTGTAAGTCGTACCATGATGTAGTTTTTATTTTTAGTTTGTGTCAAATGTCCTAGTAAAAATTATCTTAACAAAAATTTAGGGATCGTTTTCTATAGCAAATTTTGTCAAGATGGTTCAGTTGGAACTCAAAAGTATACAATTCGAAGACGTAAAACAATGTTATTCACTTTATATTCCATCTCGTGTTTTTATACATTGTTAATTCTAGATATATAGTACATAAAACTCTATAAATACTTCTACATATTAATTCACTAACAGGCAGGGGCGTATTCAGCTCTTCTTCCAGGGGGGGGGGGCGAAATTTGAACTCAAATCATAGGTTCTTATAAAAAAATTTGTACATAAACGATAGTGTACAGATTATAAATAAATTGGCGGATCAAAATTTATCGATCGTTTCGCTTGCTTAAACTTCTAATTTTTACCCACTTTCCTAACCCATAACATTAATTATTGTAAATACATTCAACAATGTCCAGGGGGGGCGATCGCCCCTATCGCCCTCCCCTTGTATACGGCCCTGATAACAGGTTAATTTTCATAATTAATGTTCTTTAAATACATCAAAATTATTTTCGTCCTTAAGTATTGAGAAATTCATAATACTTGTTTCTTTTCTTTTAATAAAGAGTGAGTTTTCATAAACAAATAATTTTTTAAATCCATGAGTAGCTTTAGTTAATACATCATGCCAAGTATCACCAGAAAAAAGTAGACAAGTGTCATCTGAATACATTACTTATGTCTATTGATATCTTAATCGGATATACTAATTATGTACAATATGAACAAGATGGGGTCCAAAACGCTCCCTTGGGGTACCCTAAAGATAATTAACTGCTCGTCTCCTATAACTCTATTGATTTTTACTTTTTGTTTTCATTTGATTAGATAACTTTTGAATCGTTTTCGACTGGACCAAAATTTGGAAGTAATTAAATAAAGCTCAATATGATCCGCGTGTCAAAAGCTTTAGCCAGACTAAGACAAATTCTTGTCACCTTTTACCCGATGTTAATTGCATCATAAATAAATGTTACAACATAGTAAAATGCATTCTCTGTACATAATTTTGGTGTGCAACCGAACTGAATATTTTCAAGATTAAAATGAACACAAGATCAAAAACAAATGCGTAAAGTCATAAGATATTGCAATAAATATATTTTTATAGGTGAACATACAAATAAATGATAATATAAAATTTGAATAAACAAGGAAATATACAACTTATTCAATTCGTTTTACAATAGTAATAACTTTTAACACGCAATTTAAAACCATTGGGTCGTTGGGTTGGTCCTCTTTATCCTGGTCGTCGGGTTGGTTTTCCGGTTGATCTCGAATGGCGTCGGGACAGTGATACTTGTTGCACGTCGGCCTCGGTGATCGCACCAGGTGGTTGTTGCCGAACCACTTTCCGTATCCGTACGGCATGAACCGTATATTGGGCCTGGTGCGTATCGGGCCGATGCCACCATCGCTGTCACCGCCGCCACCCCTGCCGTAACAGAACCTTCCGATCTTGTCGGCGACCACCACCTCGGGCCAGATTTGCAAGCCATGAGCTACTCCCACGTGTTCCGCGAGAGACTTGGTATCGCCTTCAAAGCGGCCACACAAGCCACACACCGCATCCCTGGCGTCGGGGTGCTCCAAAGCGACATGGCGGTCGAAAGCAGCCCGGTTGAGCGACAAGCAACCGCACAACTCACAGGTATAAGGCACGCCTCTGTGGCCGTACGTGACGTGGTGCGACCGGTGCGCCGCGCTCGCGTACAGCGTCGAAAAGCGTCTGCCGCAATGGGCCACGAAGCACCGCAGACGAATGTCGTCGTCGTGCACGTCACGCACGTGCCTCCAGAGCGCCACCTTGTTACGGCCGTAAGCAAGGCATTGTTCGCACTTCTCGATTGCTGATCGCTCAGTCGGCACCGCGGCCGAAGTACCAGTCGCTTCGACAGCAGGACTAGCGCCCTCCGGCGTCGATCCATTTTCTAAGACACTTTCCATCTGTAGAAAAAAAAAAAACGACTTTTAGTTATAGCATTACACATTATGCAATGACCGCGACTAAGGGATGTTTAACACGTGACTAGTCGCATCTTGTTCGAAACTTCTAAGCCATTTGTATTATTTTACCACCCGTTGATTTTCACATTTTAATGTCTACAGGTGGATGGAAAATTAAGCGATTTATATACACTTATTTTATAAGAAAAGTGATCTACAAGTGTTGACGTATATATTTGACTTATTGATGTACAAAAAAGGAATTTTTTGTAAAAATGTACCCTAAGTGATAAATTCATCTCGTCCACCTACCTATACGAGTACGTACACATATACTACTCCAGCTGTAAAGTTATAATTTATATTTCCGCTGGACTTAAAACTAATGAGCAGAGGCAGATTTCTTATTGAGCACTGTAGGCAGCTGTCTTGGGCGGCAACATTTGGTAGTGGCAAATTGTATTAAAAAAACATCAAAAATTTAAAAATTAATTAAATTCAAATGGATGTCCATACTTTTTTCTATATATTTCATATTTAGGGTAGGTCTTTTGGAGGGGTATTGTAACTTGTTTACTTATTATAGGGCCGCAAATTGTTGGTGCCTATAGCAGCAAAAAAGATAAATCCGCCATTGCTTATGAGTATTATCGATAGTTTTTAAATGTAAATTATCAAATAAGTGTAAGCATTTAAAAAAAAAATTAGTTCTAAATTATAAAATAATAAAATTATATTTTTATTTGTTTCATAGAAAAAAAAAAATTAAAAACATAATATTTTCAATATTTAATTAATATGTATATAATTATTTTGAATGAGTTTTAAAATAAAATATTTAGTTGTTTTTAACTTTTTCAATATCATATTAAATGATCATAAATATATTAAAAACAGTATTGACATGTTTAATATATATACACACATATACAACTGTATTCAGCATCTTTAAAGTAGGTAAGTTATTACGAGTCATACCTATATTATCTTATATTACAAACCCAAAACAATAATCATACGAATATAATTATCATATAGTACAGATAATCAAAATAACTAAAAATTCTAACTTAATTATCTAACGCGGTTTGAAAGTGTAAACAGATAAAACGACTTATCTTTTTAAATCCGATTTTCACTAAGAATAATTTATTATATTTCGAAGTATAAATATATGATTCATAGGCGGATATTTGTTCATATCTTTAGGCATTGACATTGGTAAAGTGGTTTTGGAGTTCAAACACCTTCATCTCCAAAATCATAGTTAGTAAATAAATTGGTAATAATTTAAGTAATTATTACCTATATATAGCAATCCCTCACCATGAATAATATTTACTTACTGCCTTGTCTTAATGGGATTTTAGGGTTAAAATTCACTTGAAATTATAAGATTATACAGAACCAAGAGAGACTTCGTTTCATCGAGTCTTAGGAGGGAGTTCTTAAATATCCTTCCTATATCCGCCTATGATTAACTTAATTCATACTTATAAAAACTAAAATATTTAATATTGTTAAGTATATTACTGTGTGTGGATATGCTTCGCTATTATGAGCTTTGTATCGATGTTCCAGCAAAAAACTTGAACAAAAATTAAAAAATCGTTTGATTTTTAACGTAGGTAGGAAAAGTTGATGTTGACTCAACAAAAGTTTGACGGGTTGTGAGAACTATAAGCATCGAATACTTTATAACAAATTTTATTTGTTCGTTGCCAACGTAATTTCTATCTTCGTATTAATATTATAATAGCCACGATATTTTGCATAACATCCGGATATAACTGAAAATAAATTATACTGCAAAAATCAGAGTACTTACCAATGACTTACCTATAAGTTATCATAGTGATGGTAATACATTCTTTCATTTTACTTTGATAACAAAAACATCATACGGGAGGAGGGCGAATGTTTCACTCCCTCAAGGCTCAAATTTTTATGAATTTGTACGACCGTTTTCAAAATTTGTATGCAATCCCCTCCCACGTAATAATCGAAATACCCATTTTTCCGTGTCCCCCATCGCCCTTTCAGATATTATAAATTAAAACTTACTAGATGCACCAATATTCAAAGTTTTTTTTTTTATATTACATTGTCAGTTTATCAGATTTTGGTGAGCATTTATTTTTTATTTTTTATAAGTCGTTTTAACAGCACAATATAACATATTTAACATATGTAACCTACTTACTAGAAATACAACAATCTATTTTATGTATATTAGTCATAAGATATGTCTGAGGTTTGTGTTGGAAAGTTAGGGTTTTTTTAGATCATTATAGATACTATCATGTCTATTTTATATCTGGTTTACACAGAGACGACAAAACAAAACAGAAAATCTGTGTTTTTCGACAAAAATCATATTGAATAATCAAATTGTCAAGCGTGTGTAGACAATGTTTTAAAAATAATGAACAGACAAAAATGTTTTAGGATTTTTTGAATAATACCAAAATAGTTATTTATAAATATAATTAAAACATATTCTGTATGGACAGTTAACAACAAAAACAAAACACAAACAAAATGTTTGAATTTTGATTAATTTTTACTCATCTCAATATGGACACATGTTTTTTTTGTGTTTTATTTATTCAAATTATAAAAAACTTGGGTTCGTCTTTTGTTTTTGTCTTGTAACTGTGTCGTCTCTGTGTGGACTGGAACTTTTCGCGAACATTTTGAAGACCGGTGTGTTTTGCGAAAGTTGGAGTTTTGTTTTTCGTGTGCTGCTTGGAAGCGGTAACATCAAAAGATTTCGACGTGTTTTGAAACTCGAGTCTATTGAGTGAAAACGGTCGTATTGTATTGTCATGCAACATCATCGTTTACTCTTCTAGATAAAAGTGATCGAACCCAATATCTGTGATTACGTTTTCTTCTTCTAAAAAATAATACTATTTTAATCAACAATAAATTATAGCTACTACAAAATTTATATGTACGATGGTTAAAAAGTTTACTTGTTTAAAGATACATATAGTAATATATATATATATATATATATATATATATATATTTATATATTTATATAGCTAGTTTATTATAGAAACCGTACATATATACACTTACTTTTTTTCCAAGGAATTCAGTATAAACCAGCCACAACTAAGAATAAAAAAATCTTCATCTTTATTCATGTTGATTGGTAATTTGATTGGAATATTATTAAATTAAATATTATTATGCTTAATAATTAAATAATAATAATAATAAATAAAAACTTGTGACAACCAGTGGAAAAGGCCTGAATACAAAAACAAAATTTTAACAAAATGAAGCCCACTTGATGGAAACAAGGGTTTTGGTATTTTCAGTTTTGTTTTTGTTTATCAGTTTGTAGAAAACACAGACACAACGTAAACGCAACTGTCCGTTTATTGGTAAACCGGCTTAAAGATATTGATGATGTATATATATATATATGATGTATATTATTGTTATCTGTATTTATTTCAATAAGTAATGAAACAAATGGCTTAAAACCGAATAACGAAAGTTGAAACTTCCTGTGAAAGGCACAGCAAGAGACTAATGTATATTTTTTCTATCGGAATTATTGAACTAGATCAACAACAATAATGGTAATTTTTTTACATTTTCTCATTTCAAATTCAAGTATTAAAACTTCAATTTCGATATTAAAATATTCTTCAACGATAACATTTGGCGGGTGAAATCTTAATTTAGCATTGATATATTTACTTAATAAATCATATTATAACCGAAATGATAATTTTTCTGATATTGTTGTCATTGTAAATAATAGTTAATTAATATAATTTACGCCGTGACGTATTTTTTCGTTAAGGGGCCCGGTGCTGGCCATTTATTAAGGAGTAAAACATTGGCAACTCAATTCACATATCTTGTTGGTGACGATACATGGCTGTGTGTTTTTAGGTGCGTAAATCATTATTAGTGTGAGTGAACTCCCCTATTACCTCGCACCCGATAAGATAATTACGATTATGCGCTGCACTGAAAGTTATATATAGATAGTATAAAAGATAAAATCTTTTCTTGGATTTTATTGTATGTATTTTATCATTATATTAATCCGTTACACACTGCTGTGATAGCGATAGCGGTAATCATACACAATCGTGTTTTGGAATAACAAAATTATAAAACTATAGTTTATATGCCTGAAAATAAAAATAGACTATTCGACTTCAATTGAACACAATTTATACCGTAACCGTTGCAGTGATAAGGACCTTTAGAATGAACCGCTGTAATATAGTAAAATTGAATATAGAATAAATAAATCTATTCTATAATCAATGATAGTAGGTATACACTAAAATGCATATTTATCGTCGTTATCAAGTATTGGCGTTTGACGAAATTTTGTTTGCTTATTATTACTGTTTTCACTTTTGTATTGTGAGTTGTTAAAAAATAAGTATAACAATGGATAAAATATATTGTAAAAAATATAAAAAGAAATCTAAGACAGTGGCAGCTTATAGAAAAAAATTTGGAAATATAAAATGGAAACTCAAATTATACATTTTTATGAGAATTTTTTGTTACAAGAAATAGTGGACCCTAAAATTCTCTGCTAATTTAGTTTATGCACTACAAAGTACCATTTTTATTTAGTCTTATATTTTAGTTATGTATATATTAATGTGATATGTATATTTATTTATATGTTCATATTTTATTTACCTTTGTATGGTATTTTTATTTATATATAATAACTAAAAACGAAAAATGGTTATAATCATTGTTTTTCTTTATTGCGTCATTGCGATTGGTCCCTCGAATAGTGTTTTTAACCATATATCAAACACCTATCGTGTACTGACACAAAACCTAATTACCATAAACTCCTTTAGATAGCACTGCCATCGCTTTCTCAATAGTGATATTGTGAGTTTGGAAAGTATTTGCATTTGGAAAACACTTTTAAATTACAATTGTAATACAATAAATATTATTTACTATTGTTACTATGCTGTATTTAGAACAGTGTATAGCGTGTATATATATAATAATAATAAAATATGATAAATATAACATAACAATTTACTTACAAAATGTATAACAATATAATATTAATTATATTTATATATATATATTATATTATTATTATTAATTTATAATTTAAATTTTAAATTTTAAAATTTAAAAATTTATTTAAATATGCAAAAAAAATTGATCGAAGGATTTACCAAGTAGATAACATTGAATAATCTCTGATAGCCTTATTGACAGGTATCGTGTTTTTGTTATATTATTTCCTATATTTTTAGAATATAAATGTGAATTAACATGTCGTTTGCTATAATAGTACAAGTTATCATATTTTAATATAATAGTTATGATATATTATGTTATTTACAGTTATTATTTGTTGTTGTTGTATGTGGTCCAACCAAATTGCACTAAACGGTGAAAAGCAACTCGAGACATTCTATGAAAACTTTGCCAATTGAAGCCACCAATATAACATAAATACATCTTTATCATCAGACGATATTATTGAAACTATCTATACATTTTTAATTTCATCGATGTACGGAAGATATGAAATGAGTTTCATGAAATTGGTTTCTTAATACTAGTTTCTTCAATGTGCAGCCCAAAAAGTAGCCAGCCTTAGTTTTATCAGCGGTCGCTTTGTGGGTAATGTGGTTTTCATTCATTGTGTCATTGTTCAGGGATGTGGACTCGTGCAGTTTTTTCGTCTGTGGTTGTGTTGGGTAGTTGCACGCACCCGAAGGTTATGCCTTTTATTTCTATTTGTATAAATTCATTCCTCGGTGCGGTCGCGTGGAATGAAATCCGACATTCGACACAGTCACATGTTGTGAGTATTGGTCAACCATTCACTTTGTGTTAAAATAATAATGGGCTGACGATCTCAGCCGCTATATGCTTTCCAATTTCATTAATATATTATTTTTATTAAAAAATTTATTCACATATTAAATACCGTGTAGGCTACATTATTTATTTATGTGATTACTAATCACTGATTAGTTATTATTTTGTTTATTATTATTACTGTACTTGTATCTGTTATTTATTTATTAATTTTTATTTATTATTTTTAATATATATATATTTAGTATTATTTAGATGTGTCATTGTAGGTATAAATATTACCTTGAGAATTATAAAATTAAGTGAAAAATAATACAACCGGTTCGATTTAAAAATCATCGTCAGGTATAAAAATTAAACTGAATAAAAAAATTAAACTGAAAGAATACAAATAAAAACAACTTTTACGTAGAGAAAACATTTTTTTCTAGTTTAATAATAATGATAAAAGTTTAAGTAAAAGAGATTATATTTTTAATGAGTGATATTAATAATAATAACTATTATTATTACCCCCATTAACATGACAAATATTATAATACAAATAAAATAATACAATAATTAGGTAGGTTATATCAAAATGTGTATTTGTTAAACGATCATAATATTATAGTAATTAACATACAAATTTAATCATTCAAATTGCTCCTCCGAAATGGCCGACACTTTTAATATGGTTAAGTATATTATGGAAAATTAGGCATAAAACTAAGGTGGGGATATTTATCAAGTCAGTTGTTTACAAATGATTACTTACTCAAAAGCTTTAACATGTGTACATAATTTACTTATCTGTTACTAAAAACTCAGAATTTTAAGACATATATATTTCTATATAAGCAATATTGCTTTGTTACTCATACAATCATACGAATATCTAACAAGTTCTCAATGTTTTAATTTATTTTTTATACAGTTTTTTCTTTTTAATATTGTTGTAAGTTTAAATAATTGTTTGCACAAGAATTAATTATAAAATATATTTTTTTGATGATTCGACAATTGTTGGAAAAGTTGCGTTAATATCAGTTTACCATCTTAAGCAAGTCGTACGAAAAGTTCGGCGGGTTAATGGTTCACAAATTCCCATTTCTCCATAACTTTAATGAAATTAAAAATTCCTGAAAAGTATAAAGAATATGAAATTGAAGCTGAGCAGTTTAAAAGTTTTCTGATCTGTGGATCTGGCGCTAATAGAGTGTTTATATTTGATCGCCAAAGAGGATTGAGGGTATACATTTTAACATATTTAATAAAGTTTTTAGATTTTAACAGAATAAATGGTCTATTAAAATATTAATTTATATGTAATTTATGAAATTTTTTAACATTGAATTTACCCCATAATGAAATTTAATACATCTTTTTTTAGTAAAACATATGTTTATTTGTATTTTGCAGTGGCGGCTCGTGGTAGCTTGATACGGGAGTGCGATAAAATTTTTTTTGAAGGGATAGTAGCCCCATACCCATCGACCTTTGATGAATATTGATTACTAAATCTACGATTGAAAATAAAATAAAGATCTCAAGTAATAATAATTAATAATCAAAATAATATGATGTAATTAACATCAGTCATATCATTGATATGGATAAAAAAATATACTTCCAGTCATTACTGTCGGTCTAAATTTCTTTAGCTATTATTAGACGTAAATATCGAACTCGTCGACAAAACCGCAGGTCGCCGCGCGCTGCCGAAAATGTACGACGAGAATTATCGCACAATAATACTATAGTATAACCGTACCGCCGCGACCCGCAGCCCCCGTCATTGCAGTCCACAAATTGAACTTAATATGCTCGTCGCGCTGTTTTACACAACAGCCGCGCACTTGTCGCCGCCGAAAATGTGCTACAAGAATTGTCGCACTATAATAATAATAGCATCAATGATTATAGTCCCGCCGCGGCTCATATCAATATAATCATAATAATATAATCCGTATATTTAGGTATAGATACAAACGACCTATTGTAGTGATTGCAACGGTCCGCGTTCCCATAGGCGCAAATTGGGGAGGGCTTGGGGGGGCTTAGCCCCCCCAAACTTAACCGTAGCCCCCCCAAAAATCTACAAATTTAAAATGCTATATTATAAATGTGTACTTTTTTTTATCTATTTAAATAATATTGTATATTACGAGACGGTCATGTTAATTATAAAATAAAAATATCACTGATATTGTAGAAATAAATATATAATTTTGATCCTAAATTATTAGGAATTATTATTACATTGTCTTATTATTGCTATCGCGTCATGATCGTGATAGTATATTATACTAAATGTATATTTAGGTACCTACTACATAATAAATAATAATATGAGTAGTAATAGGCGTAAGCCCACATAATATTTGACATGACGTGTTTATAGTTAATACTAGGTATATTAGATTAAAAAGTTATTTTTATTGTTTTAAATTCGGCGAACTAGGTCTTTCCCTACGACCATTTACTGCGCTTATCTGATTTCTGAATGCATTTATATTTTGGTTACATATTATGATCGCTATCCGCGCTTGTTGTTTTCATTACACCAGTTAACAATCCGCGTTTACGTTAGTCTATCGTTTATTTTACATGATCAGTGCATTAACTTATTTAAACGTTTTTAAAAACTTAACAATGGAAAGTAAAAAGTTATTCAACATTTTCAATAACAAAAATAAATCCACAACTACTTCTACAAGTTCTACAGTTTCTACAAAAATAGATGTTGATCAAAATATATCGGTTTCTATCACTGCTGTTACCAACACCAATTTTGTCAACAGCGATGATGAATATATTACCAATAATACCACAAGTAGATATTTAGATCTTGGAGATTTAAATTCCGGACCTATGAGGCCAATTTTAAAAGTAAGTACAATTTTTAAATTCCCTTTTCTTATTGTAGGTATTGGTCATAATTTATAATATTTATGCAATCTTTAATTTTAAGTTGTAATTTATAATTGTGTAAGTAGTTAATTACTTCAATGTTTCTAGGTATTTCCAAAAACTAAATTTGGACAACAAAATAGATCATTTTCGAGTACCTACTATAAAAAATTTCCATGGATTGAGTATAGCATTAAAAATGATGCCATTTTTTGTTACGCTTGTCGCTTATTTTCAATTGACTCTGGCCATGTTGAACAAACATTTATTAGTATTGGATTTAATAATTGGAAAAAAGTAAGTTTTTAATAATAAGTTTTAAATTTTAGAATTCTATAGGTATTGAATTGTCTAATGAGGTACATAGGCACTTATATACTATGTACATATTATATTTAAATGCAATCTGGGTATACAATGAGTTTTTATTTTATTGTTTTAGTTAAGTGGTTATAGAGATTCAAAGTTGAATCGTACAAAACTTGAATTGCATAATAGTTGTATACATCATTTTACTGCAATGTCTAAATGGTCAGCTCACAGCTCAATGCAAAAAAATGGATCTGTTCATAACCAAATTGTTTCTGCAAGTATGCAACAAATAAAAGAAAACAGAACCTACATGATGCAGTTAATTGAAATAACATTATTTTTAAGTAAACAAGGAATTGCTTTTAGAGGCCATAGAGAAAATGAGCTTTCTATAAACAGAGGTTTGTACTTCTAAATATGTTTAAATATTCTTATTTTAAAATTTTAAAACATTTTAGGAAATTTTAAAGAAACTTGCAATATGGTTGCTAAGTTTAATGAAATATTTGCAAATCATTTTTATTCCAAAACCAATTATACAAGTTGGTCTGTGCAGAACACTATTATTGATATATGTGCTAAGAAAATGAATGATTTTATTTGCAATGAAATTAAAGAATGTGGTGTATTTAGTGTTATGGTGGATGAAGCAAGGTAAACATTCAACTTATTACTTAGTCATAGTTTATATACCTGATAAAAAAAATATGTTTATATTTATATACTTTCTAGATCTTTCAATGAAGAGCAGCTTTCTTTTTGCATAAGATATACTAAAAATTTATATGTTGTTGAACGGTTTTTAACTTTCCTAAATGTATCAGAGAAACAAGATGCTGATTCTTTGAGTACTATTATATTTAATTATTTAGATGCAAGTAGCATCGCTCAAATACCAATAGTCGCACAATCATACGATGGAGCTAGCGTGATGTCAGGCCGATTTAATGGTGTGCAACAAAAAGTAAAGTTAAGACACCCATGTGCCATCTATACTCACTGTATGGCACATAGAGTCAATTTAATTGTAATTGACATGTGCAAGTTAGTTAAGGTAAAGAAAAATATTTTTCATTATTTTAAACTTATCATAACTTTTATATTATATAAATTTTTAGGAAACCCGGTATGTGTTTAATTGTCTTGAATCCATATATATTCATTTTTCTATGCCAACAAACAACTTCAAATTTAAAGAAATTCAAAAACAACTAGGTTTGAAAAAAATATCTATCACAGCAATTAGTGAAACACGTTGGAATTGCAGAGTCAAAAATTGTACTTCAGTTAAACATAATTTTAAAGCAATAATTGAAGCATTAAAAGAAAAAATTGAGAATTCTAATGATCGAGATGTTTCTCAGGCCTTAGGTAAATTTTAAAATATAAGTCAAATCTGTTTTTATTTACTCATGCTCATACCTATTACCTATACATTTTATTTTTTTATTATGAACTAAACGATAAATTGTTATAATAAATAAAATCATACAGTAACAATTAATTGATTATTAATATTTTTGTAATAGGAATTTTATCTATAATGAATACAGTTTCATTTATTTTTCACCTCATTGTCTTGGAAGATATATTACAAGTTATCAATATTCTTAGTACCCAGCTACAACAAAAAACAGCTACACTGGGAAAAGCTGGCCTAGTTATTGAAGGTGTAATAAAAACGTTTGAAGAGAAACGTTCAGATAAGTGTTTTTCTGAAGTATGGTCTACTGTTAAAATGTTTGCTGAAGCTCATGGTATTGAAACACCTATAGAAGGTTAGTATAAAAATATTTTTATTATTGATATGAAGTATATATTATTTAAAATTGCTGTTGATTTCAGATTGTACTGCTAAAAGATTAAAAAGAGAACCAAATCATTTGAAGAATTTCCATTTATCATCAACCACAAGCACTGAACAAACTAATGAAAACGAAAAACACTGGCGAATAATTTATTTTAAATTAATAGACACTATTGTTACAAACATAAAAAAAAGATTTTCCGCTGAAAGCCTAAAAATGGCCACAGCAGTTGATAATTTTATGAAATTAAATTATGATGACAGCACTTTTTTCATTGAAAATTATAAAGTAAGGATAAATTATTAACATGAGATGTATTCAATTTAATATAAAAATAATTTCTTTTCTTATAGGAGTTGTTCAATATTGATTTAAATTCTCTGAAAAGTGAAATGATGGTGGTAAAAAATTGTGTTCTTAGATCAAGCATAGAATTACAGATTGATTTTGATAAAATAAAAGAAGTGGTACAATCTGAAATTTATCCAAATTTATACACTTTGTTGAAAGTGGCTCTTTCAATTCCCGTTAATTCAGCCACATGTGAGCGTTCTTTCTCCACTATGAGAAGAATTAAAAATTGGCTACGCACATCGATGGACCAGGAGCGATTTTCTAGTTTGGCAATAATAAACGTTGAAAGAGAAGTATCAAATCAGCTTAAAGCTGAGGATATACTAATTGAATATGCTAAAACCAATAAAAGGTTACAATTATAATTTGTTGTTTGTTTATTTTTATTGATATATAGGGATATTAAAATAAATTAATAAAAGTATTACTATGTTGTTTGTAATTATGTTATTATAAGTCACACCTCCATTTGAAATTTGAAGTAGGTCGAGAGTAATAATGAAGAAAAATAAATGTAATTTGATTATGAAGTAATATTATGATGTAAGATAATATCAATGGTGATTGGTGGGGGGTTTGGGGGCCAAAGCCCCCCACGGATCTGCTTGCCTTTAATATATTCAGCCCCCCCAAGTTAAAAGTTGAAATTGCGCCTATGCGCGTTCCGCCGCCCGAATTGTACGACAGAAATCATCGCAAATCATAGCTTATACGGCTACTGCCGACGCCACCGGTTTTTATATGTGCGATTCACAACGTAGCACACATCACGTAATATTGACAGTCGCGCTATAACTACACACACACACACACATATATATATATATATATATATATTATGTATATGAAATAATAAATTCTAATAATATTAAATATCAAATCAATTATATTATATTATATTATTTCAAACATTTTGTCATTTCAGTAGGGGGTGCGATCGCTCCATCGCACTTAGGCACGAGCCGCCCCACTGGTATTTTGCATGTTGTAATTTAGATACTAGTGACAAAAAATGAGTGGTTTGCGGATTGTACATATAAGGTTGCCCCAAACCTATTTTCATAAGTATTTGTAATCTTAGGCTATCACAATGATGTCGTTCATCTATGTTTGTATGCACCTCTGCCAAACAAAAACCAAGCACATAAATCTATGTTGGAGCTTTGAATATCTGTAGATCAAAACAATACTTTTAAACAAATTAAAATTTATTTGCCTAGATGATTATGGCGTTGACATTTGTCTCACCAGAAGATGTGGTTACTTATTTTGAAATGCTTAGTTTAGAAATAGAAGCAGTTTTTTTATAATTACAGCTAATCCTTAATTGATTAGAAATGAATTGAAACATATTGTATTGAAATGTTGAGAAGGGAAAGTATTATAAGAATACCAGATTTTCCTACTCCGACTTGAAATGTATGTAATAGAGTTTTAGTCGAACTAATATTATGTTACACAGCCGAATCCTTTCTTCCTTTTTTCATTTTACTCCATAGCCAATTAAAACTAATTAGATTTTTTCTAAAACAATTAAAACAAATTTATATCTCATCAAAAAACAATATTATAAATATATCTTTTTTAACATTTATTTTAATTTTTATAAATGAATATAAACTGTGTAGGGTAACTATTAATGAAAAATATTAAATTGTAAATTTAATTAAGATTAACACATGTATTATTGCAGGGGTATACATTTTAATCGCAATGTATCCGAAATCCTTCAAAATTTGAAACAAAAAAATGGAAACCAACTTTCAAATACAAATACATAAACTTTTTATAATGTTCACCAAATTGTACAAATAAAATAAATTACTATAAAATTTAGTACAAGTTTAATATAAATGAAAAAATGTAAATTTTTTAATTCCTCAATAACATTGCTATAATATATATATATACAAATCTTGAGTTTCATGTTTCATTTGTTTCTTCTACTTTTTAGTTTTGTTTTCTATACTTATTTTAAATTAAAATCTTCAATTCAATATCGCATGCCTCGTAGTCTAAGGACCAACCATAATATGATATAACTACATACCTCACATTAAATATGATAATGATACTCACGAGTACTCACGAGTCACCATTCAGAGATAAAAACAATATGAAATATGTAAGTTGGAAAGTAATAATTATTTAAAAATAAAATAACGGTATGATTTTGATTATTATATTATAGGCCTACGTGAAATGTGAAAAAAACGAATTTCCGTAATATTTTATTTTCCGAATAAAACGAGGAATGTGTAAGTCGTACCATGGTGTGGTTTTTATTTTTGGTTTATGTCAAATGTCTTAGTAAAAATTATCTTAACAAAAATTTAGGGATGGTGTTCTATTGCAAATTTTGTCTAGATGGTTCAGTTGGAACTCAAAAGTATACAATTCGAAGACGTAAGACAATGTTATTCACTTTAAATTCCAAGTCGTGTTTTTATACATTATTAACTATAGATATATAGTACATAAAACTCTATAAATACTTCTACATGTTAATTCACTAACCGGTTAATTTTCAAAATTGTGTACTTCAAATACGTCAAAATTATTTACGTCCTTAGGTATTGAGAAATTCATAATACTTGTGTTTTTCTTTTAATTAAGAGTAAGTTTTCATTGATATAGGTAATCAAATAATTTTTTAAATCCATTAGTAGCTTTAGTTATACATCATGCCAAGTATCACCAGAAAAAAGTAAACAAGTGTCGTCTGAATACATTACTTATATCTATTGATATCTAAATCAGATATACTAATTATGTACAATATGAACAAGATGGGGTCCAAAACGCTCCCTTGGGGTACCCTAAAGATAACCTAAAGATAATTAACTGCTCGTTTCCTATAACTCTATTGATTTTTACTTTTTGTTTTCATTTGATTAGATAACTTTTGAATCGTTTTCGACTGGACCAAAATTTGGAAGTTATTAAATAAAGCTCAATATGATCCGAGTTTCAAAAGCATTAGCCACATTAAGACAAATTCATGTCACTTTTTTCCTGATGTCAAGTGCATCATAAATAAATGTTACAACATAGTAAAATGCATTCTCTGTACATAGTTTTGGTGTGCAACCGAACTGAATATTTTCAAGATTAAAATGAACACAAGATCAAAAACAAATGCGTAATGTCATAAGATATTGCAATAAATATATTTTTATAGGTGAACATACAAATAAATGATAATATAAAATTTGAATAAACAAGGAAATATACAACTTATTCAATTCGTTTTACAATAGTAATAACTTTTAACACGCAATTTAAAACCATTGGGTCGTTGGGTTGGTCCTCTTTATCCTGGTCGTCGGGTTGGTTTTCCGGTTGATCTCGAATGGCGTCGGGACAGTGATACTTGTTGCACGTCGGCCTCGGTGATCGCACCAGGTGGTTGTTGCCGAACCACTTTCCGTATCCGTACGGCATGAACCGTACATTGCGCCTGGTGCGTATCGGGCCGATGCCACCATCGCTGTCACCGCTGCCTCCCCTACCGTAACCGAATCTTCCGATCTTGTCGGCGACCACCACCTCGGGCCAGATTTGCAAGCCATGAGCTACTCCCACGTGTTCCGCGAGAGACTTGGTATCGCCTTCAAAGCGGCCACACAAGCCACACACCGCATCCCTGGCGTCGGGGTGTTCCAAAGCGACATGGCGGTCGAAAGCAGCCCGGTTGAGCGACAAGCAACCGCACAACTCACAGGTATAAGGCACGCCTCTGTGGCCGTACGTGACGTGGTGCGACCGGTGCGCCGCGCTCGCGTACAGCGTCGAAAAGCGTCTGCCGCAATGGGCCACGAAGCACCGCAGACGAATGTCGTCGTCGTGCACGTCACGCACGTGCCTCCAGAGCGCCACCTTGTTACGGCCGTAAGCAAGGCATTGTTCGCACTTCTCGATTGCTGATCGCTCAGTCGGCACCGCGTCCGAAGTACCAGTCGCTTCGACAGCAGGACTAGCGCCCTCCGGCGTCGATCCATTTTCTAAGACACTTTCCATCTGTAGAAAAAAAAAAAACGACTTTTAGTTATAGCATTACACATTATGCAATGACCGCGACTAAGGGATGTTTAACACGTGACTAGTCGCATCTTGTTCGAAACTTCTAAGCCATTTGTATTATTTTACCACCCGTTGATTTTCACATTTTAATGTCTACAGGTGGATGGAAAATTAAGCGATTTATATACACTTATTTTATAAGAAAAGTGATCTACAAGTGTTGACGTATATATTTGACTTATTGATGTACAAAAAAGGAATTTTTTGTAAAAATGTACCCTAAGTGATAAATTCATCTCGTCCACCTACCTATACGAGTACGTACACATATACTACTCCAGCTGTAAAGTTATAATTTATATTTCCGCTGGACTTAAAACTAATGAGCAGAGGCAGATTTCTTATTGGGCACTGTAGGCAGCTGTCTTGGGCGGCAACATTTGGTAGTGGCAAATTGTATTAAAAAAACATCAAAAATTTAAAAATTAATTAAATTCAAATGGATGTCCATACTTTTTTCTATATATTTCATATTTAGGGTAGGTCTTTTGGAGGGGTATTGTAACTTGTTTACTTATTATAGGGCCGCAAATTGTTGGTGCCTATAGCAGCAAAAAAGATAAATCCGCCATTGCTTATGAGTATTATCGATAGTTTTTAAATGTAAATTATCAAATAAGTGTAAGCATTTAAAAATAAAATTAGTTCTAAATTATAAAATAATAAAATTATATTTTTATTTGTTTCATAGAAAAAAAAAATTAAAAACATAATATTTTCAATATTTAATTAATATGTATATAATTATTTTGAATGAGTTTTAAAATAAAATATTTAGTTGTTTTTAACTTTTTCAATATCATATTAAATGATCATAAATATATTAAAAACAGTATTGACATGTTTAATATATATACACACATATACAACTGTATTCAGCATCTTTAAAGTAGGTAAGTTATTACGAGTCATACCTATATTATCTTATATTACAAACCCAAAACAATAATCATACGAATATAATCATCATATAGTACAGATAATCAAAATAACTAAAAATTCTAACTTAATTATCTAACGCGGTTTGAAAGTGTAAACAGATAAAACGACTTATCTTTTTAAATCCGATTTTCACTAAGAATAATTTATTATATTTCGAAGTATAAATATATGATTCATAGGCGGATATTTGTTCATATCTTTAGGCATTGACATTGGTAAAGTGGTTTTGGAGTTCAAACACCTTCATCTCCAAAATCATAGTTAGTAAATAAATTGGTAATAATTAAAGTAATTATTACCTTTATATAGAAATCCCTCACCATGAATAATATTTACTTACTGCCTTGTCTTAATGGGATTTTAGGGTTAAAATTCACTTGAAATTATAAGATTTTACTGAACCAAGAGAGACTTCGTTTCATCGAGTCTTACGAGGGAGTTCTTAAATATCCTTCCTATATCCGCCTATGATTAACTTAATTCATACTTATAAAAACTAAAATATTTAATATTGTTAAGTATATTACTGTGTGTGGATATGCTTCGCTATTATGAGCTTTGTATCGATGTTCCAGCATAAAACTTGAACAAAAATTAAAAAATCGTTTGATTTTTAACGTAGGTAGGAAAAGTTGATGTTGACTCAACAAAAGTTTGACGGGTTGTGAGAACTATAAGCATCGAATACTTTATAACAAATTTTATTTGTTCGTTGCCAACGTAATTTCTATCTTCGTATTAATATTATAATAGCCACGATATTTTGCATAACATCCGGATATAACTGAAAATAAATTATACTGCAAAAATCAGAGTACTTACCAATGACTTACCTATAAGTAAGTTATCGTCGTGCAAAAATGTAGTCGTTAATTCAGTATTTTCAAATCATGTTTTCAGTAAAAGTGTTAAAAGATATCTTCTCAGTGTCACAAAGGTTCATCATTTCACGTGTTTTAAGGTTATTGTCATAACACTGAGACAATTTATTTTCATTTTTGGTGTCCGGCGGTCCTAGCCTTCGTGGTGAGTATCGTCGGCACCAGCTCCATTTGGTGTGTCTTCGTGTTGTGCGCATCAATTTATTCTTTCAAGTTTGGATTAGCGATGGATGTTTCTTTCCTTTTGGTGAATCGTTCATATCGTTTCATGTCCACAAAAGAAGCGATTGCAAACGACTCATTCCATCGTTCTTTTCGATACTTTTTATTATTACTTATCGTGTACTGACACAAATCCTAATTACCATATACTCCTATAGATAGCACTGCCATCGCTTTCTTTATAGTGATATTGTGAGTTTGGAGAGCATTTGCGTAGTTTAGCGGACGATATCTATGAAATAAAGGCGCATAGCCTCTAAAACTGTGTGATTAAACTTGCTTTTATGAGTTATTAATAAAGGGATATATTCTGTGATAATTCTTTTATCGTACAAAATACAAATGTAGAACAATTGGTCGGTTAAAATATTGTATCTAAAAAACTAAAATACTTGTTATCGTTCTGATTCGCTCCCATTTGGGTCGCACGAATAACGCGTAATTTGTGCATGATTTACTGATTTTCATGATTTCATTATGCATGAATTACAAATATGAAACGATTTGGATTTGGCCCTATACACCTAAAAGGAATGAGTAGGTTGATCGTACCGATTCGATCTTCCTCTAGACTCGTTCCAAAGGAACAATTCTTTCATCACTAGTGTCCGTACATCTGCAGCCTTTTTTTATTAAAATAACATTTTGACGAGTTTGTCTTTTTTTCCTTTTGTGAATCGACCGTTTGTTATCGTTTAAAACAATTCAATTATACCCAGCGTAATTATTTTTAATTGTTTTTTCCAAATTCAACCAAAATTTCATATAGTTGCGTAACTGTTGTTTCATGAAACTTGTGATTTTGGTTTCAATAAAAAGTTTCGTAAATTGTATATAAAAGTTTTATTAGGTGGGCCGAACACCAGAGAAATTGTAAACACAAAACTTTTTGTATGCAATCGGTTTCAGAAACTAGTTTCACGTTGATCTGTATATTGAAGAAACTTAAACAATGAAACTATGTATAGAATAACGAAAAATCAAATATGTTTTAAAATGTCGTCTGACGAGGATGACGTGATTTTGTTTTGATGGTGGGCACGTCAAAATAAAATTTCAAAAAAACGTCGTTATTGGGTACATCCTATACATTTATCTAATATATGTTCTAGTACTAGTGTTGTTGCAAATGAATTTTTGAATAAAAAATATATGAATAATATGTAAATAAGTATAATAAAGTATAATTTGATAATTGTTTTATTGATAGGTTAAAAAAATATGTTCCTTACTACTTACTTTATTTCAGTACGTGGAAAAATTAAAAAAAATATTGATTTTTAAATTAGTATTGGTATGTAGTATGTAATTTTGTATTGAAAAGTAAATAAGTTTATATTATTATTATTATAAATCAAATTATATGATAGAACATAAATTATTGATAAATGACTTTAATATTCATGTTTAATACTTGAACAAAAATTAAAAAATTTACTAGTATCTGAAAAAGTATTGTGATTATTTGTTATTCATTTAGAATGTCCAGACCAAAATGTCAATCAACCAAAATATAACCAAATATAGTTAGTATATAATACAATTCTTCACATATTTGATGAGATTTTAAGATTAAGATACCTTAAATTAATATTCTTACGAAAAATGTATTTTAACTACTTTATAATTAATATAAATATATTAAGAACATAAATACTTAATATTTAATTTTTCAATATTTCATTTGATTTTGAGCTTTTTAGTAAAACATTTAACGATTGATTTTATGATTTAATCTTTCTACTTAACTAGTTACTTATCCAAATTACATTGTTGACAATGTTTAAGCGTTAGAAATTTTATTCTATATACATTATTGGAATAATTGACGATATGAATACAATATCAATACAGAGAAATACTTGTCAAAAAAATGAGTTCACATGTAAATCTGGTGGTTGTCTTCGATCGTCTTCGGTATGTGATGGAAAGATTCACTGTTCCGATGGGACAGATGAAGATACAGATATGTGTAAAGTATGCATTTTACTTTATATTATATTTAAATATTCATTAGACTAATTATTTTACATAATTAATAAGATATTAATTAATGAATATTTTGCACTATATTTTAGTCTTATTTTAGTCAATTAGATTACTTTTCAATAATGGATATAATATTGTTACGTTTTATGTAAGAATAAAGCCTAAGTAGTTTTAAAAATAGTGAATGATATGATACACTAGTTACATACATAAGCATTTGTCTACAACTTTATATCAATTGAAGGATAATGCAAAAATCATAAAGGAATAGAGATTCTGATTCTTCTATTTTATTTATTGTTCTATTTATCATACATTTTATTCTATGTTTTTTGTTGTGCCATACAAAAAAACAAATAAAATTCTGATTTCACGCTATCCAATTTTTCCTTATGATTTACTATGACGATCAGTAATAAATTTGGTATGGACTAATAAATAGTCAAATACCAAAAGGGAACTCAGCTGAGAAAAGGTAGTGGAAAGAACATTATAAAACTAGTAACCTAATGTTTCAATAATCTTTGGATCATCTATTTCAATTTAAATTCCAAATTATAGTTTTGAGCTTGAAAATACTTATTATAATGACTTACTAATAATAGTATTTTAAGTTATTTTGATAATGAGCAAAGTCAAAAGTTATTTAAAATGATTATTTTAATTTATAAGAAAAATCAAGTAGAATGTACTTGAAAGATTTAAGTGGGCATGGTTAATGTGATTATGAAGAGCAAAGAAAAAGAAGAAAGAAGAAGGCGAGCATTGCAACCCAATCCAAACACCAGTAACTAGTTAAGTACCTATTGTACGCTGAAAGCGAGAGCAGAGGGGACTGACCATTAACATTGTAATTAACATTGTAAACTTTATTGGGCGACCGTAAATAGGGGTATTGTCCCTACGCGTGGTCAAATGTTTTATGTGTGAATTATTCCCAAATAAAAAAATCTTTAAAAAAATTTCTACCGGACTTAGAGGAAAAAATTTTATAACTGTTTGAAATTTAAATATTTACGAAATCGCACAAATAGAGGGAAGCACAATTTTTTTTTATAAGCGTTTGAACAGCGAATATTGACATACAATTATATGTAAAGTATAATATAATGTATAATATTCTAGACTGACAAACTATGTCGCTATATGCAACTGCCAACCCATCCTAATTGAAAAATATATTTATCGTTTCAAAATATAATATACTTTTTACAATATTTATAAATAACAATGTATTATATCTTAGACAAACATATTAACTCCGTTCAGAATCATTATTCGTGTACAATGATATCTATCATTGCATTCAAATTTAACAAATCCATTGTAATAATGACCTATCCTATAAACGAGGTGCACTTCACCCCCAAATGTACAGCAGAGCGAGGCCCATCCGGTTTTTTTTTTATAAATACATTTTGCTTCATATAGATAAGAGTGGGGGGAGGATTATATACGGTCAAATATATTCAATCAAGATATAGCATTTATTTTATATATTATTATCATGTTATCATACCTATGTGATTAGTTTTAATTTTATAACAAGAGATAAACAAATTTTGTTGTTACCAAAAACTGATATATGCGTAAGCATCTAATGCGTTACATTAAAATTAATCTTACCTGGATTATCATGAAAAATTAAAAAAGTAAGATAAAATTATCAGTGGTGGGGCTGGGTGTTTGTGCGTATGTGTGGGTAAGTCCTTTTTATTATGTTGTATATATATATAAAAAAATACAATAATATCAAAGTTTAACAAATGTTTATTTTATATTTTCCATTCACAGAGTATCCCAAATCTTTGGGGACTTAAAGAATATAACAGCATATTATGTGCTACCGTCAATAGAGTTATAAATTTTTGATTGAAAATGTCCATTATATATTGATTTTACGGGCAGGAACATTATTGAATGGTATTTTTATGGAATGCCTAGCCTTAGCTAAGTATTACAGACAATGATACAAATACATCATTCACATGATTGGCCTACCATTTTCATTATTGACTATGTGGTCATAAGATCATGTGGCATGTATATGTTAATGAAAATCAAAAAGGGGTATAATAAGATATCAATGTAATGTCAAAATATACATGATACCTTCAAGTGTATAAATTCTTTAATTACTTTTACAGAGATAATTTATGGACTCTTATTTATTACATAGGTAGTTCTAAAGAAAACTGTAGCGACGCTAAATGTTGTCACTGACGAAGCCTCTCAATATCTTTACTAACAAAATATTCTTACTTTGACGGTAACACGTAAAATGTACTTAAAAAAATAAAAAAATAAACCTATAAAAAATCTAATCTTCATTTTTCGATCTTGAGTAAGGATGCACACTTTTGCGGTTACTTAATTTTGAAGTCATTCCATTTTTTTTTTTCTTGGTATCACTAAAAAATTAACAAAATTAACATCGTCTCACTAAAATAGTTTAAGATTTGGGATTATCTATAACATAAGATTATTGTTGTAGCTTATCTACCCTTGAACAAATATATGATTAGTAAATTGTGCAATCATTAAACACAATTGTAATTATTATTAACATAAAAATCAATATAATATACTCTTCCTTAATCCATTTCGCGGATGGTGCTGGCGCGATACCTTTCCTGTTCTTTAACAGATTAGATTCCAGGATCATTCGTTGCACTTCATATCTATTATTACGTTCCGCTAAACATTTCTAAACAAAAAAGCCTATGCGATATAAAATGCGAACAACATACATAAATACAATTGAAAAATGATTTGATAATTGATGCATATTTGCTCGTATTTGGAGAAACCTAAATATATTGTATACCTTAATTTGTAAATATATAATTTATGTAATGGAACCGGGTTTTTTCCATATGGACAATAGTTAAGAAAAAATTATTACATTATAGACTTCTTTCCACGTTTCATCTGCACCGGGAAATTCATTTCGGAAATCTTTCTTGGTATGGTACTCCCATAATTTGTTAGTACTTTGTGTCAGGTATAAATTATTTTTTTCTATCCTGTGTAGTTGTTTGGGAGTAGCGAATTTTAATACCGGTTCCAGAATGTCAAACGAAACGCCATTAGTACATTTTATAGCTACAGAAATGAAAATAATATAATATTACAATAATATCATTATACTAATGAAATCATCGTAAACCGAGAAAAATAATAAGTACCGTCTATGTTTTTCTTTAACAAGTGAACACAAGAATCTTTTAAACTCGTAACTTCGGGATTTACTGCCCTTTTACTTCCAGCGAACACCTTTGTCCTGGTAAATATTGTTTAAAGTAAAAAGCAAGCTTTGAATATATTACTACTTTATGTTAGACCTCTTATATTTTTTTGTCAAAATGTCAATCAATGGATCAATTTCTTCGACGAGTTTTCTCTTCTTATTTGAATTTGATCCGCTTTCGTTCGACGATTTTGCAAATCTGGAAGATGATGCCGAGTCCATGATCTTGAGTTAGTTTAAATTAACACTGATATTTATTAAAGTTCTTTTAACAATATTACAGAAATTATATTAAGATATCAAAGAATGATATTTAATTTATAATTCGTTTTCAATTGGATGGTAGCTAACACATATACTCGTACTAGTATGAGATATAAATATTGTTACTATTGAAAGCAAACATTTCTTAGACAAACATCACCCCTGGAAACGGATTATAATTGACATTTAATGTAAACTATTTTTAAAGCGAGATGTATTATTTCAGTTATTTGGAAAACTGTAGAAAAATTAAAGAAAATACTTCAATGTACCTCGATGATCAGCACTGCTTCAGCAGAAAAAACAAATTAAAGACAAGCGGATTTTTCTTTTTTTTTATATAAGTGTTTGAACAGCAAATATTGACATAAAATTACATGTAAAATATAATATTCTAGACTGACAAATGATATCGGTTTTTTTAAAATGCTCCAACTCAAAAACGAAAAACCGCAACAACTTGAAATTTTCACCAAATCTTTATATTGACGTTTTCTATATATGGTTAAGTTTTCAAAGTATTTTGACATATTTTGACTTATTTATAGACAATTTAAATTTTCGATTTTTTTAAAAATTTTTTTTTTTACATCTATCAAATTTAATTGGCAGACCGAAAACTCTTGAAAATTTAATACAAGGTAATCTTATAGTGACTAAAAAATTTTGGAAATGCTGAAATTATTTAATTTATCAATTACATAAATCCATTGTTAATTTTAAAAGTCGCAATCAAGTATCAACGTCAACGTCGTCAACATGTGTAATGACCAACATACATTATACGATATCACATATATAAATATTAAAATTGATACTATATGTTAATATAAGGTATAATTATAATAACTAAATGCATTATTTTTAAATAATTTAACTATGTCGCTGTATGCAACTGCCATCCCATCCTAATTGAAAAATATATTTATTGTTTCAAAATAAAATATACTTTTTACAATATTTATAAATAACAATGTATTATATCCTAGACAAACATATTAACTCCGTTCAGAATTGTTATTCGTGTACAATGATATCTATCATTGCATTCAAATTTAACAAATCCATTATAATAATGACCTATCCTATAAACGATGTGCACTCCACCCCCAACTGTACAGCAGAGCGAGGCCCATCCGGTTCTTTTTTTTTCTGTAACATACACCAAACACATCATAATGTCCACGTAGATGAATTTTACGCTCAGGAAATATGTTATCAGATATTAGATATCAACAAGTTTACGGCATTATATGAGCACTACATGATATACTTAAAATATTATGCATTGAAATTAAATCTTTATGACTTACTTACATAATCTATAAAATGTTTTTGCCTTTTACATGAGAATAAGTCTTGAATTGTTCTATCTTTCTTATACTTAAATTCTTCAGCCTTTGAAGGTTTTCCCCATTGTTGGGGCAAGTCTGTTTTAGAAATTAGTTGCTCATTATTTATGTAGTAAATTAATGCACATATATGTTTGCATTTTCCTCCTGTGCTAGCAGGATATTTGCAAGATGTATTTTTAACTCTTCTAGTTCTATCATTCTAAATAATATATAAAGAATAAATGTTAAAGAAGAAGATAACATTTCAATATACATTAAAAAAATCTAAGTCACATGTATTCAAATACTTTACAGCAGTGAATTTGTCATAAAATTAAAATAAATAGTCCAAAAAATGTGTACATTATCTTTCTACCAAGTATAAACATTTTAATTATTGTAAGTCGATATAAAATACTGTATTTTTAATTTAATTTACTTCCAAAATAACTGTCCATGGATCATAGGACACACAAGTTTGCCTTATACATAGTCCTTTTATTCTAGGCACAATATGATTAGTAACCGGTTTTATTTCTCCGACATTAATCTAATGTAAACTTTCTACTAATATTTTGCCTTTGTCATTTGGAAAAGTAAAATTATATGTGACTGGTTGGAAACCAAATTTAATTTTTAAGTCTGCCATAACACAACATACCAATACGTTTAGACGTTCAGTGTCCGGTGATCCATATGTGGATCGTGGTTTATTTATTGATAAGTGCTTATTGAAAACGAATAAACCTTAGAAAGCTTATCATATCACCAGTTCAACAAGGTTATGATAAACTTCATAGGATGTAGTCAAAAAAAATATAAATAATATATAAATAGGTAAATGTATGAATGAACCACATGTGGATCATGGACTGATAAATTGGTTTAATGTGAGCCACATATGGAATCAAAGGGCTGATTAGTCCTGATTTAATTAAACAGTGCATATTTTGTTAAGACAAGGTACAATCAGAATTGACGTAATATTTTAAAGTAGTGAATTACATACAATACTATACAACGGTTTTACAGCATGAATGTACTCGTATGGTTTACGCATACTTGTTGCTATCGATTAGTATTATACATCACCTCCCCAAAACGACGGTTGTGAGTTGCACGGTTTCTGTAACAAGTTCAATTTTTCTTGTCAGTGATTATTTTTTAACAGATAAAACAAGATGAGTGAGACGGTCATACGAAAACATGTAGCCTTTTAATTGTCAACATTTTTTAAGGACATTGTTTGAATTAGTAGTGTTCAAGGGCTCGAGATTGACATCAAAATGACTAGTTTTCAGAGAATAGTAAAAAAGTAACGATGGTCAATTTTAATTTGATTATATTTAACTAGTATGTGCGCATTTGACGTATAATATACTGTATTAGTGTATGGTGAACAGTGACGAGTAACGATGGCGAATGGCAAGGGTTGTGTGTGGTGTATCGGGATAGATTACTACACTAATATAATATATAATAAAATATATAAACATCGCAATTTTAGCACCAACACAAAACTATTTTTAGTATTTAATTATTTCAGTGTCACAGTAATCGTTGACCATTTTCTTTAAATAGATACTTTATATATATATAAACAATAATATAGTTGTTTATAATAAAAATGAGTTACTTTTAATAAGTGTAATTTGTTATTTTATTTTTTTTGTTCTTTAATACTATATTAGCACTTAATTTTGTAAATAATTATTAAAAAATAAAAAAATAAATATTTGTTTATAATAAAAATTATATAAAAAAAATTTTTTTCGTCTCTTTTTTATTAGAAAAATGTATGGTCACCTTAACTATTGATTTTAAAATATACTCTTGAATCATTGGTATTATTAAATTAAATAATTTTACATTTAAATATACTTAAAATACTTTTACGTCGACATTATATTTTAAAATAATTATAGTCCATGATATAATTAAAAAAATTAAATTAGAATAAAAAATTAAATTTCCTAACTTTCTAAATGTATATTTAATTATATTATCCGGCTATATTGAGTAATAACCTACTCTAAGGTGGGCTCGTATGTTTGTTTCCAATACGAATAATAGACTCTATGAATACAAAAATCGGCAGTACCAAACAAGCATTCAAGCACGGATGTAGATTATTTACAACCATCATTCGAATTCGAGAATTCGATACAAAACAGTATTATTATTTGTCAATACAGTTTTTGATAATAAAACAATTATTTTCAGTGATCACGGTCAAAATTATGTTATTAGTTATTAATTAACTATTTGGTTTATGGTGTTTAATGAAGAATTTGTTAATGAAGAAATAATTTTTCGGTTTGATCATTATTGCGTGAACTGTTACCTCTTGTAAAACATTGTTTTCATCAACTATCATACCAGTACACGTTACAGTTTAAAGGTATTATTTAATTGCATTGTTTCCTAATTAATTTTTTTTTTTAAATTGTTTTAATGATAATTTTTTTAAAGACCTATGGTTGTGTATAATAAGTTATTTTAAAACTAGATATTTTATTGCAAATAAGTAATTTTAGTAGTTGGTTTTACTCAATAAAAATTGAGATTTGTTTCATTTATTTAATGGTAAAGTTTTGCCTCCAGAGCCGTTTTATATTCATCCATCTATTATTAAATTAAATTACACAGATTTTAATTACATTAAAGATACTAAATAATATTTATTTGTGAGACTATATTGTATAATTAAATTAATTAGAAGTAATAAATTATTTGGTAATTATTTTTAGACCAATATTCTGTCCTTGATTCTGCCTACCCTCTAAATTTGTAGCTAATAAATTGTAATTATGTAATTTAATTGTGGATTTCTTGTATTAATTTATGTTACTTAAAAAAAAAATTATTTTCAGAATTTTTTTGTTTTTCCATTTGATAACAATGAATAAAAACAAAACTATGGATATTAGTTATAATCATGCTGTAAGTATTCAATGTTGTATAATTTAAAAAAATAAAAAATTTTAATTTTGATGCAATTATTAATCTTAGGTATGTTTAAAAATGATTGAATTTTACTAAAGATGTATATTTTATGTTTATAAAATACAATTTATTGTACTGCTGTATACATTTTTTTTAAGATATATATAATTTTATTTTTAGAAAATATTTAGAATTATCATTTTAAACTTTTATTACTTTAGGAAATACTTAATTTAGTGAAATCACATATGCACCATATAAATATTAACAATTTTGATAAAATGGCGCAAAGAATTATCTCCATACCAATCAAAACCGTTTATCTATTTGAAAAAATTGTGGATATAATTTATGCTCAAGTATGTAAATATTATTAATAATTATTATAGTTGTTTAATTTTATTGTTTTAATTTTTTTTTTTATTTTTAATTTTTTTTCTAGGTTTTAAATAAACCCAATTTCGTAGTTTTATACGCACGTTTATGTGCATACATGGTCAAAGACACTGCATATAGTTTTCATAACTCAACTACTTTTGAAAAAGTTTTAGAACGAAAAAGTTATGATGTTTTTATCTCACATAACATTGCTCGGAAAGATTTACGTGTATTGAAAGAAAAATTTAAGAAGAGAAATATGGTAATTAATTATTATTTGTTATTGTAATAATAGTATTTTTGCAATTATACTAGATTATATAATATAATCTATAATTATTACAGTTATTGGTATTTAAAGTCATTTAAAGCTTAAAAAAAATCTCAATATTGATACAATATTATTTTTTATTTATATATAGATTGATTCATATAATTTTAAATCATATTTATACTTAATACTATTTACCCAAATATATATTATATAATTATCAATAATAGGTAAAATATATAAATTATAATTAGTTAATTATTAACTAAATTGAGTGTGATTACTCAACTTTTACCATTCTAATTTGCTTTTGAATAAAACCATTTGATACTTAAAAACATATTCCACCAATGATTTTAATTTGTTTTTCTTAATTTGATTACTTAATAAAATAATTATTTGATATCTGTTATAGACACCATCTAATTTCAAGAATATATTGAATAATTTTTATTTCAAACATTATAATAGGTCTTTAACCAATTGCAAGTATGGTCTGAAGTAAAATTAATAAATTAGTATATTTTGTATGAAGTAATATTTTTATAGATTTATTGGTGAATTATTCAAACAAGGGGCTCTTGGCAAAAAAGTTATATTGGCGAGCATTGAAGAATTAATGGAGGAAAAAACTGATCTGAAAATTCATTGTTTATGTATAATATTAAAAATAGCAGGGTCAAAACTATCAAAAGTAATTACCAAAATAATAAAAATAAGTATTAGAAAATTATAAAAGAAATAATAACCTTTTTTTTTTTAGACTCATAATTTGGATAGTATGGTAAATCATATTTTGTTATTTAAAAATGAAAACCCTGTGCTCGTAAAAATGTCAACGACATTAAATTCTTTGATATCCAATATACAAAAATTACATTTAAAAGGTTGGATAAATGAAGGTAATAATGTCAAATTTTTAATTATATTTAAAAATATTATGATTTGTTAGAAAAAATTTACTATTAAGTTATTATATTATGTATTTATTTTAACAAATCTGTTAAGATTTAATAATGTTTTAGTAATATTTTATGTGTAATTATAATTTTTTTTTTTTAGTAATATACTCAAAAATTTTAATTTTAATATTTTAAATTATGTCTTCTATACATATTTAACAGGTATAAAAAGATATAAATTAAGTTAAATTACATTAAAATTGTATATTAGATAATTATAAATAATTTGATTGTTTTGTAAATTTGTATTAGTATAAATTTTCATGCTACAATAAATTGCTTTTGAATCGCATCCATATAACATGAAAATATACGTTTATAGTAGATTTTTTCAAATGTTAAGATTAATATTTTTTGAATTAAACATTTTTTTTTCTTATTAAATGCTAAGAAATCCTTATACATATATATATATATATATATATATATATATATATATATTTTACAGAACGTGTTAAGTTAGTTGAGAATAATAAGCACTATTTTAAATTTGAAAAGTTGCCAGAGAAGCTAAAAAAAATATATGAATTAAAATCGTATAATGTAATGGCACAAAGTATTATTGATGAGTGTGTTATAATTCTCAACAATTTTGAGGAGAAGAAAAGTGTCAAAGTATGTAGTAGTTAACTTATTTTATAATTAGTTTTTTAAATATAAAAATAATAAAAATATGATGAAATTAAATTTTGATTATTGTAGCAATTTTAAGAAAACAATTTTTTTTTTTTAGTTTATCTTTTTAGAAACATAGATCGATGACAATAAAAAAATTTGACATTGGTTTCTTAAAAATCAATGCCAGGTATCTACTTGCTTTTTTTTCTTTACTTTTCTTGTGTTTTTTTTTATGAATATCTTAAAATATATAATTATTTAACCATCACAGTTTATAATATTCTATATATAAATACCAATAACTTTTTGATTAAACCTTATATTAATTAGTTTATTAACATTTATAGAAAACTACACGCTTGATAAATAATATCAATTCATGGACACAACATGACCCAGTATCATTCGTTGTGTCAATGATACTTATAACATTAAATGAAAATAAAAGTTTACGCTGTAAAGCTGGTATACTTTTGGATGAATTGGTTACAGAAGGATCGCTTTTAAGGGATGATGTTTTATTGGGGTAAATATAATACTATAATGTTATTGTATTTCACATTTTATTAATTATTGTTTTATTTTTGTTTCAAATTTTAGAATTCACAAAGTAATGGATGATTCAGAACTTGTAAAGGAATTTTCAAGACTATCAGACTTATTGTATGAAATCACTAGCAGGCTTAAATTTCATGATATAATTCAGTCTAATATCGTTTAATTAATTTTGTTTTATATTATATATTCAAATTACTTCGGTTTAGTTCAAGATTAATTTTAAATAAATTTACAATTGTTGTTTGTCTAAATGTAAAATAAATTGATATTATTAAATAATGTATGTTTTAGTCATTACTGCTAAATTAAATTAAATTTTAAATTTTAAATTCTCTTAAATATTTTTATAGTTAGATGAAAACCCTTTTAAACAATTCTTATACGTCATAAAAAAAAAAAAAAAAAAACCAATGAATTTAAATTAATATTCTAGCATTTTTATACAAAATATTAAATAAATGGTTTGAAAATTGTCATTCAAGATAGTTAAGATAGTTACATCATTTTGAATATAATCGTTACATTATTTAAGAAAATTAATAATTTAATTACGCGTATATTTACATAATAAATCAGGAAAAGATTTATTACTTGCAGTGCCTCTAGTTGAGCATTAAGGGCTTATAAAAAAAAATTGAGTTAACCGATCACCGATATTTTTTAGTTACGATAAGTTTAACTTATTATAAACCTAGTATAAAATTTTCAAGAGTTTTCGCTCAACCAATTAAATTTTATAGATGTTTAAAAACAAACGAAAATTTTAATTGTTTAAATAATCGAAAATTTAAATTGTCTATAAATAAGTCAAAATATGTCAAAATACTTTGAAAACTTAACCATGTATAGAAAACGTCAATATAAAGATTTGGTGAAAATTTCAAGTTGTTGCAGTTTTTCGTTTTTGAGTTAGAGCATTTTAAAAAAAACCGATATCTTTGTCAGTCTAGAATATTATACATTATATTATATTTTACATATAATTTTATGTCAATATTCGCTGTTCAAACGCTTATAAAAAAAAATTGTGCCTATGGATTTTAATAATTTTTGAATGACTTTAAGAACTACTTCTGTGGAATCTTCTATTAAATTTTCAAGTATTTTGTAGTAGCCAAATTTTTTTATCACCGATTATAAAAAAAAAATGTAAAAAAATCAAATATTTTAAATGCTTATAAGTGGCTTAAAAATCAATATAATATTTTGAAAAAAATATGACATAAAGGAAATACCAATTTTAACAGCTGGTAGAAATTTCAAAAATCTGCGACTTATACTTTTTGAATTATAAAAAATATTTAAAATCGTTTGAGAATAAATCGCTATTTTATGCAATTTTGTAAATATTTAAATTTCAAACAGTCATAAAATTTTTTCCTCTAATTCCGGTAGAAATTTTTTTAAAGATTTTTGAAGAGTAGCTTATAGATAACATAGTGTTAAAATTTTGAACCTAAAGTATAAACAGAAAAAATTTTATGAATTTTTATCTACAAAATAACTTGCAAATTATCGTGATTTTTACATATTTCGTATAAATTGGAACTTTGAGCACTTATAAAAAAAAATTGTGACTTACGATTTTAGATTTTTTTTTATCAGTTAAGGAACAACTTATAAGAAACCTTGTATAAAATTTTCAAGATTTTCTGGGCAGCCAAAAAAATTGTATCGTTATTTAAAAAAAAAATACTTAAAAAAATTGAAAATTTCAATTGTCTATAAATAGCTCAATAAAGTCAAAATTCTTTGAAAATTTAATGGTGTATAGAGAACGCTAATCTAAACATTTGGTGAAAATTTCAAGTATTTACATCGATTAGTTTTTGAGTTATAGCAACAAAAAAAAATTCGATTTTGTCGAAAACTGGTTTTGCATAAAAACTCCCGTTTTTCCCAAATTTTTTTATGGTTTTTCCCGTCGCATTTAAAAAATATTGGAAATTTTAACTTTTGACCCCTCAAAGTACCAAATACATTCACTTTTCTTTCAGAAAAGTTGCTACATAAGGCAATCAAAGCATTTTTACTGCCCCAAATCGTGTCGATAGACACAAAAAAAAAAAAAAAAAAAAAAACACACACATCATTGTAAAATCAATACATTCTTCACTCCGTTAAGAATCTAAAAATGAAATAATCGAATGGGTAGTTTTAAAAAACATACATGACAAAAATTCCATTTTTATATTTATATATAGTTATATGCTGAGAAAAAATAAAATAATATTTGATTAGGACAAAACAAAAAAAAATACCTATACTATAAAAAAATATTTCTAAAATCGTAAATACATATAAATAAAGCGTAATAGAAGTAATTTATTGATATGAAATACTCTTGAATGGTGTATTATACAATGGTATATCACAAATTCAAGTATAAATATGTAATGAAAACAGAATAGTTTAATTAAACTCCAGTCACTAAGATTTCCATTTACCATACCTTCGAGCAGTGGCGTTTTCAAGGGAATGAGATTAAGGGTTATAACCCCTCTGCTATTGTCTTTTTTTCCGACCAAAAGAAAACAACTTATTAGTTATTAAAGCTGTTTTAGAGTCATTAGGTACTTTTCATTAGTTATTAGCAAAAATATATTACTTATAACACACAACGTACGTTCACTGTAAAGATTATATATATGACATAGGCGTATGCTGACCTGTATTTCAGGGGATATCTATAATACATTTGAGACCTATCTTAACAAAAATATGTAGATATATTTAATGTTGTATATATTAGTCCCAATAAATATGTTTTCCTTAAATCTCGTATATTTTTTTCTGATAGCTTCAATTATATATAAGTTGTACTTTTGTAGTCAATTGTAGCTGTTAAATTATCATAATTGGTTATTGCACAAAAATGAAACTTTTGTTTTATTTTTTCTACTACAAAACATCATTTATTTTTTATCAAATATTTTAGAATAAATTAATTTGAGAATATTGTTTCAAACACAGACCTTTTACTCTTAGATCTAAACTATAAGGCACCATTTACAATATTTCGGGGGTGTCTAGGTACACCTGGCATCCCCCTTGCACATGTCTATATATAATGATCATTGGAATATGCATGGGTACAACCTGTACCGTACCTGTAATCTGTATTAATATTTAATTCCTTAAATCTCGATTTCCAATTTTTTTTTAAGTTTTTTTTTTTTTAAATTTTTATATTGTTTTTTTCTAACTAAATGAAATTGTATAATATTTGTGAACGATACAACATGTGCAACAAAATATTCTATTATTTCATCGTTAAAACAAAGGTCATACCCTTTTCTTTTTTTTGTTGTTTTCTTG
Source organism: Sipha maydis (assembly GCA_034509805.1). Lineage (NCBI taxonomy): Eukaryota > Metazoa > Arthropoda > Insecta > Hemiptera > Aphididae > Sipha > Sipha maydis. The sequence continues at coordinate 133,494 of JASXSY010000701.1, read as the reverse complement.
ATATCTCAATAATTATTCTGATAAAACAATTTACGCTAATATGTTACGATATCACGTTAAATAAGATTTGATTTAAAATATTTACTCGGAAAAACTTGAATTACTAACCGCAATTGATTTGATAACAGAATTGAAAAATATTCTTTCTGAATTTAGATCTAATAACAAAAACTTCGAATTGGTATTTGGTAATACATTAAAAGTTTGTGCTGAATTTAATGTATGTAAAGATTCTAAGAGTTAGGAATTGGAAAGTTTCATGTATAGTTGATACTAATGAAGATATATAATTATTACAGAATCTAAAAAAAAAAATTATGTATTCTTGTTTTTTTGTAACTTTTGATGAAATGTCTAGATTCAAGAAATGTTAAGTGCAATTTCCACAGTTGGAAACGAATACATTTTACAAGCACTGATAATGATTATGTTTGTAAAAAGTATTTGATATTAGTATTGATGAATTAAAAACTGAAATCAGACTATTTAAAAATATTCTAAACACACAATTGCCAAGAAGTTCATAAACAGTAATTATTACCCAATAACATGGTTTATCAAACTGATAAGATATTTTTATTAACTTGTATAAAACAATATCTGTAACATTATTTATCATGCAAAAGAGCTTTTTCTAAGCTAAATATTATAATATCTATACTTCGGACTAGTATGAATCAAGGATCGTCTTGATAGCTTATTTTTTATAAGTATCGAACAAGAAGTATGTATGAAACTTGATAGTTGAGAAATAATTGAAGAATTTAAAGCATTAGTTCCAGGGACTGATCGTTGAACCTTGAATTTATTTGTTTTTGTGTAACTAATATTTTGTTTATTATCATTGGTGGAAATCGTACTGTTAAACATCGCTAAGCCGGACTATGTGAAACTAAATTCTCTATAAAATGAAGTATATGTCAATGTTTTTAGTAATTCGACCCTCATTTAAATGTTATAATTTAATTTTAATTATAGAATAACTCACAAATATACATTATTATAAGCTAGAAACGATTTTAGAGAATTTGAAACATGAATTATTTTAATTTTAATTATGGTAATACGACAATTTATTTAAATGTATAATTACTTATAACATCTCCCCTCCCCATGCCATTGTTTTAAAGTATTCTATGGTTAGTATCTGATATGATTTACACATATTTGACTATTTCATGTTTTGAATCTAGTCTGCCTCAAAATTATAGTTGCTTTACTGCTGTTTTCATTTCTTCAACGATTAATATAATATAGGAAATTAGTCAAGAGTTAGAAATTTTCCTTATCGTTTTAATCATACCTGCTCATTTTTAATATCAATATGCTTCTTATATTTTATCTTATTTTATTTTATTTTTTTAATTTATTTATTTTTATTTATAGCCATTAATATTTTTAATTTAATTTTCTAAATTTAAATTGTTTATAAAATCGTCGAAGGCCTACAAATCGAGCATGAAAAAAATGGTTAAATAGTTATGAGAAGTATTTTAAGTAGAAGACAGTCTAAACATTTTAAGTATTAAAATATACCTATTTTTTTTTACATTTACAGTTAAAAATTACAAAAAAAAATATAATTTTTTCAAAATTAAAAATCAATGGAAAAAATTGTATTGCTCACAATACACAACAAAATTACAACAGTTTTTGCTTAGAAAACTTTAATTGCTGTTTAAAAATAAATGTTATCCAAAATACCTATATTGACGTCTTCATAAAAATTGTTCTATTGAATACTCAACGACTATTATTTTTGTTTTTAAACATCATAACCAGTAAATCCAAAAATGTTAGAAAATCATACTTCATGATGTTATGACAACGCAAGAAACATGACAACTACCTATTGAAAACTAATAACATGTAATCGACTGTTAGTTGTGTACTGTTATGTACATGTTAAATAATTTCGTATAAATGTATATGCAGTTTTTATTGCAGTTTTAGAATTTCTTTACTTTTTCTGCAGCTCACGCATTATATGTATACTCGTATTGATATACGCATTTATCAAAACAAGTTAATTATCAAAGATGAAAGTGAATACAATGTCAGCCAAAAGTACGTAAAATCTCAGAAATACGTTATTGCATGATGCAACCTGGTGATCATATAATTTTACAATTTTAAATTGCATAAAATTATTAAATTATACTTAAATTATTGCAATATTAATTATTATATTTTCATAATTTAGTGTTATGCTCTAAAACAGACTGGTCGATCTTCCTAGGAATATAGGTCGATCGTTATAAAAATTAATTTTACCACTATCGATCAGTCACGTAATAAATAATCGGATAATGTGGATTGCTATATGTATTCTAGGAATTTCCCTTTTTTTAAAGACCTAAATTCTCCTGGATGTAGTTCACTTATTTGAAAAGGTTGGCGATCCTTGCCCTAAAATATGGAACTGATTAAAAGTTTAAGTTAGAAATTTTCAAAAATTAAATCTACGATTCTATGATTTAATTTAAACATTGAAGTGCATTTATTTTAAAACGCTCCTAATATCACTTCACATATAAACACTATATTTTCAATACCTAGTCATATTAATATAGCATGTATATATAGTTTATTTTTTTTGTGTTTATTTCAAAATTTTTACACTGAAGTATTGTAAATTTTCAAGGGTCATGCGATATGATGTAGAAATATATAATTAATAAATAATTATTATTAATTGTTATAAATGTTATAATATACATAAGCGCAGACTTTTAAATTTTAACACGGGGGCAAATACCCAAAAGAAAAATACTATTTGTACGTTTTACCTAAATTCTATAATTGAAGTACGGGAACGATGTCGCTTTTAAAATTAAAGTACTAGAGTGGTTGCCTCCGTGAAGTCGGCGCCTATTATAATATATTATTTTATACTTTTCAATATTTTAATATTTGTTAATAAGGTCTAAGCGTCAAAAATACTTAAAAACATGAAACATTAATAACTTTTTTTAGGCCAATATTAATTTATTTCAAAAATAATAAATTGCATTATAGTTTTAGTCTTAAATGAAAAACGTTTTACACATTTTTAACGAACTACTAGTTTGTTTTTTTTAGCCATAATTTTCTTTTTTTCGTAATGACATATGTTATTAGTTATTATTTACTAATTTGTCTTACAAATAATATGCTTAGTTCTTATTTTTTAACAACTTAGACTCTTTAAACTTAAAAAATGCATGGTAACATGTATATGATTAATTTACTAATTAATATTATATTATATTATTCATATATATATATATATATAATAACTGTTATATTTTTATAAGTTTTTTTACGTAAAATGTAAATAATTTTGTCAAAACAAAAATATTTTGAGATGTTATACAAAGTTTTTCATACTTACTCTTAAGTATCTCTAACTGATAGAAATATTAACTGATCAACTGAATTCTTTTACTCAGAAACGTTTTTTTGATAGTATTATAATATTAAAAAAAATAATACAGCTAAGAAATTCGCCCTTTTTCATTTTTAGTAAGGCTAATTTTGTATATAATTTTGTATAAGGCAATCCCGTTAATATTAAAGAACCAATAGTAAGTATTAAAAAGTATCTACACGAATCTACTTCATAAAACATTTTCATATGTGCTATAATATTTAAACACTAAAATTATATGTCGTTATATTTTTATTTAGTTGCGTAAACAAATAGTTGATCTTCAATACAAATATTACTCGTTTTTATTTTAATATTCAATTTACAGATGCGAACAGAAATCTGAGATTTCACGTACCACAACAGTCCGGCGGTCACCGACAGTTCGACTCTTTCGGAGACGGTAGCCGGCCGAGATTAAACCATCATCAACCGCATCCGAGGTACGATGGTGGTTGTGTTGGTGGTAAGCCGTCCCGGTTTAGCTGGATTCAAGGCGGCAGTGGGACAAAACCACTGAGGTTCAACCCGATGCTGCAACAGCGCGGTAGAGACAGCGGTGGTGGCGATGGGTCGGACTCCAATGATCCGAAGAGAACTACTGCGCCGGCTCGGTTCAACGACCGTTACAGGTTCGACGTGCGCAACATGCCCATCAATTCCTCTTACGGTGACGTGCGCAAACACATCGACGGGTCGGCGATCAAGATCCAAAAGCATGGGCAGGGCGTGGCGTTCATGCGGTTCGATAACAACCACAAAAACCAAAACATGGCGTTGTGGATGAACGGGTACAAAGGCAACAACGTGGTGGTCAAACATTTGGACGACGAGGAGTACGAGCGGAAGGACGCGGGCGACCGACCGTACCCCACTACGGTGGCAGCGACGGCGGGCGTTGTGGACCTGGTGAACCTGATGGACGATGGTGATGGCCAGCCGTCGGCCAAGAAACGTAAGAACGACGAGGACAGCAACGATCCGGTGACGTGCGACAAGAAGCCGTCAGCGGCCGAAGGTGACGGTGGTGGCGGAGGCGAAGGACAACAGTCGTCAGTAACGTTGCAGCAGCAGCAGCAACAGGACGCGCCGATCAAACATCTGAAACTGAATCAGCTGCCGATCACGGTGACGAAAGAGTACGTGCAGGTCATACGGAAATCCGGCGGCGGGACGAAACGGTTATCCGGCGAGAGCACTAGCAGCGCCGGTGGTGGAAGTGATGGTCGCCACTACGAACACCAGCCCCACAACCCGGCACCGGTGCCCGCGCAGCCGTCCATCCAGCCGAACGTCGCTCCGACCGGCGGCCGTTCCGACTGCGTGCACGTGCTCGGGCTGCCCACGACTGCGACCGTCACGGACATCGTGCAATTCTTCGCCGACACGTCCGTGCTGCCCGACAAGGTACACATCATGTTGGACAGGTTTGGCCGACCCAGCGGCGAGTCGTACTACGAGCTTAGCACCGTGCAACAGGCGCACACGGCACTGATCAAAGATCAGTGTCACATGGGCCCAAGCCTGGTGCACGTGTCGCCCGTCAACCGGTCGGACATGGTTGAAGCCATTACCAAACCGATGCAACAGCACGACCACCGTCGGGGCGTGTCTCGGGCACCGGAGGACGGTAGTGGTAATCGTGGCCACGGCAGCGGTGATGGACCCAGGCAGCTCAACATGATGTCCGGGCCGCCCAAGCAGCAGCACCAAGGGCCTCAGTACGGCGGTTACGCTCCTCGCGTGCGCGGATCCGGACCGGACGGTTGTATGGTGGCTCTGGACAACGTGCCTTACGGCGCCGACGCGCAGGAGATATTGAACTTCTTCTCCGGCTTCGAATTGAACGGCCGGAACGTCGTCAAGCGGTTCGACGACTCCGGCAAACTCACCGGCGATGTACTCGTCAACCTCAGGAACCCGCAGGAAGCCATGAGGGCCGTTCGCGTGCTCCAGAACAAGTTCATCTTCAACCGGCCGGTACGCCTCACGCTCTTGTGAGACCGCTTTCATTTGGTTATTGTTGTTGCACGCACCGCCGATTACTTAGATTTAAGATAGTACATAGATTTTGCATTATTCGGCATTTCACCTATGATTTATACACTTAGGTATTATATTATATAAAAGTCTAATGACAAAATAAACGTGTGTTTATTTAACATCTGACGTGCCATGAAAAAAATTGTATGTTCAATATTGTAAAAAAAAATTGTTTAAATATCGTAATGTAAGGAGATGGAACAAGTACTTAATTAAAATGTTATTAAATTTAACAATTATTTGATCGACTGGTTTTTAATATTTACTTAATTAATAATTTGTTAATATTTATTATTTTTATAACAACTTACTAATACTATCATTGGATACACTTGAATCAATTTTATCTGCCATAATAAGATTTTTTACATTGGCCATAGTTTTCAGTGATATATCAACTAATGCATTGGCTTCATCGGGTTCAACATTACATTTATCATCTAAAATTGAAAAATTATTTAAATACCGTAATGTAAGGAGATGGAACAAGTACTTAATTAAAATTTTATTAAATTTAACAATAATTTGATTAGGTATGAATTTAACTATTTAAGACCATTTTATAAAGCTTACCTACTTAATTAATAATTTGTTAATATTATATTCATAACTTGCCACACATATAATTTGATAAATTTGAATAGATTTTTTCGACTGTAACAAGATCTTTTATTAAAACTTTTATTATAAAACTAAAACCATTCAAATATTTAATTACCTATACTATGATAGAGTTAAATACTTATAATAAAACTATTGACCTATAATTTTAATAAGTCAGTGGATAAAACTTACCGATTCTATCATTGGATTGCCCAACAGCATTGGTGTCAGATTTCAATGTACTTGGCGTATTTGAAAGTTTTGAATTTTTTGAAAACATGTCATTTAACTTAAAACATTTATCGCTCGCATTCAAAAGTAACAATCTTTTCTTTTCACGGGCTTTTTCAGCTCCCCCTTTCGTTTACCGGACATGACACAACAGTAATGTTACAACTTACTATTATTATAGTCTTATAATAATGTAGGCATTGAGCAATGAGCACGTCACACGTCGAAAAATATTAAGATGTGCGAGTGAAACTCCAGTAGTCCAATTACGTAATTGCTAATCGCTATTTAGTATCGTCTATCATTAATATTGTGGTGGGCCAGCATCGTCATGGCATATTAGTGTACGATATTTCGATAACGTTAAAAACCAAGTTTATTTTTAGATTTGTTGACCAATGGCGGCGTGAACTTATTATTTCAATGACGCAGTCGACAATTCTCAACACCCAATCGATTGACACTTTTGCGCTATTGACTATTGTGAATTTAATTGGTATTCCATCGATTACGTTAAAACAAGTTCCAAACTTCTACTCAACTACAAACGTCAACTTTCAACAACCACCCACCCACCAAATTTTTTCGTGACGCAGCTGCGTCAAATTTACTCCGTTCAAACCGCCACTGTTGTTGACCATAAATGATAATAATATTTACGATTAAAAATCATGACCATAGAATACAGATTAATCATGGCCATTTATTTTTATAGTAGACAGGTCTATTAGTTTTATACTGATAAATATAATTTTACCGAGGCCCATTATATAATATTTGCCGGCCCTTATGATTATTATTACATATAAGTTAAAAAATATGTAAATATTTCTTTGTGTGAAAATAAATATGCTGTTATTTAATAGAAAATTTGTGTCATTAGGTTGATTTTTTTTTTCATTTAATTTCCATGTTTCAAATGATCGGTTTGTATAATATTATGTTGACGAAAGTCATCTTTTTTACACTGGTACAACCTAGTTTGTACGTTATAGATTATTATATTAATATTGTTGCATCCGTTTAGTGAAATCGCAATTACATAAAGTGGGCATCTGTTTTGTGAAGTTCACGTTTTTCTTAACTATATGAATATTTTTTCTTCAAAGGAATAAGAGTAATTTTTATCCACATTATAAAATATTCGATTAATACAATTTACCGGCTACAACTCATTAACGCACGAAAATGTTTTTCTAATTTTCCCATGAATGTAGTTATTTACTTGGGCATTAATTGTGGATGTTTATTGACTGTTGCAATATTATAATAAAAATCATGTTAATAATGTCAAATATAATCATTAAAACTTTTCTGCTGTATAACCACAATTATTCTTCACTACATTATAAGTATTTTTTAAGTCGAAAAACATTTGTACATACCTGTTAGTTATAATTTATGAATGTAAAAACGATATTGCCAGAGAAAAAAATAAAAATATAGAATCAATTAAAAATCATGGTACATAAAAGATAAAACATATCACCTTGATGTATTGCTCTACTGTCGAATTCAAGAATATGGCTGCAGTGGCTTAACCAAGGAAGGAGAAGTCCCTGGGTCCAGACTCCCCCATGAGTATTTCTAAAACCCGAGAATGACCCGAGAATCGAAAATCAGAATAGTGCTACCAACCATTTTAATTGTAGTCACAGACATTTTCCTAAACGTGTTTATTTTTTAAATTTTATGAGAATTGCTTATCGCAATATAATATTTTAACTAGAGATGGGATTTTCAACTCAGTGACACGAATCAGCTCATTTTAATCAGTTCACTTAAATGAGTTAACTCACCAAGTCAACTCATTGAGTCAACCACAACTTCCAATTCATCAAATTATTTGATAACACGTCATAAAGGCGCGTTTAGACAGTCCGAGTCTGACTCGTAGAAGGCTATCGAAAGAAAATCACGCTTGCGACGAACCGTCTATATCTAAGCGTGCGTCTAATCGTCTAAACGTCATTAACGTGTAATAGGCTCCTTTTTCTTGTTGGGTTATGTCTCACCACAAGAATGACACGCTAGTTGGACTCGCCGTCTAAACGAGTTTAAAAAATTAGCTAGATCACTATCAATCAATAAACATAAAATGTCAATGAACTATTGATTTATAAAAAATGTGTATAGTTATTAATCTTACACATTGTAAACAATAATTTATTGACTGTTGTAAAATGAAATATAATATTTTGATCAATTATTTTTAATTTAGTATACCTAATCATTTATAATGTATAACCTGTTAAACTATAAGTGTATATTACAATTGAATTATATGAGAAAAATCATATGAAACTTGTAAATACATTGAAAAAAAAAATTAATTATTGTAGGTAGTTGATTATTTATACCTGATTACTTGTTAGTTAGGTTCGGGACTTGTTGCACTTAAAATTATCGAAATATGCAATTAAAATCATTAAAATATGCAGCTAATTTTTTATTTTGTTTTTGAAAACACATAAGACATATAATAATTATAAAAATAAAAATTTAAAAATTGGATAGATAGGTACATAATAAAAGTAGAAAAAAACAACAAATTGATTATAATTTATAAAAAAAACTGATAGAAATATACTGAGAAATAACGTAAACTCGTGATATGCGATCAGTTAACTGTGATTAACTAACGAACACGTACTGCTTTTTATTTCGTTATACAATTTAGAATCTAGTTGTCATTAAGTTTTACCACAGTTATATAAATACGTACATATCCCCAGCACCGCCACATGCGAAATTCGAATTTTTTTTTTGCTAAATATTTAGTATGCAATTTGTATGAATTTGTATGCCAATTCCCGAAATTTGTACGAACTTTGTTCAGGCACTACGAACGAAAAACCGGGGCAGTGCTGGGGACACGTGTCTCCAGCACCCCCCAAATAGAACCGTTAAGGGTATTGCAGTTTTTTTGGTCTCATCATTTAGTACTTATTTTGTACGTATTTGTATGCCTATTCCCGAAATTTGTACGAACTTTGTTGAAACACTACGAACGAAAAACCGGGGCAGTGCTGGGGATACGTGTCTTTATATAATGATTTTTGTCATCCGTAATGTAGGGGTTGATATCGGTAAATTAATTTAACCTCGACTTTTAATGTACAATAGTCAATAATATACGTTAGATACCCGAGTAAAAATAGAATAGTTTTCATGAAACTATACAAATCATAGTTTATACAAATATATTTAATATTTTAATGTCAATTTAGAACAGATTGACTGAAAAAATGTAAATATTACGAAAATAAGCATTTATACAAATAAATCGTTAAAACATGCATTTATATGCCCTAACCCATGAAATATACAAAAATATGCAAAATAAAATTTGGTATTTGAACTATAAATAAGTCAAAACAAATGTTAGCCGAATCAATTTTATTTAATATACAGTATAGCAAAAAAATAAAGGCAAATGCATAAAATTCACAGCTCTGTTAATTAGATATTTCCTGTACTATACATTATAATAATCTTTGATTTTACATGAATCTATACTCAAGCAATTAAATTCCAACTTTTTAATTATCTTTAAAGAGAAATACATTCAACAGTATAATATCTATGAGGAAAACCGAGGGATTTTTTAAACAATTAATCGAAGGACATCTTTTTAATAATGATACTAAATTTCGAGAATTTTTCAATGTGAATATAGAACAATTTTGTTTTATTTTATCATTGGTCAAAAAAGATCTTACAAAGGAACCAACTATCCGAGTACCTGAACCAATATCCGCCGACGAAAAATTAGCATTAACTTTTAAGTAAATATTTGAGTCAATAATATTCAATAAAATGTATTTATTATTTATTTTTTATTATTATTTATTTTATTTTATTTATTATTATTTAATAATAAACAATATTTTTCTGAAATAGTTTTCCAGATAGTTTCTTTGTGATGTAAATCTTTGTGCTTAGGGTGAGCACTATCAAAAATTTCCCGGTTTTGTTGCACAAATTAAATTAAAACTTCATCCTCAGTTGAGGAAAATACAAATTTTTTGGACATTTTTTATGTTGACGCAAGTCGTTTCAACGAAGTACTAGTCCAAACTAGTAGTGCGTCCGTACTCACTGCGACGTTTACCAACGCGCTGCGTTAAATGCAAGTAGGAAAACAGTCACATATAAATAGCATGTAGGTATCTAGTATCAATGCGTCTGACGCTGAGTTTGGACGCTGCAGGGAAAACGTACTTTTACTGTGGGTTTCGATGATGTTTGATGACATGAAAAAACATTCAACCCCAATGAAGTTGACAACAATAGTTCCGTGTGAATACTTAATATACACAATTTGAATATACAACATACATACTATGCTGTGTATTAAGTTCTTTACTAATGTTACTTATGTAAAAATTATAAAGTAAAATAAATGTACATGAAAAATTATACTACATCATTATTATATTTAATCAACACAATTTCAATTTTCCCTTTGTATTATTATTATAATTAAATATAAATTAACCAACGAACAATTAACATAAAATATATAATCATCCCTTGGTTATTATAAAAAATATGTCTAAATATATCGAGCACTGTAATAACAATGTACTATGATGTACTATAAAGAATTTATAAAACTAATATATTACCAATTCTTATATTTATAAATATTTTTTGCCTAATTATAATATCATGTGGCAAAGATAATAATGAGGATATACTAGAGGTTTCTATTTCACGTGTAGTTAAATTCACGGATACACGTGAAATTAAAATTCACGTACGCAATTACGTGAATTTATGAATTTAAATACACGTAAATCCGTGAATTTTGTTATTAAATCACGGGTTTATTATTACATTTAAAATTGTATTTTCAATACATTAAATATCTTCCAATGGCTTACTAATTCCTAAAAATTACTATTTTAAACTAGTAAAACCGTAGGCTTTAACGATTCGTAGAAATTTCCACATCGCTGTCGTGTACGTACTTCGTAGTATATTTATTAATCCACCCGTTCCGTCATTTTACGATAGTATTTTTATGAAACATTTATTTTTAGAATATTAGGTATAAATTCTTTTAGTTTTTAGTTTTTACGGAAATTATTATCATATATTTTTAAATATATTATTAACATTTAATGAATTCAGTAAATATTATGTTTTAAGCACACGTGAATTAAATACACGGATTTTTAAATTTAAGTTCACGTGAACAAAAAACACGTGATCACGTGAAACCTAATTCACGTTCAAATTCGAGAGCTTTAGGGTATACCGAGTAAAGATATAATTCTCTGAAAATGATAATTCTACATATGCATTGGATCCAGTGTTGTGCCATACCTAAATTGATCTAGATAAATATATCTAGATACCTACGTTATCTAGATAAAAACTTAATATCTTTATCTTATCTAGCTAAAAAATAAAATTGACATTTAAATATCATCTAGATAATATTTGTAGGCATCTAGACAAACTATCTAGATAATTCACTAAGTCCGTAACTAATAACTATTTTACAATACTTTCATATTCAATATAAAATAAATAAATAAATAAGAAATTTAGCTACAAATATTAAACAATTATCATATAGTTAAAAAAATATTTTTGAAGTACAACACAACCTTTCCATGATCAGCACATCAGTTTCGACATCTAGGTGAAATCGTCTTGGTGATATAACATTTAATAAATTATTATGTTGCCGATCTAAACAATAGATTTATTATTATTTTTAATATTTGTATGTATACTTGCATAGGTACAAGCATTTTGATACTCATTTTCACTATGTTATTTTAAACTTTTACTATAAAATAATTCATTTATTTTTTTCAATATAATAATATGTTTGTATACCTATTGTTTTTATATTTATACAAACATATAATGTTATAAGTAGGTACTTATGTTATTTAGTGATATTTTCATAATTGTGCACAAGACAGAAGAATCCCAATAAAAACTGATTTTAAGTCTTAAAAACTTATCTCAAACTAAAGTAGGTATAATATTATAACTAGGGCTGAGTATGAGTATGAACTCTATAGGTGGCTTATTAATTTTTAAAAAAATGTATTGTTATTTATGACATTCAATAATTATAGTAAATTTGAATTTTCTTCAACCTCATAGACAATATTGATGTATTAAAATATTTAACCTATATATGAATCAAGCAGGTATCACTTCACATCATAATATTATGTTTTATTTTATATTTATATTAAATTAATTGGGAGTGAAAATAAAAAGTTCATAATATAATATATATATATATATATATATATATATATATATATATATAAGTTTATATATAATACAGTTGCGTGTAACAAGATACTTTTTTTTATTGAGAATATTTTTTTATGTTTTTTTTAACTTGTTTGGGATATTGTGTAATTTTGTGGATATTGTAATTAAAAATACAGTTATTTTAATTTTTAATTATAATTATAAATTTAAATATTGAAGTAATGTCTTATATACTAAGGTAACTATAGATAAAAATTATTTTATCTATTTATATCTAGATAAATTCAATTTCTGCAGTATCTATCTGTATCTAGATAATTTTGAATTTAGATATCTTATCTATATCTAGATATTTTATTTTTATCTAATCACAACACTGATTGGATCACTTTAATGAATAAAAACTAATAAATACATGAACTCAGTCCCATAACAATAAAGATAATTAACAAATTGGAATTGAATTTCTAGAGTATAGATTCATGGAAAATCAAAGATTATTATAATTTATAGTACAGGAAATATCTAATTACCAGAGCTGTGAATTTTATTTGCCTATATCTCTTTGCTATACTGTATATTAAATAAAATGGACTCGGCTAACATTTGTTTTGATTTATTTAAAGTTCAAATACCAAATTTTATTTTGCATATTTTTGTATATTTCATGGGTTAGGGCTAATAAATGCATGTTTTAACGATATATTTGTATAAATGCTTATTTTCGTAATATTTACATTTTTTCGGTCAATCTGTTCTAAATTGACATTAAAATATTAAATACATTTGTATAAACTATGATTTGTATAGTTTCATGAAAACTATTCTATTTTTACTCGGGTATCTAACGTATATTATTGACTATTGTACATTAAAAGTCGAGGTTAAATTAATTTACCGATATCAACCCCTACATTACGGATGACAAAAATCATTATACAAAGACACGTATCCCCAGCACTTTTTCGTTCGTAGTGTTTCAATAAAGTTCATACAAATTTGGGGAATAGTCATACAAATACGTACAAAATAAGTACTAAATTATGAAACCAAAAAAACTGCAATACACTTAACGGTTCTATTTGGGGGGTGCTGGAGACACGTGTCCCCAGCACCGCCTCGGTTTTTCGTTCGTAGTGCCTGAACAAAGTTCGTACAAATTTCGGGAATAGGCATACAAATTCATACAAATTGCATACTAAATATTTAGCAAAAAAAAAATTCGAATTTCATATCTGGGGGTGCTGGGGACATGTACGTTATATAAATGTTGATAAAAAGGTTGATTCTTAAGCAACAAAGAAACTATAGTAAACAGACCTACGAGTCAGATACAATAGACTACGACCATAATTTATTTCAAAGAAATATTTTTGAATGTTTTTCAAATATAATGTTTCCCAACAATTTTAGGTACATAGGTAAAAATTCAAAAATACGTAATATGTATAAATATGCTAAAAATTGCTTAAATATGCACTTTTCCTAAAATATGACAAAATATGCAAATTTAAACTAAATACCTATTTAGTCTCGCCATTTCATAAAACAAATTTATCTGAAAATAACTCACCTAGAATAATCTACGACCACTACAAAAAACGAGAAGTAACCATAGTTATTAGCAATTTTATGAGATGGATATGGGCCCCAAATCCTGATTTTTACCTTAAAGATAGTTGAAATAATTTCAAGTTTAAATTTAAAGTCATACTAGTTTTAAAAATTTAATTCCAACTTTCTACAATTAAGTTTTGATTTTCAGTACATACAGCAGTTACACTAAACATAATTTATTTGGTAATTTTATATTCATATGATATTTTTCAATAAATTATATTTTGTATCTTTAAGTTTATTATTATTTAAACAAAAAAAAAAAAGTTGAAATCTAACAATACCTTTTTTGTTTTAATTTGTATTAGAAAAATTAATTTTACCACAGAAATATTTGTGGTCAATCAAATATTAAAATAGAATAATTTTTGGTGTATGCATTTAAAAAAATGTCTCTTATCATTCATATAATGACAGGCTTATTCTTGTTTGAATATTGTTGCAAGGATTAACATGTTTTGTTTTATTTATAAAAATATTTTACATTTCAATCATTGTGTCATGTGTTGTTTCCTGAGGGCACAGTACATCTTGAGTCCACTAAATTGTATAACTTTTTATTCATTTAAATATGTTTTGTATTAAAATGAATAAATCCAGTGTTATTTGGGATTTTTTTCAACTTAATATGGATAATATTTATGTGAAGTGTGGATTTTGTTGTTTAAAATTAAAAAATAATCGTTCATCAACTTCAAATTTAATCAGACATACTAAATCTAAACATCCAACTTTAAACTTATTAAATATAAACATCCGTGTACTTGAAGAGACCATTGATGATCCAAATAATGTTCCATCAATTTCTACTTCTGTAAGTACAGTCACATGCTTAATCCACCAGGGACATAGACAGAAGGGAGGTCCATGGGGTCCGGACCCCCCCAAAATGTCATCGACGACATTTTTTTTAGAATCTGAGTAGAATGAAAATGCAAGTGTTTTTACAATGATGTTTTTTTGCACTCGTAAACCTAATAATTAATTATATGTTATGGAAAAAATTACAAAATGATACGAGTAGTATGTTTTAGTTCCTTTTGCGCCCTCGCAAATCCAGGGAATCCAGTTACCCCGCCCAGCATATTGTCACACATGTACGAGAGCATCCCCTCCCATCCCCTTCCATTCCCGCCCATCCTACCACGCAGGTGCCCGGTCTTACCCCCACCCCTCCCATGCTATCACGCACGTGTATAAAGCTCTTACAAGCAGTCTACGTGCTAATATTGTTCTTAACCCAGTGTTTATTACCTATCAGTAAATATGTTTAATTGCAGTGTTTGTGACAAAGTTTTTACTGTGAAGTGAAATATGTTGAAGCATTGAAAATCTCATAAACAAATTAAATTTACATGTGGTGAATGCAAACAAGATTTCATCCGTCGAAGTAATCAATCCGACCACATACAGAGCAAACATGGTATGTATTTTATTTAATATTATATAGATATCATATTAGTGACTGATGACTATAATTATCTAATTTTATATATTTATATATTTCCATAGACCTTATAAATTAATTTTACTATATTATAAGCTATACAATAAAAACCAATTAAATAACATGACAAATAGTTTATTTATATAAATTTATACAATTGATTATTATATATATTGTTATTTATTATAGATATACAGTGTGAAATATATTGAAAAAAATTACTGTTTTCTTATGTGTCTTGCCCCCCCCCCCCTACAGGCCCGTAATAAGCGTCGCAAGACGCGTGTCCTTTATTTCTTTTTCTTATATTGTTTTCTTATAATAAATTATTATGTATATTAATAACTAACCTGATCAGGCACGATAATTGTAAGACACGGGTCCCTCGTCATTTTAATTTCCCCATTTCCTATTGTAAATTTTCCAAATTATGTAAATACATATGTTTATATGTATATAATTATATATATATATTAGGGTGGTCCTTAGTTATGGAAGAAAAAAAAAAGGTCAATATTTTTAATCCAAGTACCCACCATTTTGTTAATTACCATGGGAAAAAAAATTAGGCTAAATTTGGTTTCGATAACTTAACCCCTTAACGTCCCTCAAGAGTGTTGAAAAATGGCTAAATAGGGTAGTTTAATAGTTTTTTGCATTTGAATGGAAATCTATAGAATTTATCGTAAAATTCTATAGAACCTTTATTTCAGAAATTATAATTTTCTATAAGAAATGTCTTAAAACATTTTCACGAAAATTCATTATTTTATAGGAAAATATTTAAATTAAAAAATATTTATTATGTTTTGAAAAAATAATTTTGAGCATTAATTTAAGTATTATTGATGATTGATTGATGATATGTTAAATTCTTTCGTAAATATTGTCTTAAATTTAATTTGTTTTAAAAAAATAGTTTGAGAAAATTTCATAGGGTCAACTAGTCAATTTGTATTTCATTTAAGTTCTTAGAAAACATTTTAATTTAATGAGTTATCGAATCTAATATTAAATATAATAATATTATGTAGATTGTAGATAGTTTAGTTTTTCATATAAAATAATAATCTAGTGTGTAATACGGGTAATATACGATTGCGAATGGACCTTTCTGCTATTACGCCAGGCTATAAGATAGATAGGTACGATTTAAATATCTACAGATTTATGGAGATTCAAATTTGAAAAATGCATATAAACTTGGCAACGTAGCCTATAAGTAGTATAAAAAAGACAGTTCTGGAGCTCCTCCCCCTTAAATTTTACATGTAAAAAGCATAGTTCCTCTGTATAGGCAATACGTAGTACACGCTCCTCCGAAACGTGTATGAATTACTTGATATAGGCAACCCGCAGTACAGATCCTCTCAAACTTGTATGAATTACTCAATATAGGCAACCTACAACACATATAAACCTAACCTAACCTAACCTAACCGAACCTAACCTACGCGACATATATTTTATCCCTATCATTACCCTCCCCTATCATAAACCCCCCCTCCTTAATTTCTCATTATGAAAATAATAATTATTAAAAAAAAAAAAACATTTTTTTTTTTTTTTTTTGTATATTATACTGTTCTGATTGAAACGACTATACAGCACCTATATGGTTTACATTTACTTCTAAGTTCATTGAAAATGTATGCATGTATGTATGTAATTCTAATAAAATATTAATACACACACTCCCACGCACATACATATACAAACATACATAGGTACACATACTTTTACTTGTAATACTTACATATATAGATATAAAACACATCAATCATATACACCAATACAATCGACTAAGATACATAACTTGTATACAATATATAATAATTTATATATACATTCATAAGCATTATATTATCAGAAACATTATCATACATAATAAGAAATACATTACATTTATTTTATTTACATATGTATTAAATTTTTTTTGACAAAATTATCAATTTTAATTTGACGATGAGCTGCAACGCGCTTTTCTGCAGCCAAGTCTCGCAACGTTTAAGGAGAAGTAATTGTGTTGGACAACATTCGGCCTGTTTTTCAAACCACTCAAGACCAAATTCGATAAACCGGCCGGATACGAGTTTTCATGTACGGATGACAGAACGTTCGGATACGCTAATTATAGTTCGGATAATAGAGGGTTCGTATAACGAAGATTCGGATAATCGAGGTTCTACTTTATGTATATATGCATACATTTTCAATGAACTTAGAAGTAAATGTAAACCATATAGGTGCTGTATAGTCGTTTCAATCAGAACAGTATAATATACAAAAAAAAAAAAAAAAAATGTTTTTTTTTTTTAATAATTATTATTTTCATAATGAGAAATTAAGGAGGGGGGTTTATGATAGGGGAGGGTAATGATAGGGATAAAATATATGTCGCGTAGGTTAGGTTCGGTTAGGTTAGGTTAGGTTTATATGTGTTGTAGGTTGCCTATATTGAGTAATTCATACAAGTTTGAGAGGATCTGTACTGCGGGTTGCCTATATCAAGTAATTCATACAAGTTTCGGAGGAGCGTGTACTACGTATTGCCTATACAGAGGAGCTATGCTTTTTACATGTAAAATTTAAGGGGGAGGAGCTCCAGAACTGTCTTTTTTATACTACTCCTATAAAAACGTTCGCAATCGTTCGTTTTTTGGGTAAAAAAATGAAATTCTCTGATAAGCGTCATTCGTTCGCAACGTGTTATAAAAAAGGTAAAACGTTCGCAATCGTGTTGTACCCTATAATAAAATATCAATATCTTTATCGTCATTTGGGTTGAATTCTATTTTTAACTCATAATTACTGTTACACAAGGATAAGCTTATCTTCTATTTTTTTATTGTTACTTGACGAGTGTATGTCGACTGTCGAGTGCAGAAGTTTGTTTCAACGTTTATATTTTATTTACTATTGAATATTTTTTTAAGATTAATTATGTCGAGAAAATTAATATTCTTAGTTGGTGTTATGAAGAACCAGATTACTGGTAGTAAATTGCCATCCAAAAAATATATTTTGAGTGTTTTATTTTACAATATGCGTGTTGTCAAAATTACACGATAGTGCAAGCCTTGTCTTTGATGAATGTCAAATTTTTTTGAATTAAAGCTCGTATACCGATTCAGGATCGATCAAATTGTACAAAAAAAAAAATAAAAAAAATGTATGATCTATGGGTTAAGTTAGATCAAAATAAAAATAGAAATACTGAAACACAAAGGAAAAATACTGGATTATTTGATATCGCACACAGTATTGTATTAAATATTATAAAAATAGATAAAGATAAGCTTTTTTTAATCAAACAACGTGAAAAAGGACGTCAAGGATGTATGATGGGCAAAGATATAAAATTAACTGCTGTCGACTTACTTAAAGTGTCTTTAGAAGAACAGAAAACCAAGCAAATAGAAAAAAATCAAATGGAATCAGTAATGATTATATTTCATTGAAATACTTTCAATTTTCAATTATAGTTTTGTAAATTATAGTTGAAACTTGGGATTATTCATCAGAAGACGATTTCACTGAAAATGAGGTAATTACAGATACTGAATCACCTGGTCCATCAATAATCAAGCGTGCACGTAAAGAAATTATAAGCCATCGTTTATCAGCTGCCTTGGACTAATGTAAAATTAGCGATCGTGACACTGTACATTTACTCACTGCTGCAGCTGAATCGTTTAATGTTAATACTAGTGAGCATATTATTAATAGGTCTTCAATTAAAAGATCTCGAGAAAAGTGTCGTGAAAAATTATCGGAAGCAATAAAATCTAAATTTATTAATGTAAATTTGAAATTTGCTGTTGTACATTGGGACTCGAAATTATTACCTAGTTTAACAGGAAGAGAAAAAGTAGATCGTCTTTCTGTAATTATTACAGCACCTGATACTGACAATTTATTAGGAGTTACACAATTATCATTTGGGACTGGGAATGAAATATCTTCGGCCATATATGATACATTACAAGACTGGAATTTATTAGATCAAGTAGAGGCTTTTGTTTTTGACACTACAGCATCAAATAGTGGCCGTTTAAACAGTGCATGCATACTTCTTGAACAAAAGTTGAATCGAAATATTCTTTTTTTTTGCTTGTCACCACCATATATTGGAAATTGTTTTACAAGCTGTTTTTATCACATCAAAACTTTCGGTTATGTCTGGACCTGATATTCCATTATTTAGACGATTTCAAAACAACTGGGCAAACTTAGATACTAATAATTTCAGTGTATCCTGAAGTATTTGAAGTTTTAAAAAATGTAGTTGATGATGTTTTATTATTTTGTACAAAAAAAATTAATGAATCTTTTCCGAGAGATGACTATAAAGGATTTATAGAGCTTGTCATCATTTTTTTGGGAAAAATACCTCCACATGGTATACGTTTTCGACCCCCGGGGGCATACCATTTAGCCTGATGGATGGTAAAAGGTATTCTATCTTAAAATGTTGTAGTTCTGTTGGCAGTTTAAAGGTCCTTTCACACGTATCCGATCCGGGTCCGTTTCGAGTCCGATTTTTAGCGTTCCGAGTCGAGTCCATCATTTTACTTATTTTTAAACAGTTCATATGCTGTTGTCGAATGAAACAGCCAATAATAATAATAATAGATAACAATAATAACATAATAACAATAATAGATTTCGTAGTATGCTGAACACACCAGTCGAAACGTGTTCATACATGTCCGATCCGACATTATTCCGTCAAAAACCGACCGAGCTCAGACGAAAAATCGGACGAAAATCGGTCACTGACAATATTTTTTAGTCGGATAGAGCTCGGAAAGCTCGGATCGGACATGTGTGAACATATGCATTGGAAAACAGTAAGTTTATATTTCCGAGTAAACGGATGCTTTGACGGATTGGACTCGGAACGGACCCGGATCGGATATGTGTGAAAGGACCTTAAACTTACTCCATTAGAAAAAAGAAGTTTACAAGAAATATGTTGTTTTATTATAACATGCTATGTAGAGTCATGGATTTGTTCTCCAGATCCGATTGCAGCTCCAATTAATGATATATAATTGTTAAAAGAATTAGTCGATTTTACACAATTTATAACAATTTCGTAACTTTTTTTATAATTATAGACTGTCCAAGATTATAGGAAACAGTGCCCAGGATGTAGTCGTAACCTTTTGAAAGGAGAATATACAATTTAAATAAGCTTTTTAAATATTAAATACTTTCTTTGGAATTTTTATAAAATTACGAATTTTTACGAACTATATTTTTATAAGTACTTAAGTAAGATTTAAAACTAGTTGACCAATAAAATGTGTACTAATCACTTCTTTTGTAAAAAATTAAATTTTATACCATAAATTTAAAAAAAAAAATGTATCATAGTTTCAACCATTCATTAATAATATTTAAATAACTATAAAACATTTTTTGAAACATAATAAATATTTTTTATTTATATATTTCCCTGGAAAATAATGAATTTTCGGGAAAATGTAATAAGACATTTCTTATAGAAAATTATAATTTCTAAAATAAAGGTTCCATAGTATTTGACGATACATTTTATAGAGTTCCATTCAAATGCGAAAAACTAATAAACTACCCTATTTGGCCATTTTTCAACCATCTTGAAGGACGTGAAGGAGTTGAGTTATCGAAACCAAATTTGGCCTAATTTTTTTTTTTAAGGTAATAATCAAAATGGTGGGTTAAAAATATTGACCTTTTTTTTCTTCTCCCATAACTAAGGACCATTCTAATATATATATATATAAAATACATAATTATATACCTATGTACATATATATATATACATAATTTGGAAAATTTACAAAAGGAAATGGGGAAATTAAAATGACGAGGGATCCGCGTCTTGCAACGCCTCAATTATCGTGTCTGATATTGTGAATTAAGGCTGGATTTAGTGCTCGACCGACGCTCAGCGCTGACGTCGGTCGAACGTAGCTATATCAATATATGCATATGACCAACTACAGTGCAGCGCTGATAAATTGCTACGCGCGTACAGCTACGTCGCGCTGACGAGAACCGTCGGTCGAGCGCGTCCGTTGGACGTACGTCGGTCGATC
The DNA here is from genome assembly GCA_034509805.1 of Sipha maydis. Lineage (NCBI taxonomy): Eukaryota > Metazoa > Arthropoda > Insecta > Hemiptera > Aphididae > Sipha > Sipha maydis. The sequence goes on along the minus strand of JASXSY010000701.1, from coordinate 111,803 downwards.
GACAGGCTATTTCAGTAAATGCAAGCGTTTAGTTCCACGCTGACGACGACCGACCGTATGGGCGTACACAAATGTGTACATGACATTTTTTTCTTATTACAATTTTATGTTATAACCGACCGAATTTTCCGTCGGCTAAGCACTAAACGCTTGGTGATGACCGATGATCAGCGCGTGCCATCAGCGTGCACGGTACACGCTAACCGTCGGTCGAGCACTAAATCCAGCCTAAAAATTACTTTGCGCCGCGCGTGCAACGTTGCATTGCAGGTTCGGCGCGCTCGTGTGTACCCGCCTGTAGGAGCCTGTAGGGGGGGGAGACAAGACACATAAGCAAACAGCAATATATTTCAATATCTTTCATATCAATTATGATATTGTTTCGTTCACATTTGAACGATCGCTACGTAATTGATTGTTATTAACAATATTATTAATAACAGTAATGTTATAATTATTACCATTATTGTTAAAAACAATACTATTGTTACCAGTATTGTTAAAAACAATATGATTACTTGCAGGTGATTCTGATTTTTGTTTTTTGAATATTTTACCCGCAATATTCCGCACGATGCTAAACAAAAAAGATGCTGCATCTACAGGGTTTAAAATGTTTGATAGATCACGTTTTCTCATTTCATGATTATAATCCACTGAAATGTTCATTTTTTGAATTTCATTTATTATATCACATAAAGTGAACTTTATTGAATCATTAAATTCATTTTGGATTTTCTTTGGTTCCTTTAAAATATTAACAGTATTGTTAATAACATTTAATGTGCTATTAACAATATGAATACTTGCAGGTGATTCTGATTTTTGTTTTTTGAATATTTTACCCGCAATATTCCGCATGATGCTATACAAAAAAGATGCTGCATCTACAGGGTTTGAAATTTCTGATACATCACGTGTTAATATATCATAATTAAAATCCAGTGAAATGTTCATTTTTTCCATTTCATTAATGATTTCAAACAAAGTGAACTTGGTTAAGTTATTAAATTCACATGGGATTTGGTTCCACTTTGGTTCCTTTAAAGTATAAAAAATTAATTTTTTTTTTTTATTTTTGATTAAAAGAGAATTTACAATCTGTACAAACAAAACAAAAACAATAAGTAAATATGATAAAAATTATGTATAACAATGGCGTGAATGAAATGATTGGGGAAGAGGCCCATTGGCAACACCCTCATAATTTGAAATTTAACAATTTATTATAATAGGTCACGAGACCAATTCCTTTTTAATCGTCTTTTCGGGTTTTTGTGTGAGGACATATTTTTTATAAGAGAATTTGTGTGGGAGTCGAGTTTGGAATGGAATATTTTGTAGTGAGAGGTAGCTAGTTCTTTAACTGTTGCGATGTTGAGGTCTTTGTTAAGCGCAGCATTGCTTATGTACCATGGTGCGCCTGTAATTGTACGAAGAGTGATGTTCTGATGGGCTTGTATTGGACGAATGTTGGAAGGTTTAGTCGGTCCCCAAATTTGGATTCCGTAAGACCAAATGGGTCTTCTTACTGTCTTAAAAATTAATAATTTTGTTTTTAGGCTTAGTTTGGATTTTAACAGTGGACGAAGTTTGTGTAGTCTTATGTTTGCTGCTTGTCTTTTAAGTTTTAAATGGGGTACCCATGTGAGGCGCTTGTCTAATGTTAAACCTAAGTATTTTATTTGATTAGATGATGGTATGACTTTATTGTTGACAGTAATATTGGGGCAGTGGTCTTTTTTTAAGGTAAATGTAATATGGGCAGATTTGTTTTCATTTATTTTCGTTTTCCATTTTTTTGACCAAGTTTTGATTTTAGAAGTATGATTTTGTGAGTTTTTAGAAGCAGTGATGGGATTTTTGTTGATGGATAGAATAGCAGTGTCGTCGGCATAGGTTGCTAGTATCGTATTTGGGTCGGTGGGTATGTCAGAAGTATATATATTATATAAATCCGGGGATAGATCGCTGCCTTGAGGAACCCCTGCATTGATATCAAAAGAGCCAGAGTTATCATTACCTTGGCGTACTTGAAAAGTTCTGTCTTTTAAGTATGATTTGAGTAGTAGAAAGTACGGTGCCGGAAATATTTTTTTGAGTTTAAATAATAAACCCGCATGCCAAACTCGGTCAAAAGCTTGTTCTATGTCAAGGAATAGGGCTGTGCAATATTGTTTTTTTTCGAGAGCTATTGAATCAGTTAAGCGATGAATTTGATGGATGGTTGAATGTTTTGGACGAAAACCGAATTGGATATTTGGGATGATACCTCTTTTTAACATTATTGGTCGAATTCTTTTGAGCAAAAGTTTTTCAAATAGTTTTCCGAGTGTAGGGAGTAGACTAATTGGTCTGTATGAGGTAGGTATGTGTTTTGGCTTCCCAGACTTGTGGATAAAAATTATTATTGCGGATTTCCATATCGAGGGAAAATATGATAATCTTAACATTCCATTATAAATATATGTTAGATAGATTATACATTTTTTGGGGAGATTTTTTAATATCTTATTAGTAATGAGATCGTTTCCGGGGGATTTATAAGCAGACAATTTTATTAAGGTATATTCAATTTCGCCTGGCGAAATTGGTTTTGCTGGTAATGACATTGGTAGGGGACTGTCAAGAAAGTTGTATATATCGTTGAGGTGGGTATTATTGTCGACGATATCTTGGTGTGGTTTAAAAATTTTATGGAGCTGATTAGCGAAAGTGTCAGCCTTCTGTTTATCGGTTACACTATATGTGCCGTCAGTAAGTCGAAGTGGTGGGATATATTCTCTAGTTTTTGTTAAATTTTTTATTGCTTTCCATAGAGAGCCGTTTTGAGGATTAAGATTGTTTAGGTGTGATTGATATTCCTCTGACTTGAGTTGTTTTATTTTATTTTTTAGTAAATTTGTTGTTTGATTAAGTTATTGTTTGAGACTGGGATATCTGTATTGTTGCCAGCGAGCTCTGATTCTGCGCTTTAGTGCTATTAATTGTTGAACGTTGCAAGGTAATCTATTATTTTTATTGGTAGTTTGATTTTTATTCAGGTAAGAACTAATATTTGCTGATTGTTGAATGTTTTTTACCAAAGCAGCATATTCAATTTCATTGCAAGTTTTCAGGGATATATTTAAATTCATATTATTGTCTACGTGATTTTTAAATTTAGTCCAGTTTATTGGTTAGTGAAGGTCTAATGTTATGGACTGGGTTACCTCCTTATGTTAATATAACAGGTGAATGATCACTTGAGAGGTCGCATATATTATTTGCTAAAGTGGTTAAGTGATTTGGCAGTTTGGTCCAAATATGTCTGGATGTCTATTTAAATGAGTGGGCCAGTAGGTTGGACCAGGAAAAAAAAAAAAATTAAAGTTAAGTTAAAATCACAAAAATATTTAATCATCACTTTACCGGATATTGCGTAATTGCGTACCAAGACCGGTAAAGAACCTATTTCCCAATCTTAGTACGTTTCAGCGCGGGGGGCGAAGCCAAAACCTTTCTGCATGATGTATACATGTTTTTAACGATTCTTATCTGATTCAGCGCGAGGCGGAAATGTTCACAAGTTTTGACATCACTATTTAAAACAACACAAGATGTATCAAACTTAAAAATTTGACTTACATCCATTTTTACTTTAATGAAGTATCTAATAATTAGGCATCCACATTTAACAATATATGTAAATTAAAATTACCACACTAAATAGGTATTTATGTCACATAGAACGTTGTGAAAACATTAAAGGTGCGGCCCCACTGGGAGCGATTCTGCGATTCTGCGATTCGAGCGTTTCTGCGATTAATCGCCGAATATCAAACTATTTTGTTCTTTCAGCGATTACCGCGCGTGTAAAGCTACACGCGACACGCGGCACGCGCTCAGTGGGGCCACTATATATGAGTTACATACTTTTGTTAAAATCGCTAAAACGCAAAATCGTTACACGCTATCGTAAAAACGCAAATCGCTCCCAGTGGGGCCGCAGCTTAACCGATATTTACAATTTTATCTTATTTGGGTACATTTTACAGACGATTTTGAAAGTTACCCTGTGCACACTAATAGTTGCTACCATAATCGTTATAAACTTTTAAGATAAAATACTACTACACATAGTAATACCTATACTACCTACTATGCCTAAATAGCCATAACTATTAATATTGATACCATCAGCTTGAGTCGAAAGAAACATTACGAGATAACTTAACAGCACATTTTATAATTCACAACGCTGTATATAACACGTATTCAGCCTGATTAAAAATATGTTACTTATATTATTATTACTGATACTTATATTATGAGTTATGACTATGTAATATGTCTATAATATAATGTGATGAACATATTAATAAAAACAGAAATATGTATTTATTGTTAATTTTTTGGATTCATAACTATAAATCTTGATAGTAAAAGAATGTATGTAGGTAACATTTAATATTATATTTGTTTTAAGTGTTTGTATAAAAATTACGAAGCCTATCGCGCTGAATCAGATTAGGATCGGTAAAACATGTATACATCATGCAGAAAGCCACGTTGAAACGCCAACGGTTGTGTAGAGCTACCGTGTCAGTTTTAAAAACGGCCCTTAGTCTTATGCAAAATATAACAATCAACTTACTTGTTTTCTTATTACAGCACTTTCTATTGTTAATATACAAAAACATAGTAATATTAACATAAATAGCATACAATTTGTCTTTTTTGAAGACGTTCTATAACATAAATCACGTTTTGGTACAATTTCCAGATCATCCATCTAAAAAATACCAAAAATTTTATTTTTTCAGTTAGAAATCAGTTTTAGGCTATAATATAATATTTACTTCTATTATGGTATGCTCTTTGTACATTTCCGAACAATTTCTTAATAATAAATAATGTCTAATAGTTTATTAGAATAATAACAATTATAACAAATTAAATATTAACAAATAGTTTTTTGTTTACTGAAATATTTGCGAAAATAACTTCTTAATGACAGTTGACGACAAAATTCATTCAAGCCAACTTATTATTATATAATATATACAATTGTAAAGCTGCTATTTTTTATCGATATTTATTTAATTTTGACTCCTTTAATTTCTATAAAACTGTGTGCTTATTGTTTTAGAAACATTGCATGACTCAAGTGATGAGCCAGATTTTAATATATTGTCACCTACTAACGCAGAACCAGTGAATAAAGAAAAATAGTCAGCCTATGACCTTATTAATTATACTCCAAACTACAGGAACGTGTGCAAATCATACTATACAATAATTTTGTTACTTAATTTAACTAACAAATAAACATTACTGGTGATACGTTTCTTTGACCAGTCAAGCGAATAAGCACAATAATATAATAATATCAGTACACGTATCATAATAATTATTGGTAATAACCAGGGCTCGTAACTTCATGCACTCAATGCAGTAAATAAACAAGTATGCATTCATGCACTAAAAATTGTCAGAATATGCATTAAAATATACACTAAAAAGTTCGAAAATATGCATTTATATGTCCTAATATATTTAAATTATGCATTCAAAATATGCTTTATGAAAAAAAATCACGAGCAATTTTTAAAATACTTAGAATAAATCCATACATTTTAAAAGTAGTTTATTCCTTTTAATTTCTTTTACTAAATTAATAAATATCAAATACACATGATTTATACACTAATCAGAGTAAGAAAGAAGATAAACCTGTTGGGTTGGGTTCTGAAATAATTAATATTAATGAAGAGAATTATCAACGATGAATTGAAAATTGGTTTCAGTCACTGGATAGAACATTTGGTCCTAAAAAACTCGCAAACGGTGATATTACCTTAGGTGATAAAGAAGTAAAATTCACTCAAAACATAATACTTATCGACGAGACTACTTATCTAAACAACCTCGAGTATTATTCAGTTATTGTTTTTGAAAAACCCTACCATTTATACGGATAACGATTTAAATGTATACAAATCGATATTAATTTAAATATCAGCACATTTAACCGCATATCGCGCAAAAATTAGAAATACCAGTTGTAAAAAATATAAAAATATTATAAGTAAATTATTCCCCACCGGTGGTGGTGGTGGTGGTGGAGGTGGTGAAGTGTTTATGAAAGTACAGAAAAATAACTTAGTGTATTGGGATAACCCAAACGAGTTGGTCGATAGACTTCGATTACTTCTAGCGTCTAAATCAGCAGGTAATACAGGTGTTTCCAATGAGATTATATCTATTTTCGAGGAATTACGTGAGGCTGGGTTAATTAAACGAATTCCAAATGTCTAAACGTGAAATTGCCGTTGAACTCCACAAACCATCGCGGAGAAATTTCACGAGGCGTAGAGTTAACATATATGGAAAAAATGATTTGTGGCAAGCTGACTTGGTTGAAATGATACCATATTCGAGGAAGATCAAAGGTTATAAGTATATTTTATGCGTGATTGATTGTTTTACTAAATTTGCATGGGCCATACCTTTGAGAACGAAATCCGGTAAAGACGTCATTAGCGCTATGTCTAAAATATTACACGATCGCTCGCCAAAACTTTTACAATTGGATAATGGGAAAGAATTTTCGAAACACAGAACTATTGGAATGACGCCGGTACAAGCGGATGCCGACCCGCTTACAGTGGAAATAAAGCAGCGGGAAATTAATTATGTAAAAATTAAATTCAAAGTAGGTGATAACGTGCGGATTAGTACCCAAAAAGGGGTATTTACAAAAGGTTATTTACCAAACTGCAGTTGTCATGATCTACGGAAATATTTGAAATTATTAAAATTAATAAAACATTACCCGTTACATATCAATTTCAAGATTATTAGATATCTACTAATAACTATTAGTTATTATTAAATTAACTATTAGATAGTTGGTTAAAAGCTAGTGACCTTAAATTGTGACCGCCTATTTCAGTAGTGTATTTATATTCAACTGAATAACACGTATCAATAATGGATATTTTCAATAACTCTATCGATGGACGTAGAAAGAATATTATTTCACATATTCATTCGAGTAATAAAACAATTTTATACGATGTAAAAATGTTGAAGGTACAAATATATGGGATGAAAAGTTATATCGCAAATCTCGAAGAGAAATTAAAATCGATGGAGGGTGATATACAACAAAACAATAGGTCTTTATTAAATCCTGAGAGCCGTGTTTCGGAACTGTTTAATAACTATGCTGAAAGTAGTACAGTAATTAGTATAACTCGAGAAGATGCCGTTCGTTTAAATAATATAGTAAGTAATATAACCGGAGAATTCTATGAAAATTCCCTATTAAATTATGGAGCATATATTTCAGACTTGCATACACGTGTGAAAAATATCGAAGACAGTTATATTAAGAAAAATTAATTTTTATTATAATCGATGACCTTAATGATTTATAGATTTAGGTACCCACACACATAAAAGTTGGGTTTAATATACTAGGTATTTTGAAAACTCATTTCAGTAGTATAATACAATTCATATGGACAACATATATATTTATTATGGATATTTTCAATAATTCACTCGACGGGCATAGAAAAAATACTATTTCACACATTCAATCGAGTAACAAAACGATTCTATACGATACAAAGCTACTGCAGTTGGAGATAGATACTCTGAAAGGTGATATCACAGATCTACAAGTAAAAATAAAATCGTTGGAAGATGATACTCGGCATAGTACAAAATCTCTATTAGAGTCTGAAAGTCGTATTAGAAAACCTTTATTGAATCTAATGTCGTTTGTTTCAGTCCTGGAAAAACGTTTGATTAAAATCGAAACTATTTATAATAATTAATAATAAAAGTTAATTTAATCGAAAATAATATCGGCTATCATAAAAATTCAGTGCGTTCTCGGAGCTGACAATAAATATACGATAAAAAGAATGTCTGTAGTGGACACGGAAAAGTGGGTGTGTCAACACTGGATTTTTAAGAATTCAAGCTCTAAACAGGACTAGAGTCGAAAAACGAATAAATGGCTCAAACGAAATTATCATCAACTATCTCTGGAATTTGGTGCTGTCGAGTACGAGGAAGTCGGTCGGATATTGAATTCATTGAAATTCAATTGTATTTACGTGAAGAGTGAGCAGAAAAAACAACTTCTTATGGAACATATTCCACGGGTTGCACTCGTCAACATCAAAGACTTGGGTTGTCCTCGAATGAGTCAAATATGTGGTGTTGACGTGACTCTACCCTGCTGTATTTTTCACATGAAGTTTAACCTCAAAAAATGTACATTCTACAAATTTTTCACAATTTGTAAATGGTTTGTAAATCTTAAGAACTCTAATACATGCCATGGTACGATCACTCATGGAACGGCACGGGCACTCCCAGAACGGCACGGGCTCTCACGGAACGGTCGCTCTCGACGTGTGCGCACCGGCTCAACATGGATTCAGTTTAACATTAATATATACATATTTTTTTAACTATAAACCATATACATTATACATTTAAATAAACAAAATACTATTATATGACAATGAATATTTTTTTTATTACTCGTATTTACATAAGTATATAAAATACAATACATACACACGTAGTTTGTAATGACCGTAAGCACGTGTGCGTAACCGATCATCGTCGACAATACGTTTATCGTCGAAACGATTAAGGGTCATTTTCATGGTCTTGATCGTCTTGACACGGTGATCGGAGGATCGGATCGACACGTTCTCCCTCGTACGATGTGTACGGTGTATAGGATGGAAGTGGTGTTGGATGAATTTCACGCCGGCAATGTTGGCGTCGGTAGCAGTGGCGGCATTCCCATGTATCGTCTCGATGACAGATCGGGCCATCAGACGTGCACGCAGTTTCAGATCTTCATCATTTAACGCTGCGTCATCATTAAAGTCATCACCCACCTCCTCGCTCTCACAACAATCATCAACGTCGTCGTCGTCGTCGACCTCAAACAGACAGCGCTTGTGGTCCTCGAACGTAATGTGATTTCGGACTACATGCCCTCGAATCCCCTTGACCACACCTATTTTATATGCATATGATCTCGCCCGGAGTGCAATGAACTCGTACAAAGTACGGCCAGCCGTCTCGTCCTTGAACAATCCTGGTATTTTCTTACGCGTGGTGACGTGACAGGGGTGTGTGATGGGGAAATTCAAGGTGTCCATCCGTTCGAGAAGGGTGGGGTTGTCCACCAGGTCCTTGTAGAAATCTTGTGTATGAATTCGATACACGGAATCTATATAAAAGTATTACATTCGTTAGATATATGAGTGTAAATAATATTATATCGTAAGTACCTGTATCCATATACAAACGGTCTAATCGAGTCGTTGTAATGCCGCCGCATCACATTGTAATAATAGTCGTACACTATAAATACTCATAAATACACATAAATACTCCTTACTTATTTACCTACATAAATAGGTTTGGAGAAATGTATTTTACTATGTTGTAAGGATACGGAGGACAGATTCTCGGTGTACGTGGTGATGTGTTTGAACGTGGGTTTATTTATAAGTTTCCGCATTCGTCGGGGAAAGGACACCAATTCCATGGAAATACAGTTTCTCACACATAGTTTTCCCTAGAAATTCGAATAATAATATAGTATGATCGATGATAATTACGTGTAATAATGACGGTCTATAACGTTGAGATATTTACCAAACACAGCGTTGTTCAACAGTTTAAAGAAATCCCGTTCAAATTCGTTGTTGGCCTTCTTCTTCGTATTTGTATTTAAATTTATATACTCAGTCAACCACGCAGACTGTTTGAATTCCAATACCCTGTAAACCTATAATTAAGTATCAAGGTTAATAAACATTTCACATAATTCAATTCATGTGAAAACATGTATTAGATATTACCTACTTTTTCCACTCTCAGCCCGTTTGAAATGGCCTGTTATAAATGCTTATAGTATACGATATACATATAATGGGTGGTTCATACAGATCTGTAACACAAACAATAATAGCTATACATTATACAACATACAAACATAAACTGTAATAATAAATGCTAACTATTGAAGTAGGTACCTACATTCAAATCGAGTGTACGATACTTGTATCAGTATACTGTATCTATAGGTACAATGATTCTTCAAATGTTTAGAATCCCCCTCCCTAACGATGGCCCTCGTAGTGAATATTTCAAATTTGGTTGACTTCAAAAATATAAAAAGTTCAACACGCCACTGAATGCGTGTCAATTATTAGTGTTATATCAAAAACATATCATTGAAAAATTCGTTAATCTTACTTACTATATTTACATAAATATTTATATATTAAAATAATTCAGGTAAAAAAATTAAAAAATATTTCTATCGTAAGACAATATTAATTATTCACGGAGAGAAAATATTATTTTAATTTGTATTTGAATAATAATTTTTTGAATTCTACAAATGTATTCCATTAATTGTTTAAACAAAAAGATCCAAAAAAAATATAATAATAATAACAGTTCTATAGTATTACTTAGGAATTTTTAGTATAAAAATGTCATAAAGTGGTAAAATTTTAGATCTTTCTACTATTTTACTGCAATAACTAAATTTATCTTTTGATAAATAAACAATACATAATAATATCAAAGAGGAGTAAAATTATAGATTTTCGGAAGTTTGTAGTACTAAAGAAAGATGTAATGAAGTTTTTAGTAGGGAATTCTTAGTAATGCATTCCCAACACTATTTTATTATAAGAACCAAAACAAACTTATAATAATTATTAATTTGAATTTAGAATTTATATAATTAGAAAATATGTTTGAAGACATCAATAAATATAGAATTATTTTTATTTTATACTTATATTATAGTAAAATACAAGTGCGAAAATCTACAGTTATTTATTTTATTGTTAGTTGTGCTTAATCCGTATAATATAATATGAAAGTTTCGTGTCCTATATTTTCTATAAAAATATGGAGTGTTTATATATAATACTTTACATATCCAAAGCAACATATTTAATAATGAATAAAATAATATTATGAAATCAATCTTGAATATTTTCTATTGATTTCTATAAAAACCAATGCACTTGTAATTTTGCTCTTGTTTAAATATATATATATAATTTAAGTAAGAAAACAACTATCAAGTAACGTACAACCAAGTTTACGCGATTGTATCAGAAAGTATCAAATAAATATTTGACATAATGTCAAATAATGTAAAAACAACAAAAATGGCTGTCGAAAAAAATGAAAAAATCTACCAGGAAAGAAAACACACTAAAAAAATACGATGCGTTAGCCATCAAACCAATGTCTGTGTTGGACAAGATCTACGATAATTCGTCGCTATAAAAGACTGACATGAAAACATCGAGAAGCCAAAAGACAAGGATAGTTGAATCAATAATCACTGATAACAAACCGAAAAAAAAAGTGAAAAACGATATTACCACTGGCGTTATAGAAAATGAGCGATCTGAAAACATTCTTAAAACATCGAAGAACTACCGGGAGAAGGTGCCCGCTATATGTATCAATATGAAGAATGTCTCATTGGTAGAACGTACTGCTAAAGAAAAAAAAAGAAGAAGTCCCATGTCAATTCTAGAGTTTTAAACTAAATTAGACACATAAATCAAGGAAATATCGTATCAAGAATACTAAGTTATACGATTTGACAGAAATTCCGAAAAGATCCAATATTTACGTGCGTTCTTTATCGAGATCATTCGATGTGCAAGAGTAAGACGTAAGTCCACGAAGAGAAATTGTTAACAGATCAGAGCTTTTCGACTGTTGTAGTACAGTTATAAATAAGAAAGTAGTAGATAAATCGTCGGTGGAGCCAATCGCCTCCGTCGATACGAAAAGGAGTAAGTACCTAATTGATTGCGACAAAATACGAGTCGTACTAATAAAATTATATATATTATTCCAATTTCAGAAGAGGGTATTGATTTGTTAATTTGTTAGAGAAAAAGCCAACTGCTCTCCATGTTAAGACTAAATCTAAAAAAAGAACAACAAAGAAATCTAAGAACCATCAATATAATATGTCAAAAGGATGTTCGTGTGACGTTGTTTCAAACCACTCTTTCAATGTGAAAACTGTTACGAAAGAAAACAAGACGAAACTCAGTGATCCACCAAAGACATTAAATATTAAAACACAAAATGCAGGCAAGTTTCGAATTAAGTACACAAAGTTGTACGATCTAACAGAGATTCCTTAAAAATCCGATATTCGTTCGTGATGTACAACAATATCACCTGACTTATAATACAATTATGAATGAAATGGAAATAAAAATAATAATACTATGATTGAGAAAACAATATTTATACGAGTATTTAAGTATACCTTTAATGGCATCGTTAAATTATTAAATAACGATGTATAATTAACAATTTTATATTAGATGGTACCATCTCTTAAAACTTGGAATTCTGTTTTACAATTTCAAGCTCGATTATTTTTTAATAACGCAAATAAATTTGTTTTGGACATTCGCATTAAGTTTCCAAACAGGAAGTCTACTCCAACTGCAAATCTTTAATGATACTGAAGTCATTTAAAATTTTTTTATTTATATTTTTTCTATCTAGATTTCTCATGTATATTTTTCTCATTCACAATACTATAGCAGGTACGCAGCAAATTCATCGAAAATTAGAATCTGATATATTTTTAATGTTATCTAACCCAAGGCAATCTTATATTTTTCTAAACAAAATGAGACAAAAAAAATAATTTTCGTTATTTTGATTATAAAATATTAAAAAGTTAAATTTTTATTTTTATTTAATAATTAATAACAAAATGAAGTACTATTATGGTTTTAAGGAACAAATAAATTTAATTAATTAATTAAGCTTATTAGGTAATACGTAACTAATTTCTATCATAAAAATTCTTTTTTATACAAGAAAAAGCGTGTACGTGAAGAAAACGATTGACGATTACTGTAATACTGAAATAATGTACTATGAAAAATAATTTGGTAATTTTGTGTTAGCGCTGTGCAATGGCGTAAGAAGGTTCGCTAGTGCTCCTGACAAACTTAGATGAAAACGCCTTTTATACAGTTAAAAATTGAATGTTCATTTTTTTAACCATTAATTTTACTGATTTTAATTTGAGTAATGAATAATTTTATAAATATTATATTTTATAATTATTTTAATTACTTATAATTAAATTTATAATTATTTAAATAGAGGATACAAGTATACAAGTACAAACTTTTTTGTTTTATCTTGATAAAAATGAAAAATTACTCCGACCTATGAAAAGTAAACTTGTTTGTCAATCTAAATCAATTTTTTTTTTTTTAATCAGATGGCTGGAAGTTCCTTAATTATAGTCAGTGTATCATAAATGTATATTTAATCAATGGTAATAATCTTCAAGTGACATTTATATACGGGTGCGTACGATGTCTACTATGTACCGCCGGCACCGGGCCTCAGTAATTCCTTTCGATAAGATAACGGATGCGAAAAACGATTGACTGTAAATACTTTTTTTGGTCGAAAAACGAATTTTGTCTGTGTTTATACGCGGGGCATCAGTGGCGAGGTGAAGTGAAATATTTTATCGGGAAATTCATTTTTGATTGTTCTACCACCCACCCAGTGGCGTATCCAAGGAGGCCACAGTGGTTATTCCTCCCCTCATTGGACACATTTGCTGTTTTTGACAGTATTTTATAAATTTATTTTTTATTATTTGCTATGTTTCAAAATTTTAAACAGTGTCCTCCCCCTAGAAAAAATTCTGTATATGCAACTGCTGATCCACCCTTTTACTCAGTACTCATCCGTTGGCCATTTCGGACATACCCATGTGGCATGTACTAAATGCATAACAAAACCAAAAATATATCTATTTATTTAAAAGTTGAATTAACTACTATAAAAATGTATTCCTAGTAATTATAATAAGGCATGGAACAATATCTGGAAAATAAGAAAATACATATATTTATCATAAACAATTTTTTTAACTGTATGCGTTTCTTAGTTTTTAACATTAATAAGTAAACAACAACAGAATATTGAGAATAAAAAATATATACATATTTTTATTATTACATATTTTTTACATATATATTTTTATTATTACTTGTAATAAATATTACTTAAAGATTAAAGCTTATTTTAACTCAGATGATGTGTTTGCTAATGTATCGATTGCTTCTTCAATGTTAATATTGTCAGAAAGATATTTTTCAAAAGATAGAAGAAGTAAACTTTCTAATCTACCTTGACCAATATGTATATTCTACCCCAGAACCAATCTCTAATTACGCCACTGCGTTAGACCGACGTCAGCGCTGACCGTCGGTTGAGCACTTAATCCAGCCTTATAATATCCAGTGGTCAGCTTCTAGAGATGCTTGCAGTTTTTATTGTTGTACGAATGGTGAAATGGTTTGTAAGGTTTCTTTGAATGTCTTCGGTTTTTTTTATTTTTTTCCTTTTACCGTACGGTACGATGAACCCGGATAACGTGTATCACATAATCAATACAGTTTAAGCGATGTATTAGTCTTCGTAAAATTTACATTCTCTAGACCGTTATCTAGCCACCCACGCAGACTGGTTTTCAAAACCTACGATACGGACGCGATCAATACGATGACATACAGTGCTCAAATTGGGAAAAATTAAGTAGAGGAGCTCAATCCAACGATTTAAAAACAGCGTTCCAAGTGCACAATTAACTAACACAGACCCGTGGGGTAAATAGTAGGGGTACGCAAAAAAAAAAAAAAAAATAGTAGGGGAGCTCCGTCCCCCTGCGCACCCCCCCCCCCCCAATTCGAGCACTGATGACATAAGAATCGAATTAAAAACGATTAAATTGCCGAATATTATTACGTATTTGTTATACAAGTATATCTGTTATACCACGATAGCCTAATTTGTAACACGAATGTATGAACTACACATGACTCAGTAAGTAGGGAATAGATTATTATAATATTTAAAGCATCATTAAGTAACGAGCTATCACCGTCGTCGGTCAAGCTTGTCCAGAAACGGTAAAGTTAATAACAATCATAATACATAAAAATCAAAGCAGACAATAAAAACAAAAGTTCATTTTATTTACACAATGGTGTCGACTAAGTTATAATAATAATAGAAACGTATTATACCTAATATTTAAAAATAAAACACTGATATAAGTTTGTTGACAATGACAGCATGAGTTATGTATCTGTATTCGGTGACAAGGTCGAATCAATGAATGGAAGGTTTGAGTCGATCGATGAAAATCCATGCAGTAGTCCATCGCGCTGAAACATGGAAGCTTTTTTGTATTTATTTAATATGCATAAAAAAATTAAATGATTACCAAAAAAGCCATAATATATTATTTATAAATATTGTATACAATTTATTATCATTAAAATTAGACAAAAAGAAGGAGTACGAGTTTGAAATAAATGATATTAATAATTGTTTGGTCGTTCGAAAAAAATGAATAGACAGTATCCTACGCACTTAATTCCAAGAGAGTAAGTTTCCACGCCACCTTAGCTATTAAAACCAAAACAAAATGTACTGTTGTGTTTTAATAGCATGAAGTATTACACCAGCGCGCTATTTTTAAAGTGGTATCCCCACGAACCATAGGCGTGACTCTTCCTGGCCATATCTGTATTTGAATTAAATACAAACAATATTTTTACTTAAAATCAGATTTTAATTTAATTAATCATTTATGAGGCCAAAAAGGAAACGCTTATGATTCGCAGGCCTACTCCACTAGAGGTAATTCAATTCTTTAACTAATTAATTTAAATTTGATTTATAAATAATCAAAAAAGATATTTTATTAAAAATGGAGCTAAAAATTATCAAAAAAGATTAAATTGAATTTTAAATTTTTAAAAATATAATGAATTTGATATAGGTACATTGTTTGTAAATGGCTTTTTTGTAATTATTTAAACTATAAAAAAATTAAATAATTACCAAAAAAGCCATCAACCAAGAACATCAAATACATATTTATTACAAACATTTAAAATCAAACTTTTAATTTTTTTATAAATATTTTTCAACTATATAAAAAAAATGAAAAATATTTTACTGTTTCGAATAATTGATGAAATACGTATCATGAAAATACAAACGTACCGTACAATTTGCATCAATGAAAAATTTACAATGCCAATAGGAATATTTAAAGGGCATAGTGACCCAAACCATATTGGTCCAAAGTGCTCTTGCATTTTTTATTCATCCAAGCATCTGTGAATGGTAGAGAAATATTTTGAATTGATAGAAAACATTTGGTAATAGAGAAATATATATGAAAAATCCGTATAGGATTTCTGCTATGGAAACTGTGAGTCTTATGTCTTTCTGTACTGCCGATAACTCTGCAGAAAATTTTCCTTGAACATTTCATTTTTAGTGACTCTTCAGAAACGTAGTTTTCATAGTTTTTTGAGCTTGTTTCGGTGCGATTTAATCGACATAACATTCTTTATAACACGAGTAAATGATTTCGACAATGATCCAATACTTCAGACAGAAGTTTTTCAACATCACGTGAGAGTCCACATCCACGAAATTGCTTAAGTCCATATTGTGTACAATGTATATAGATCACAGCAGGGTCAAATGGACGGAAAATCAGTTGTTTTACTAAACTAAAAACGAAATATGTTAAAATTTGTTAGTTATGACAAACATACACAATTTACTCTGTTTATTATAAATCACGATTATTTTCAACAAAAAAAATTATAAATTATAAATTAATTATAAATAAATTATAATTATAATTATAAATTATACAAATTTGTTGAAAATATTCTTAAATATTTGTATTTAAGGTAAATACGTAACAGTAATATCAACCAGTATAATTTACATTTGCTAAGAAAATACTTACAATGAATTCGTGTAAAATAACTTTTTTCAGTACACGTGACAGACAATTGATCTGTACGACGTTTACGATAATTGGTTAAACATTTTGTAGATACTGGCAAACCCCGTGAGTCTATAGAGACATGCCATCAACTGTTGTTGAATTGAAGAAATTATATATCTGCAGTTTGCACAAAGAAGTGACGAGATGACGTTTACATAAAAACCATCGATTGGTCGACAAAGATTTTAAATAATTAAATTGTACTGTCGAAGTTGTTTGGAATGATTGTAATTAGAATCATTGTTAATATTTATTGAAAGCTGCTTGATTTAAAAATAAAACTGTGTAGTAGTAATTTTGATTGGTTGTATATTTATTTTAAATTTATTTTTTAAATTTCTTAAGTATTAGAGAAAACTTTTTTTTTTAAATTAATTTTTTGCGTATAGTTTGTCATTCCATTCTGAAGATACTTTTTATCCGCCAACTTTGTTGATATTCTTATTTCATCAAACACTTTTTTACAATATTGTTCATATACATGTTTATCATTGGTTTGATCATTATCACCACATAACCATAATTCTGATCCGTAGATTACTGAACGTACTACTAACACAAATCTTGATATGTGCTTAAAAGTTGCAGAAGGTTTAATAGGACCGCTCTGAATGGCATAATTCCTATAGTTGCTCCTTATATAATTTCTCATTGTTATAAATCCTTTTTCCACTGAACTATAATACGTTGACTCACTGATGAACAAACAATTTATTCTTTCGTTTTTAATAAAATAAGTAGTGACGTCGCCTGGATTTAATGTCTTATTAGTTATGTCCTTCATTAACCTACGGAAGAACAAAATAAATATAGGATTATAAACTTTACACGAATTACATTTCGATGTATATGTATATTATTTATAGTACTCATCACTAATGTTCATGTATTACAATAATAATAAACAATAATTTTAATAATGTAATTTAGATGTAAAATGATTACTTTTCTTTAAAAGATGGATATTCCAAATTAACTGATTCCACCAAGTCGTTCTTAAATTTGTTTGCTTTTACTTGGTTAAGATCGATCAACAACACCAAGTCACTTAACTTATCTTTAATCTGCAGTATTTTCTTTGGTGTTACAAATACTTTCATTTGTGGCGGCAATGGACGATAGAATATCTTAAAAGGAATATGATTATGAAAACTATAAAATATTCTATTATTACTAACACTTACTTTTGACGGAACACAAACGGTTATTTGTATTCCGGAACCGGCAAAAATATGTTCAATAAGTTGTTTTACTTTTGACCACTCTAATCCGTCTATACCACAGCCAATTTTAGGTATGCCTAGTTTCAATAGTTGTCTTTCTCGCATTTTTTCTACAAGCGACTTTAACGCATGTGACAATGATAACATTGTGGACGGGCCGTTACAATACTTTTTCGTCACCAAATAAAAAGCACTTTCTTGTTGATTTTTAATGACCAGTCCAACATTGCCCACAGTAAGTTTTTGGTCCATAAGTTGACCAATGCCTCCAAAATAACGTCTAGATAGTGAGTAAAATAATTATTGTTACAATCAATGTAAATATAAAATAGTTTTACTTGAATTGAATGGCGACGCCACTTTCCATTCGTAAATCTTCTGCAATACAATGGGCTAGAGCGACGTCTCTAAGTAGATTGAATAAATTTTCATCGATTTCATGAATCACACTTGAAATTTAAAATAAATATTTATTATTCAATTAATCAGCAGATGTGATTTCGGAGTAAATCATAAATGGATCTAATATAAATAATTATATACCAATATCCCTTTTCTGTTTGGCTTTTGGGTATGCTTGCATCTATCACAACTTCTTTACTGTCGTCATTATTTTGAATGATGCTATTAATTATTATTTTTTCATCAATCTTTACGTTTATCGATTTTTGATTTGAAGATTTGTTTATCTTCGATTTTGTAGCATCACTAAATTTAGTTGAAATTATAATATATATAAATGTATGTTATTTGGTCTAATTAAACAAATTAATTTTTAAATATCTTCTTGGTTAACGAAAAAGTGTTTTTTTTTATATACAACATAACATAATATTAATATAATCACTTATTTAGTGCTCCATCGCTGTTATTAACCATTTCAGTCGGTATTACATTTGAAGAAGTAATATTTGACATTTTTGGTTGAACTACATTATTTTGAACCGGTCTAATGAATACGAAATCATGAATACATAAATTGTTGAGCACGTCTGCGTTTTTTCGCTGTATTTTTGCTCAATTTCTTATGTTGATTTCCAGTATTTCTAAAACATTAATCATGTTATTTTATTATGCTTAATATTAAAGTTTTAGTAATAATTAAATATATTTAATAATTGTATTTTTAAATATATTTTTTTTCTATAATTATCTAATTATTTGGTCTTACCCATCTTTAAGTATTGCTTTGCAATTCTTCGTTTTTTCAATGGGTTTATTTTCACTTCCATGCCCAAGCATAGGAAATTCTTCAGTCCTATATTTTATTCATAAAAATTATAAAAATGTATATTGTACATATTGCATTATAATCAATGAAAATTATTTATGATCTTTTTAACTTAGTTTTTAATTCATTTTAATCAAAGTTTATCAATAGTAAAATATGATACACATTTGGAAACAAAATTATTTTAAGTATAATAATTTTATTATGAGACACACACACACACATATTTATATATGGTGAGATTAACCCTGTGAATCTTGTAGAAAGACACCCATCTTCAGTGATAAATTAAAGAATATATTATTTTTAGGTAATAAGTTTGTGACCAATTAAGTCATGTGTTACCTCTTTGGTTGCTTGCTCTTTTTGATTTCACTTATCAAGTTTGATGTATTCATTTTTTTCATTGAATACTATTATCAAATAATCTAATTATAATATGTGAATCTGAAAACGATAACGATTTTAACTTTAATTCACGGTATGTATTTTTTTGTACTTCGTTTCATTTACACATCAGAATCAGGGACAGCCGATGAAATATGTGGAAGCTCAGGAGGAGGGATGGTACTACTATATTTCTACTTTGCTTAAGTCCTTTAATGATTTATTTGACCTATTTTCTATTTTTTATGAAAATTCTGTTGTATTCAATAAAGATCAAGATGAGATGTATTTTCAATGATTAATGATGGTGTTGGTGGTGGTGGTTTTTTTAATATGATTCCTAAGACAGCGGCTCTAATTTCTTGTTGGTCTGTCGAGAAACAGACAAGTTCGTAAGTTGTGCCCTGCGTCCATCACCTACGATGTTAGATCGATGTTGATCATTGTGGGGCCGTTATGACATTGCCCGCTGTAAGCTGATAGTTGGTAGTTGAAGGGAGAAGTAAGTCAAACGACTTACGACCTCCGTGTTTTGATCACTTCTGTAGCACGAGTCTAATTTTAATTCAAAATATTATTAAAGACATACATACTTACAACAGTAGCTGCTAATTCCGTTTTCTATTCAATCTGTCGGTGACAATATCTGGATACTGCTGTACGACAAATGACAAAAATCAGCGTTGAGATTCAACAATAAACAAATATAATTGAAATCCATAGCAAAGTTATGCGTATATTAATAATAAAATAGAATGTTTTTAGCCAACATGGAATAACATACTTTAAAAACCATTTACGTTAACAAATTTTGATGAATTTCTATTCAAATATTTTTGCTGTAATTTGTAAATTAAATCAATAATATTTTTTTTATAACTAGTTTGATAGGTAACACAAGATTTTCCAAGTGAAAATATTTTGTCGTCTAATTGATAGTATTTTTTTTTTTTTGAGACTTAGCCAAATAAATTTAATAGTCATAAAAATAATATAATTATGAAATTTGCGATTGATAAATTTATATCTAATACAATATATTGTCATATTATCGTTGTTTCCTTTTTCTACCTGCGTTAAGGTTTATTTTCAATAATTATACCAAGCGAATGTGATGTAACTACAGTTATACTCGTATCATTCATGCATATTTTACAGTGGCGGCTCGTAGATAAGGTTGATGAGGCGATCGTCCTCCCCCTTCTAAAATTATAATTTATTAATAATTTAAAAGTTTTAAATTAAATTTAAAATTTATATTGTAGTGTAGTATTGTCAACAATAAGAATTGTGTTTCTTTTATTTACAGCGCGTTCTTTCGGTCATTATATACGTTTCACTTTCTGTGTAGCGTCTTCTTAATAAATATTATGAAAATATTATCAGATAATGGAGTTTAAAAATAAATTATTCAACGCTGTAGCTTCTGAGAATAGATATCCAATAACAATTTGCGGGACCTGCAAGCAGCGCAATGCTTGAGCGATGTTAAAAGTCGCTCGTCTTAACTATGCTCGGAATACAAAAACTAAGAAGGGGGGAACACAATTATAATACTGCCGGCGGGGCGATGATCTTAATCGCTAGATATGCACGGATTCCGAACTTGTGTAGTTTATTAATTACTTTATACGTTCGTAACTCAAATCAATTATTACATGTTTATGAAGCACAATGGGAGAAGAAAGTTTAAACGCTCTAACAATGATAAATATTGAAAATGAAATGATTTCAAATGATTCTAATTTTAATAAAAAAGTGATTGATATGCTTAGCAAAACAAAAGATAGACGTTTAAACTACAAATATGAAGTTTTATAAATTTTGTTTTTTGTAATTTTGCAATATTATAATAATCAAAGATTGTATTTTTATTTTTCTTTAAAAAAGTATTAATTATAATGTTTATAATGTATAATAATTTATATTTGTTAAATGAATTTAATTAAAAAACTATTATTAATATTATTTGTGTACGATACTTTCCATAAATAAGCAATTTTATATCACCCTCTACTTTCAAAGCATACGAGCCGCTACTGATATTTTGAGAAAAATGGTATGTCATCCACTGAAAATTGCTAAAAAAAATAAAATGAGGTAAATTACAATGATAAAATCAATGGCATCGCTAGAACTAGATGAGCCTCGATACAAATTTAATCTTTGGGCCCTTTATATGTGTGCATGGTATATTGTACCTGTGTAATAGAGTAATACAAAATTTCAAGATAAATATTCACTTCTCACAAGTTAAGAATAATAATAAAGATACCCACTTATTAATCTTAATAACCTATATAAGATCTAACTTATTAACTCATCTAACTGTCTCTATATTACTTAACAGTACTTACCTTTTTTAAAATCAGCCGAAAAAATTAAACAAAAAAATTATTTAATTTATTAAAACACTAAGGTGTTTTTTATTAACGAATGACAAAATAAATGATAAAAGTAAGTATTTAAAGTAAAACTTGAAAGTTGACAAACGTGCAAACAAATAACAACTATGCAAATGAACAATTATTAATATAGTATCAATGTGTAATGCTAAAGCCGTGTTCATACTAGTGATGTGTCGTGCGCGAACGAACGGGTCATCGATATGAACCTGACCCGTTTTTCCCATATTTACGTAAGAGTAAATTGAACCGAATATTTGAACGGATCTTTTTACCAGATCTTTTAAATTACCCGACACAAAAGAACCAGATCATTTAAATGACCCGATACAAAAGAACCGTATCATTTAAATGACTCGTTTGGTCAATATAATATTTTGAAAAAAATTTGAAATAAAGGAAATACCAATCTTAACAGCTGGTAGAAATTTCAAAAATCTGCGACTTATACTTTTTGAATTATAACAAATATTTAAAATCGTTTGAGAATAAATCGCTATTTTATGCAATTTCGTAAATATTTAAATTTCAAACAGTCATAACATTTTTTCCTCTAAGTCCGGAAGACATTTTTTAGAAGATTTTTGAAGAGTAGCTTATAGATAACCTAGTGTGAAATTTTTGAACCTTAAGTATGAACAGAAAAAATTTTATGAATTTTTATCTACAAAATAACTTGCAAATTTTCGCAATTTTTACATATTTTGTATAAATTGGAACTTTGAGCACAAAAAATTGTGACTAACGATTTTAGATTTTTTTTTTCAGTTAAGGAATAACTTATAAGAAACCTTGTATTCAATTTTCAAGATTTTCTGGCCGGCCAAAAAAATTTTATCGTTATTTTAAAAAAAAATACTTTCAAATTTCAAATGTCTATAAATTGCTCAATAAAAGTCCAAATACTTTGAATAACGGTGTATAGAGAACGCTAATTTAAACATTTGGTGAAAATTTCAAGTATTTACATCGAATAGTTTTTGAGTTATAGCAAAATAAAAAATTTGATTTTGTCGAAAACTGGTTTTGCGTAAAAACTCCCGTTTTTCCCTTATTTTTTTAGGGTTTTTCCCGTCGCATTTAAAAAATATTGAAAATTTTTTACTTTTGACCCCCCATAGTACCAAATAGATTCACTTTCCTTTCAGAAAAGTTGCTACATAAGGCAATCGAAGCATTTTTACTGCCCCAAATCGTGTCGACAGACACAAAAAAAAAAAAAAAAAAAACACACATCATTGTAAAATCAATACATTCTTCACTCCGTTCAGAATTTAAAATAATATCACTAACAGTGAAACACAAACTTTTTCACGTTTCCTCGAAAATTCGGTAAGTATGTCTGATATATATATAGATATATATAATATGTAAAAACATATTGGGTTTTTTTTACATGTTACAAAATAAAAATAGTTATATAAATATGCTGTGAATGAGAACCGATTGAGTTATTATAAAATGTTTTAAATAATTTTATTAATTGCCCATTATTTATATTATTTTTATGTTTGGTGTATTTATGATAGTATTACATCTATAAAATATAATAAATTGTCGAAAAGCATAAACGTTTTTCACGCCGCTCAGAATTTTAAATGTGCGGAGCCCTACACTGGTTTTAAAAGTTTAATGTTTTGGGTAGAAGGATCGTAGCTTCATTAAGAATGATAATCTTAGTTTTACCTCGTGCTGCAGTACAGTAGTGCAATATTGCGTCATATCGGATTACAGGTATACATCGTTTACGCACGTTGTGGTCCGAATCCCGGATGCCATGATATTTGATCAGTGGCCACTTTAAAAAACGTATACTTCGTGCTAAGATTTTCTAAAAACTGATGTCAAGTTTACGAAATTATAGAAAACCAAAGTATAAGAATTTGAAACAATTTTTTTTTCTTTATTGTTTTGAACACGAAATGCTTTGATTTCTTAACACTAAACAAAAGTCAGAAATGTATTAACCATCGTGAAACGTAAACGGCTGCACAACACTTGACGTCATTCGTGTTCGGCGCAGCTCGTGGATATTCTGTGGAAAAAGTTCAAAAACGGTTTCTGAATCCACGATCTAGTCGTGCAACCCTTTATTCGATCGCCGTCGTCGTGACCGCTTTGCACTTGTCTGCGCGAGCGTTGCCGTATGGGCGCGGACTGTCGCTGTTGCGCTGGTCGGACATGGCTTCGAGCTAGGCAGTGGGTGTTGCGGCGTCATGGGGGTTACACCGGTCGAGCGATTGCCGCGGTCCGAATTCGTGACCGCGATGGTCGTTCTTTGTGTAATCATGGCGGCGGCGGTGGTGGTGGCCGCACGCCCGTTGGACAACGCGTGCCGGTGGCCGAGGCACGGACTCCTGTACCCGGCGTTCCCGATTGCGCAACATCCGCTGCTGTGTCTGCTTGTCCGCGGGCGACTTGGCCCACGCGACATCGATGCGCACGCCCGTGGCCACGTCCTGCGATCCGTTTAGCGCGTACATGGCCGACTGCGCGTCCTCACGCCGCTCGAAGTGCACGAACGCGTGATTCTTCAAAATCTTCACGCGCTCCACGGTCCCGTACCGACTGAACTTCCGAGCCAGCACGCGTTCGTCAAGCACGCCGCCGTACTGCCTGACGAAGAGTATGCGCACCTCTGGCACCGTGATCGTGTCCGGCTGCGGTTTCGGGTCCGCCCAGTCCACGACCGTTTTGCATCCGAACGACTTATGTTGCGACAACGTCCGCTTAGCGTCCGCAGCCTCGGCCGCCGACTCGTAGTCCATGAAGCAGAAGCCCTGGTGCATCGACGGGTTGTCGATGTCCTTGAACGTGATCACGCGCACCAGACGGCCGCGCGTTATGCGACTCACCACGTCAATTATCTCCTGCTTCGACTTCGCCTTCGGCAGATTGCCTACGAACAACCTGCATCTGTGGCCGTTGTCTTCGGTGGCCAAAGGTCTTACTGAACTATTTGTCATCTTGACCGAATTACTTGGTACCGTCGTCGTCGTCATGGGCGCAACCTGTACTTTTCCTCCGTTAATAGCGAGATTCAACGCGTGCTTTATGTTCTCGGTCGTTTGTTTAATATTCTTCAATCTCTTTCCGTCCATAGTGCTTGGATTTCGTGTAGAACAGTTCAACTAATGTTTCGTACTTGTTTTACTCTCGATGAAACCTAGCACTACGGATTATTTTATATTGATTTTGTATACATAGCTAACTATTACACAGCACTGTTTGTAATCTGATTATTTAGTGATTTTTTTTTTTTGTGAAATTCAGCACATAATTTATAATAAATCACTCTATATATCTGCCTACAGAATGTTACTACAACACATTGTTTTGTAATTTTGAGCCGCAACGTCTGAACGCCAAAATACAACGAACAACGCACAGATACATGGTAACAACTGTATACTTTGAACACATACAAATAAGTACTTCATTCCTAAAATAAAATAAGCATTAATATAATAATTAAATATTAAAATAAAATAACATTTTAATCAAATAATTAATTTAATAATTATGTATTAAATAAAATATTTACCTGCATGATTGAAATATTGTTTAACATTTGATATACATCATCAATTTATTAAATATACTAAATTTGTTATATAAATGATTTTATTCGTGCCGATAAATTTTTTACTTATTAAAATCTGAAATACTTTAAAAAGATACCAATTGTTGGCTAATAAATAAAATGAGGTCTTTAGAATTGATTAGGTCTGAATACCATAGTCATGTTTTATCTTAAATTAATCTTTTAGTATTTAATTATTTAGTTATTTTTAATTTATTTATAAATATTATTAAAGAAATATTACAAAATATTTATTTAATTTTTTTTATTAATAACTGCAGTAAACACTATTCAGCTCGACAATTATTTAAGGAAACAGAGTTTATATGATAAAATACAATTTATACCCGATGGCATTTGACGCAGCAAGGAGTGTGTCTGTAATAATGCCTGGTATGACCGTACTGCTGGTATTTTATGCATTGGGGAGGAGAGCGGGATTTCCTGGGTTTTTTCTACCGTAATTATGAATTTAAAAAGTTTGGTTAAATTAAATATGTTTTGACTGAATTCAATTTGCTTAAGGTTCACTGAGAACAGTGATAGGGGCCTTTTTGTAAAACGATTTTGTATTGTGCGAACACTTATGACAGAAAAGCCCAGTTCAGTTAGAGCTGTCTCTATACCTGTAACTGCGATCGAATGATGCAAATGCCGAATAACCACTTGGATTGGGGTGTTACTAGGTAGATGGAAAGAATGAAAATCCATTGGTAGCCACGAGGTATTTCGTTGCCTCGAAATACTTAGTACAAGTTTTGATTATTATTAAGTCTTTTTTTTTAGATTTGAGACTAAAACCTTCTGGACCCAATATAGGTGTAAGAGCATGATGAAATTAATAGATGATATTTTTACAAAAATTGGTGGAGACCTGTTTGATTTTGTGTAGGCAGTCAAAGGAGTGTCCGTATCCAAAACATGAAATGATGATGTTTCTGCAATGGGAGGAGGACTGAATACTTCTGGAGGTTCATCCTCGAAGGGGGAAGCATATCTATTTGGCGTAATAAATACTTTTTCCTTTCGTTTGATCCAACTTAGTGAGCGACGAAGCAGATGATAAATGTCGTTTAGGTATGGAGACATATAGGAAACATAATTGGATTGTTATTCACGTCACGACTTTGTTTGTATCACCTGTATTAAACGCGAGGACGAAAAATTGCGATAACGCAGATACGCGAGCACCGAACGTATGTTCGCTTTGACGGCTATAGCGGAACTGAAAAAATATTTATTAACAAGTACAATCATTTATTGCTTAAATATACATTTTAATTTCTAGCAAAAAAACTGCCAAGGTACGTTTATGATATTTCCATTGTCTAACAAAAATATTTTTTTTTCATGTTCTGAAAAATACAGCAGTCATTGTATGAACCGTATCTAACCATAAATATATCTTACAAATAATTAAGAAAACAATAACTGAACTTAATATTTCTGTAAAAATGTAATTTGAAATTTAAAAATTAGGTATACAATGTACACATGTAAAATTTTTAAATTTTTATTTCAAATTGACAGCTAGGCCAAATTCCTTAAACTTATTAAACAGATATGCAAAAAACAAATATATTTACTGATATACTACTAGATTTATGATCACTAACGCAGTCAGAAAAATATTTTAAGGGAGATAAGCCTTATAAGGCATTATGGAAAACTCGGGTCTCGGGGCAGCCTCTTAATATTTCTCTTACGGATAATTCGATTGATCTTGTGAACTGTTTGGGGGTATAGCATTCCGTTAACAGCGTATTTTACTAATGTCTTTTACACTTTTTCAGAACACAGACGGTACACCTTGTCAACCTGAAAACAATGAGCAAAATGATGCGACACAGATATCCTGTAAACAATTTTTATTATTATTTTTTTCTCAATCATGACGATAAGAATGACGTAATGAATAAAATCAATAAAAATAAAAGATTAAAACTTTGAAGACAACGTTTTTCCGAATCAATTTCAATCTCGGTCCTAAGACATGCAACAAATCGCACAAGCATTCCGAGCAATGCGCATCGCTCGACCTAATCAACGCGTTGACGGTTTTCTTCACGGTGTGGGACATTTTGAATCGGTCCAACATGAACAGCCGGCGCATAAATCTGCACGGAACAATGCACACGTGTTGCAGTCAGTCGCACTAGCCCGAAAATAAAGTCAAGCCTCGAGCACTTGACAACCGTGTACCTGCACGTTTCCAGAGAACGTACGCGGACTTTTTTGCCCACGCTGTACGCTTACTAAGACTTCGTCGTCGGAGCGCTCTTCCTGGGCAAATCGCTCAGAGCGCTGTTGCACGACGTCTTAGAACACGTTGCACACAACATTCAACCCCGGTTCCGCGGACCCCTTTGCGACCGTCTCGGAACACCAACCCGCGTACAGACCGCTGCTGGTCAGCTCGCGAATGGCCAGCGAATGTGTGGTTTGACAAAACGTTTAAACAGTTTCGTTTGCGCGAATCCGTGTCGGGCTGTCGGCCGTGTACCGTTTTCACGATGGAATCGGTGATCAACCCCACGTACGATCGGTCGGCTCGGTCCGCGTGCATTAGGAAGTCGGGAGGCGCTCTCGGACACCGTGTGCTCCGTAACGGTCTTCAGTACCACGGAAGCTTTCCGGACGAACATCTGAATACAAAAATGGAACGTGCGACCGTTCTGCGGAAAGATGAAACTGTATTATCACCTCGTGCTCTCCGAGATCACTTATTTTTTCATATCACGGTCTTTATATGTTGATATGCTTATTTTTATATTTGTCATATATCATTTATTTGAATCATTTATTCGTGTACATATTATTTGTTAAAAAAATCTAAATATTTATAAGATAAATATAATTTCATATTTTGTTTATAAATGTATTTCACAATTAATCATCTTAAAGCTTATTTTTTGTATGGTAAAATAATTTGTATTTTATAATTGCTTCTCACTTACTGACGTAATCAGAGGGGGCACAAAATATATAACTGCATACCCTGAATGCATATGGAAATAACAATTTATATTTTACTTTTTTGAAAACTACTATTTTTTTTTTTTTTTATAATAACAAAATATATTGCGGAAATAAATCTTAGATTTACAAATATACATAGTGTAGTAAGAGTTATATATATATATATATATATATATATATATATATATATATATATATATATATACATACCTACTATGAATTATATAATAAACAAGGTATAACAAATAATAAATAGGTCATATAACATAACATTAAGTTAAATAAAATACTAAAAAGTATTAGAAGAGATAAGTATAAGAAGAGATTATTAAATTTTAATAATTATTTTTAAAAAGTGAGAGACATATTTTTATAAATAAATTAAAAATATTTAGAGAATTTCCTGCAGACATTTAGATATTTGCAGGATAATACAACATATGTTTTCTACTTATAGATGGTAAGTAAAATGTTTGCTTATAACTAAAATTTATTGAATATATCTTAAAACTAAATCACTCAAGAAGCTCATAACAATCAATCAAATTATGCAAAAATTGTTTTATGATGACTTGATATAACATTATATTTTAAAACTATTGCATACTTATTTAAAAAAAAAAGAGAAACATTTCAAAGAGAGGTTAAAACACAATTAAAAATTATCTTAGCGTGTACATTTTATCATTAAAATTATTTTTGATGTTAACAGCTTAAACATAAATTTTGAAATTACATTATCACCAATATATAGAATACTGTACATCAATATTTATTACGGTTTTAGTTTTAACCGATAGTATAATTGATTCGATTGCAAGACATTATTAATAACAGTTGTTAATGTATTGACTAATGTTAATCGATCTTATACCGTTTAATATCATAAACAACAATTTTGAAAAATATAAAATCGTAAATGACCCCTCTTTTTTTTCCATTTAATTATCAACATCCAACTAATAAAGTCCTAATTGCGAGAGACTCCCGACTAAAAGACCATCAGTCTTTCAATGTTTCTCCAGCTCTATTTTTCACTACATCGAAATTACTCGCTCTCTACGTTTTTAAATATTTAAAGTTTATTATGATCTTATAAAGTTATGTTTCACATGGAGTGTTATAATGACTGGATCAATTTTAGAAAACAAGAGGGTATACTAAAATTCTTATACATATGTACCACCGACACCTCCCGCGAATCTCATCGACTACAATCATTTCGTACTCGACTTCAACAAACGAACATATTTGAATATAGGACTTCATCCTACAGATGAATTCAATGGTGTAGAACAGATAATCACTCCATCACGATATGTAAATATGCCGTGTAATTTTCTAAGTCGTATATTTACGCTAATGGGGAATATACTTTCATTCATATTGGATAAACCGGTAAAATATAAAAGAATCATATTCTGGAAACGGATATGATTTCGGTCTCCAGTATGGTATATTACGGTGAAAATATGCTTGTAATCGAGTCAAAAACTCTAGATGAATGTAGAGTATTGCTCAGTCGTTCGGATTTAATGAGGTTCGAATTCACTAAATTCACCACCAAATTCGAATTCACCACCAAAAATAACGAACGAAATGATTACTTTACATAAACTGATACTACCGGTTATGCCATCAGAGAGTGAATGTTTGAAGTGTAAGTTTGGGAAATACAGTTCGCCATCCGTTTGCCATACTATATATGCGGATTTTGAAGCGCTGCTAATAAAGACTGACGAAAATAATACAGAAACATGAGGCTATGAGTTATGGTTTCATGGTGAAGGTAAGTGACGACGTACCGGTATAACTTTTGGATGAGTATGATATACCTACCGAACTGATTATTTATCATGGCAGTGAGAATCGGAAGAATTTGACGAAGTATTTGGTCGAGACTATCACGAAAATATCACTGACAATCGAGAAACTATTCAAGACCAATTTACCGTTGAATATGAGTTCAGACGATGAAGAGGCTCACGAGACTGCCACACAGTGTAATCTCTGTCATATTATGTTCACCCCACCTACAGTTCTACTTCATCGTAAACACGTGACCATTGACATCTCTCTGGTAAAACCATCATCCTTATATAATGTATGCAATCAAAAATACAAGCCCCTGTTTTTGTCCCGTGCTACTTACATAACTTGTCAAACTATGATGCTCACTTCATAATCACAGAACTTGGCCATGAAACCAAATAAATTATTGTTATTCCAAACAGTGAAGGGAAGTTTATTTCATTCTCAAAATATGTGTCAAACACTTTCTCAGTTAGATTTATAGACACTTTTCGATTTCTGGCTTCGAGGGTGTATATCCTTAGGAATAAACCAATAGTTGGAGAAAACTGATCAAAGAAAGATTACCGCTGAAAAAAAATTTTACAGCACGTTGACCGAGTTGGGGGTAAAGGATAAAGATTACGAGCATGCATAAGAAGTTTGGAAACATTTTGAGTACAAGACATTGGACGTTTATGGCGATTTATATCTTAAAATTTATATTTTATTGCTAGCTAACGTATTCGAGAAATTCCGCTACGTTTGTATGAAGTTATATAACCTGGACGTGACGTATTATTATACAACCCCATTGATGCAATGTTAAAGTTTACTGGAAAGAAGTTACAACTTTTATCTGACTACGATATGCTTCTCATATTTGAAAATGGTTAGTATATCCATATTATTTTAAAAAAATTGTTTTTTATAATTATTTATTTTTATAGCTATACGAGATTAGTTCAGGTGAGTATGCGCTATGCAAAAGCCAACAATGAAAAATCATCCGACTACGACGATAAGAAGGAGAAATCATGGTTGATATATCATAATCCTTTTTTCCTCGTCAGTTCCCTAAAATTGTAAATTTAATTTAATACTTTAATTATTTTAATTTATAAATTATAAATTACTCGTGCTTGTGAATAGTTTTCGTAGTCGGGGAACGATGAGGACATAATTGAAAATCTTGGAGGTGAAATGAGCCTCAACAGTTGCCTCGGGTTCAGTGAATAACTAAAAATAATAATTATAAAATACGTAAAATATTTTAAACAAGTGATAAAATTAAAATTATGATTTACCTCTGCTAACATTTCACCGTTGCGCCCAATGTTCAGCTAATTGTGATGAAGCATATATTTTGAGCTGACTGATATAATTGACTTCATATTCGTCCATAATCGAAATTACTTGATCATCATTTCAATGTTTGACGAAAGTAATCTCTTCGTCCGTAGTTTTCGGTGGTGAATTTACTTTAGTGAATTCAACATCGATGTAGCTTAAAAACAAATCAAACTGTTTCAATACGATAAGTCTGACGATAGTCGATTTTCGAGCTATTATTTCGAATATACAACATTCTAAATACTGTAACCTCATTAAATCCGAACGACTAGCAATACTCTACATTCATCTAGAATTTTTGACTCGATTACAATCATATTTTCACCGTAATATAACATACTGGAATTCGAAATCATATCCATTTCCAGAAATATGATTCTTTTATATTTTACCGGTTTATCCAATATGAATGAAAGTATATTCCCCATTAGCGTAAATATACGACTTAGAAAATTACACGGCATATTTACATATCGTGATGGAGTGATTATCTGTACTACGCCATTGAATTCAGCTGTAGGATCAAGTCCTACATTCAAATATGTTTGTTTGTTGAAGTCGAGTACGAAATGATTGTAGTCGATGAGATTCGCGGGAGGTGTCGGTGGTACACATATATAAGAATTTTAGTATATCCTCTTGTTTTATAAAATTGATCCAGTCATTATAACACTCCATGTGAAACATAACTTTGTAAAATAATAATAAACTTTAATTATTTAAACACGTAGAGAGCGAATAATTTCGATGTAGTGAAGAATAGAACTGGAGAAACACTGATAGACTAATGGCTCTTTCGGTCGGGAGTCTCTCGCAATTAAGACTTTATTAATTGTATATTGATAATTAAATGGAAAAGAGAAGTGGGGTAATGTACGGTTTAATATTTTTCAAAATTGTTGTTTATGATATTAAACGATATAAGATCGATTAACATTAGTCAATACATTAACAACTATTATTAATAATGTCTTGCAATCGAATCAATTATACTATCGGTTAAAACTCAAACCGTAATAAATATTGATGTACAGTATTCTATATATTGGTGATAATGTAATTTCAAAATTTATGTTTAAGCTGTTAACATCGAAAATAATTGTAATGATAAAATGTACACGCTAAGATAATTTTTAATATGTATATTGTTGTTTTCTACTAATCTAGTATTAACATACGTATATAGTATACTTATCATTAGATAATAGAACTAATGACATTTAAATATAATGGGTACAACGGAAGAAAGCGTATTTTATAAAATATATTATATTCATATTAATCAATTATACTATATTTTTATAGATTACACGATTATCGTCATAAATATTGATGTACAGTACTCCGTATATTTGTGACAATGTACTTTCAAAATTTATGTTCAAGCTGTTAATATCGAAAATAATACGTGCATATTGCCAGCCCCCCCTCCAGTAAAAAATCTAAAAAAAAATTATGCAAATAATTAGCATGCAATTCGCATGAATTTGCACGACCAATCCCTAAATTTGCACGAGAAAATAATTTTAATGACAATTTTTAATATGAATATTGTTGTTTTCTACTAATCTAGTATTAACACATGTATATAGTATACATATCATTAGATAATGGAACTAATAAAATTTAAGTATAATGGGTTCAATGGTGAAAAGCGTATTTTATAAAATATATTATATTCATTTTTTCTATCATATTATATTTTATTTAGATAACCCGATCATCGTCATAAAGCAAAAATTAGTTATATAATATCCTGTACTCCGTAGAAATCTATAACATATGGAGTCGTTAAGTATATCTAATT
This sequence comes from Sipha maydis, assembly GCA_034509805.1. Lineage (NCBI taxonomy): Eukaryota > Metazoa > Arthropoda > Insecta > Hemiptera > Aphididae > Sipha > Sipha maydis. The sequence continues at coordinate 78,096 of JASXSY010000701.1, read as the reverse complement.
TGACCAATCATTTCTTGATTAGAGTATAGTTAGAGTAGAAGTGGGTGACGATATAAACTTAACACACCCGATTCGATTCTAACGCAAAATATTATGTTTTTCGTACAAAACTATTTTAATCGTATATACAAATATAATTGTATATATCGTGGGGACAGTGTGAAGCATAATGAAAAAAAAATGAAAAAAAATATAGTTATTTTGTGTATGTATATATTTTGTGCGGTAGTGTGAAGAGAAATAAAATGGAGGGTGTTAGATAGATTACATGAACGATTGGAAAAAATTAAAAAAATAGTGAAGAGGTCACATGAACGATGGAACGGCGGCGGCTGTATGTGAGTGTGAGTGTGAGGTTTTAGAACTCCCCAAATCATACTATTATTTTATATCTTAAAAAAATCGAATTCTACAATAACATATAAATAATGTAAAGTAGAAATACTTTTGCTATAGCTAATAACCTTTGAATAGTTCGCTCTATTCCATTAAATGTTGATGATTTTTTAAAATTAGGCAGTATAAATTTCTTTGATTACAATAAGATTGAGTATAAAACAATCTCCTTCCTACACGATAGCAAAGTTGTCAGAGTTTCAATGGGAAATAATAAAACATACAAAAAACAACCTATACATTTGTTATAAAATATACCGCGGTGTAAATATTCACTCAGCACAACCGGACCAATTTAATACTATTAATATTTAATAATAAATAATATTATTATAATCAATGATAAAACGTAAAGTAAAGACGTAGAGTCGGTGTAAGGGATGCAAAACTTGACACATTCCTCACACTTTGCATGACCTCGCTAATTGAAGAAAAATAGAAATTGTCGAATTTGTGGTTATTATATAAAAGGTATATATTTATTTTAAAATAACCATTAAACATATATTTCACCAAAATATTACGTAAAATATAACAAAGGTAGGAATCATCAACAATTTCATTTTCTACCCATGTCACAATTCAAATTTCAATTTTATACGTAGCTATTAGCTATTAGCTAATTAGTTAAATCATGTTAAGTATAACTATAACCCTAAGTACATAAGGAGTATTATAAAATTGTATAAGCCGGAGTCACCTGAAAGCGAGCTGTCAAAAACTTAAGATAATTTTAAACATTTTATAGTATTTTATTTTATTTTTATTCTTTGAAACATTGGGACTATTAAGTCTCATGTTCCATTTAAGGGTAGGGGTGTTGTCAACCCCTGATATTTTAATAAGTAGTGGTATTAGTATTACTATATATAAATATCATATTATTGTTTTTCATATGCAACACCGTCGGTTGAAAGGAATATGCTGAACAAGCTCCTTAACCGGACGGCAAGAGCATTCACGTCATTGAGAACATGACAAAGCATTACGAAAAGTTTATATAATTATTTTTCTTTTAGTAATAAAATCGTTTATTTTATTTAATTGTGCACCAAATACATTTTAAAGTGACCTTTTTAATAACTTGTGTATTGATTTAATTTATTTACATTCGAACAACTAAGTACGTTCGTAACAGAACAAAATTATTTTTCAGTTTATGCAAAAACCTCCATTAACCCACCTATCATCATGTAATATAAATTTAAAGGCCAAATATGTTATGCTTTTTATTTTATATCCGCATGCGGACCTCCGACGATTCATATGTGGTCCGAACAAAATTCATTGAATTGATAAAAAATATAAGTATTTGATGAATTTATTGAATTAAAAAATCATACAAATTTCGAAGCTATTTTCAAAAAGAAAAGAGAACAAAAAAAGTACATAGAATTTCGGAATTTAGTGCGAGGAAAATACAAAACTCTACAAAAATATGCCACTTTTTAATTATAATGTTCACATTAACATATCTATGTTGAACTTCATATTTAAAAATGAAATATGCAAAGAATGTGTACAAAAATCGGCTTACTGATTCACATCTTGACGACTTGTTTAAGTTAGTAGCACGCAACAACTACAAACCAGATATATCCAAAATAGTGAAAAAACTATCTCAATATCAAAATTCAAAATTTTTTATAATACATTTTCAAATGTTATACAATACACACAATACATACATTTTTTTTTTTAATTTCCTTTCCATTCATTTCAACTTGCCGCTCGCGTAATATTTTTAAATATTTTATGTTGCCCAAATAAAAAAATGGTTGAGTATGGCTGGTTTAGACTGTGTTTAAAAAGGTTATTTTTTTTATCTACTGTTCTGAAAGTGTGGTGTATTTAGTATTTTATGATCGATTAGAAAGTAATAAAATACATTAATTCATCTTAAATGTAATCGTATATAAGTAAATAATGAATTACATATAGTTAGGGTAGAAAATCTAGATCAGCAATTTATAATATTAAATTAAAATGAACAATCACACACCACTCTTACAATAATACACATAAATAATGTGTTTTTGTTGTAATGAATGTTTAGTTGCCTATCGTATAATTTTATTTTTGTCCCATACTGTATAATTAATAATTCGTTTTATGAATTCTATAGCATAATATATATAATTAAAAAAAAAAAGTAACAAAAGTCTTTGCTTTTGAAAGTTATATCAATTAAAATCATTACTAAAATTTCGTCTTCGCAAAATAAATTTAGTTGTCGTCTTTTAAGACCCTGACAGGAAAACAAAACGTATAATATGTAATAATACATGAAAAAAATCTAGTTCCATTATGCATACCTCCATTATTAGTAACTAGAACTTTACAATAATTTATAACAGTTAAAGTAAAATTTATCAGTTGGCCACAAAATTCAATAGCTGTAAAATAAATAACAAAAGTCTACATAGTGACAAATTTCAACGGATATATCTTAACAGTCCATTGGATACCACTAAACACTACGGACGTTCTTTTTTTGAATTCCCGTTCAACAAAACACGAACAATTTTGTATTTTTTATAATTCATTTATAAGAACCAATATATTATAAGCAGTTTATAATCTTATGAATAAATGTTCTAAATATTTAAAAGTATTTTATTAAAAAGGTAATTGTTTACAATTTTTATATTTTCTAATTAAATATACAATGAACAATTATTGTAAGAGCATTGTTCGGTAGTTTTCTATGTACCCGGTGTGATACCAAGCTTGAACATAAAATAATTACTTTAAATAGTATACTAAAAAATAACGACATTATTTAGGAAAATTTTATAAATATATACGTGTACTAATAAAAAACGAATTAATTCAAAAAATATATCAGATACCTTCAACCACTCCCTTTTATGTCTTTTTATTTAGCTCCTAGTTTCAAAGGGATAACTCCACCAACCCCTCCCATCCTTAAAACTGAACAGTTTTAATATTTGAAATATAAATTTTTCCAGGATTATTTCGTTTTAATTTTGGCATTGTTCCGTTTGTTGAATATAAATATTAAATTTTCAACACACATCCGTACCTAGCAACAATAAGATGGCACAAAAAGAAATCAATAACATCATTATTGTTAACTCCAACTAATAAATAAATTATATTTTATTTCAGATACACATACAATATATATTTTGTATTTATTCTACGTCCATAAAAATATTAAAATAAAATGGCTAAGTCTATGGTAAGTATAAGAAATAATATGTTTAATTTAAGGGCTTCATTTGAAGGAAGCGGGATGGGCACCCACACCACTTTATAAATTGTATTCATAATTGATCTAGGTGTCTATTAATACTTTGTTCTTTGATTATGGCCTTTATAAAACTATAAAAATAAAATAAGGGAAAATTGTTTAACAATTGGCCTAGTGATGGAGGACGGAGAGGATAATTTGCTTCATTAAATATTTTCACCTCAACGGTAAAACGTAAAATGATGCCCCTTATTTCTTTCTTTATTACCTATGTATAAGGAAATATGTATTAAAAGTAGTTTATTTCATCAATTTGTGTAATTAAACCCTTTCTTGTATTTAGTTGTATATTATCATATTTGTATTTGCCTCAAACCAATTAATATTTATTTTTTTTAACCTCAAGTTTGTTTTTAACCAACGCTTACACTTACCCCTCGGGTACTAATAATAATAATAATACAAATTTAACTAAGTATCTATTTTTCAATTATTTAACAAGTGTGTTGAACTTAAAATATTTTTTTAGAGTTTATCACACATTGTGAAATCAGTGGTTGATCGTTTAAACCCTGAAAATGTCATGCAAATGACCAGAAAAATTTGTTCACTACGTGTTAAAAATATGACTGAACTCGAAATAATGGCGCGTATCATTCATAAAAAAGTAAGAATAAAATTTCGACTATTTAATTACAACTTGAATTATAACTAATATCCATGATTTTTTGTATTCATTAGGCCCTGAGTAAACCGGACTTCACGGTACTATACGCACAACTGTGTGCATCCCTAATAAATGGAACCGAGGACAACAGATCTGTAAAAAGCAAGAATCAGAAGTTATTTAAAACGGCTTTGCTACCCAGGTGTTACGGAATTCTGTATTCTAACTCAAAGGAGAATCGGACTCCAAAAACATTGAAAAATAAAATGGTAATTATTTATATTTAACGTAACATAATCTTTACTTATATGCAAGTATTACAATTGATTAAAATATTTTAATTTCTATTTCCTTTTTTTGTTCACAGCCTATATTCTACAATGACTTGAATAAATCGCAATTAGATCAATATAACATTTACTTGGCCAATTGCAGGTATGTAATCTTTATCGTTTTTTACAATAACAATATAGTTTAAGTAAACTCGTTTTAAAGTAATTTATTAAAAATCATTTTTTTTTTTAGATTTAACGCTGAACTATACAACCAAGGGGTGCTTCCTGAAATATCTATCTGGAAATTGATAACGGACTTGTTGAAGGAAAACGGAGATCTACAAGTTCATTGTTTGTGCATAATATTGCAAATGACTGGTTCGAAATTATCGAAAGTAAAAATTTTTATATTATTAATGAAACATTTTAATAGTTCACCTAATAACATAATTTATTATTTCTAGACTTATAGCATGGCCAAAGCTGTTGCGCATCTATTAATACTGGAACAAGATTCATTCAGAGAAACAATTATGTCAACAACGTTAAGACCTTTAATACGTGATATAACAGACATGTACTTCGACAAATGGATTCATGAAGGTAACTTATATAATTATATACTCGTAATATTATTCTTAACTGGGGTTCAAATATTGTACAGATTTTTATCGATAATTCAAAATCAATTTGAGTTGATTTCAGATTTGAAATATAAAACAATTAGACAACTGAAATCGATGAAACTGAACCATCGTTTTTAGTATAAATATGACTTTAGTAGTATTGATGTTTGTAAACAACACATTAGGGTAGTAATTTTAATATCTTGAGAAAATCGGAGTTAGTGGTGACAACAGGTTGTATAATAATAAATTAATTTCGTTGGTTTTTGTTTCAGATCCAGATCAGTCGATTACAAAGGGATCTCGTTTTAAATACAGACAAGAAACACTTGCCATTCAACTAATGACTGAATTCTATGAAAGTGACTGTTATGATTTTCTATATGATTTGGTAGATGAAACGGATCTGGATAGGAGCAATGTAATTATAATATTAACAATATTATTCATATTATATATACTCTTATCTTATACGTAGGGTGTTGATCGATGTTACACTTAATCAAAATATTTTGCCTTATAATTTAAAAATATTTAATTGTGTAAAACTATAAATATTATTTCTTAATTTTGGCATGTAAAACTAATTTATAACTTTAAGTAGTAAAAGAAAATATTTTTTTCTCCAATTTTGTCCTCCATTCTCAATTCTAACATATAATGAATCTAATCTAATCTTAATATTTACAGGATATTATTCAACAGTTATCCCCTATTGTATTATGTCTATTAAAAAACGATCAAGTTAGTTTTGTTGAAACGATAATTCGTGCAGTATTGTATGAAAATTTTCTAATCAGATCAACAGCTACCAACATATTAATAAGACTTTTCAGAGCAAACCACTTGTCAAAAATGATGGTGTTTTTAGGGTAAATATTAGTATTTTTTTAAATTTATACCATAGTAGCTTAACAAAACTAATCTGTTTTAATATTTTATAGATTTGATAAAATATATCACGATGAAGAAATTAACGCCAACTCACCGAACAAGAAATTTATAGTCAATGATATTGAAGAAGACTTTAAATATTATATAAATGTTTAATTTCTTACACTTTTTCTTTCTATATTTATCTTATTGCTTTATTTTTTTATACTTTTCATTTTTTTTTTTTTTTTTATTACGTTCTTTTACATTTTGTATACATATATTACATATTATTTCTATGATATTTATTTTTTCTTGTAATATATTATATTAGTGTACATTTCTATTTTCATTAAATATTTTATAAATGTTTAATTCTTACACTTGTTTTCCATATTTATCACATACCTTTTTTTTTTTTTTATATATTATTACTTTTTTATTATTATTATTTTTTTTTTTTTATATAACTTTTTACATTTTGTTTACATATATTGAATATTATACCTATTATATTTATTTTTTCTTGTAATATATAATATTATTGTAAATTTTTAATTTCTAGTTCTTTGTTTATATCATCGCATAGGAAAATAGGAAAATGCATAATTAACAATCTAACGTATTTAAGATATAGAAAAACTTATATAATGATGAATTTACATATAAACCTATAAAATATAACTGAAATGAGTATAATTTTTTTTACATGAAAATAAATTCGCATATTATTCAAGAATAGACAGATTTCAACAAAATAAGAATTGTAAGTTCCGGAATTTTCATTTTTAATTGAAAATAAAGTTCATAAATATAAATATTTTATTAAACGCAATTAAATTACAGTGGATTTCATTTATCGTGGTCACTGGTTAATATGGGTATCTGATTATTATGGATAAAACAGAATGGTCTAATTTCAAATCCAATATGTATTAACAAGATAAAAAAAACTGGATAATATGGGCACTCAGTTTGATAAATGTGGGCAATATTTATTTTATCATAGCATTAGAATATGTATTAACATAATATTTTATTAATACAATTGAGTTGCATCGTATCTAGCACTCCAGATTCCCCAAGTTGCTAATCATTTAATTGGAATGTAGAAAAGGCGAATCCAGTGGCGTATTTGAGGGAAAAAGACGATGGTGGCAATCGCTCCCACCTCCTCGAGGATTTTTTGAACGGGAAATAATTTATACAACTAATGGGTATTTCATTAAAAATTAAAAATTCTGAAAAAAATTATATCATTGATAACAAACAGGTAAATATTTACATTTATTTTCTACTTAAAATAAAATGAAGTATAGATTTTATTTTTTTTATCATATTAGTTTAACTTATTACTCTTAATAGACGCATAGGCACAATATAAAATTCATTATGTCCAGGTAAGTTTGTGTGAGTGCTTGGGTAAACTCTTTTTAAAATTCCCCTACTCCTGAGGTGAACTATCAAATACGGCACTAGGTACATCATTACATTAAATTGAAAAATTGCATATAATTAGATTTCGTGTTCGATAAATTAGCATCATAGGTATTGAGTGGAAATATAATATATTTACCTTTAAATAACATTATTTAATGAAAGTGTGATCAAAATATATTGTATTGTACTTAAACACCCTAGTATTTTTGTTAATAAACATTCTAATAGTCAAACATCATTATCATAACTTAAGCCATCTCATATTTTTGTGATTTTTAAAATACCTGTAGTTGAAAATTTATTTTAACATGTTTCCGATAGTCAATAGGTTGTTTGATGTTAGTATACAATGACACACACAATTAGTGGACTTGTTACAAAGCAACAACAAGATTCTCAAAATGCTTCAACGAAATAAAAACAGAATCTTAAAAGTTAAACAATTTTATATACACTAAAATTATTAATGAAATTATATTGAAATGTAACCGAAGAATATTAAACACTGACTATATTGACATTTTTATAGTGAACTATTTTTAACTGACTTATCGATATACATTGAAAATTTACTGTACATAATAAATACATATTTTAATATACTCTACGGGAACATTTGTGATTTAAGTCAAGGCCGTCCACATAATACATGGTAACAACTGTATACTTTAATAATACTTATAAATAAGTACTTCATTCCTAAATAAAATAAATATAATTACCTGCATGATTTAAATATTTTTTACCATTTGATGTAAATCATCAAATTATTAAAATACACTAAATTTGTTATTTAAATTATTTTATTCATGCCAATGAATTTTTAAAAAAATTGATTTACTTAGTAAAATCTCAAATACTTTAAAAGGATACCAATTGTATGGTATTTTACTATTTAGTTATTTTAAATGTATTTATAAATATTATTAAAAAAATATTACAAAATATTTGTTAACAAGAACAATCATTTATTGCTTAAATATACATTTTGATTTCTAGCATTGTTAAAAACTTCCAAAGTACATACATTTATTATATTTCTATTGTCTAAAAAAAATATTTTTTTTTTTTTTTTCATTGTCTGAAAAATATAGCAGTCATTATACGAAGCGTATCTAACCATAAATATATCTTACACATAATTAAGAAAACAATAACTGAACTTATATTTCTGTAGAAATGCAATTTGAAATTTAAAAATTATACAATGAACATTTGTAAAATATTAAAATTTTAATTCAAATTGACAGCTGGCCCAATTCGAATATGTTCCAAATTTTTAAATGGAGATACTCCTCTAATAGTTGTCTCGAGTGGTTTAGAATATATGTCACCAGCAAGATCAGCCAATGGAACTTCCGTATCTGTTTTTGCTTTCTTAACAGCATCATCAATTTGAGCTTTAACTTCTTTGTCAATTTCCTAAAAAAAAATACAAATTTTTCAAATTCAACTCTGAATATTTTAAAACTATTAAAATATTATAATAATAAAATCAATAAATTAACTGTTTTTAATGGTTAATTATTGTACAAAAGGAGAAATACCTATACAATTATCAGGTAATTTGAATTATTATTTATTATCAGTTTAAATATTGATTTTAACTTAAATAGCTACAAATATTAACTTAGACTTAATTTAAGAATACAATTTACAAAAAAAAAATTGACATAAATGAAAATCAAAATAATAATATTAATAACATAATCTCATTATTGAATTTTTTATAAAATAATTATTTAAACAATCAATATACATAAGTTGAAATGTATGCATTTACCTTTAGTTCTTCAATATTAACTAAATTAGCTCCAATGATTTTTTCTTTGAAAGATGTAATAGGATCTCTTGTTTGTCGTACTTCTTGAATTTCATCACGAGTTCTGTAAGATGTTCCAGGGTCGGACATAGAATGTCCAGAATAACGATAAGTGGCCGTTTCCATAACTAAGGGCCCTTTACCACTAGAACAATAATCAATAGCAAAGCGAGAAGCTTCTCTAACAGCTAAAACGTCCATGCCATCCACCCAAATTCCAGGAATATAATCTCCCCGTGAATAAAATGCTATACTAGCAGATGATCGTTCAGCACTAGTTCCCATACCATAGCCATTGTTTTCACAAACAAATACACAAGGTAGATTCCACAATTTTGACATATTATACGCCTCGAATACTTGTCCTTGATTAGAAGCTCCATCGCCATATAATGTGAAACATACACCACCAGTTTTATTATATTTAGCAGCAAAAGCTATACCAGCTCCAAGTGGTACCTAAAAATGCAATAATATACACTTTTAATATATTTAAGTAAAAATTATGTTAATCATAATTATACTTGTATTTTAAATTTCTATACTTAATAAAAACATTTACTAACCTGAGCACCAACAATACCATTGCCTCCATAAAAGTTTTTAGCATACATATGCATAGAACCACCTTTACCACGAGCATTTCCACCTTTGCGTCCTGTTAATTCAGCTAATACACCAAATGGATCCACACCCATAAGATATGTCCAGCCATGAGCACGATAAGCAGTAATTATTGAATCTGTATCACGGAACATGGCTTTCATTCCAACAGCACATGCTTCCTGCAATAATAAAAAATAAATATTTTGTACATTCATCTTAAAAATATAGTTTAATATTATTTTTTTATAAATGGTACGCAATAGCATACACTATGTGATGTAAGGTACATTAAATTAATTTTGTTAGACATTAATCAATTCAACAACAATCAAATCATTGATTATATACAGTGAAAAAACCACCGATTTTAATTATAATTATGGAATCTAAATGAAATGATTATCATAATTAATTTTTAACACTAGAGCTATAAGTATTTTTAATATATTTTTAACTTACTTGTCCAGAGTAGAGATGGCAAAAACCTCTGACAATTTTTTCCTTATACAAATTACCAGCAGAAGTTTCTATACGACGAATAGTTTGCATTTGTGTATAATATTTAAGAGCGTCTTCTCTAGACAAAGTAATATTTGTGCTTGGTCCATTTTCAAGCTTATGTAATTTAAATGGCTATAAAATTAAAAAGGCAAAAGTTTAGAAAATATAAAATTATAATAATTAAATTATTAAGAATAATAAATACCTTAGTTTCAAATGTTGCTTCTGATGCACTTGAAAATAAACGGTTCTCCAATACGGATAAAACATTCTGTAAATAATATAAAACCAATTTAAAATTACTAAGTAAAATATCTGTTAAATAACTAGGTCAGTTACATCATACAAAACATTCACTATATGTTATGTTATGTGTTATAATTATGAAATTCCAAAAAAATAATAAAAAGAAAACTAATTAACTTGCTCATACACCATAAATTTATAACAAATAATTAATGTTTGTTATACATAGAAGAGAATAGATGTAAGAATTCTTTGGTAAAACCAAACTTAATTTAATCAGGAAAACTACAGTCATTTTTAAATTAATATTAAATAATAATTTAGTATTTTAAATATTTATAAATGTAAAAATCTATCAGAACTTTAAAGAATATCGATAAATAATACAAGTAAGTAATTATTTATAAATGTAAAAATTAAGTTTATTTAATTATTGAACAATTGTCAATTATGACATTATTAAGAGCAAAAAATTTTTTGCATTGTTTAACAGTTTCATTTTCAATTTTAATTTTATATAACTGATACTTAAATATATTTATAATAAGTGGTTGATAGTATTCAAAAATTAATATAAATGTATATTCTATACTTAAATTTATAAACATTTTATTATTTAATCTAACCAATAAGTATATAAATATTATAATAATAACCAATGAGTGTAATTTTATAAATATAAAATATATTTTTTTAATTAAATTAATTTAATAGAATTATATTTCATAGACATTTAAGTAGTTTGTTATTTTTAATGTAATAATAATTTATAATAATTTGTAAAATAATTAATGAGCACAAGACAACAAATATTTTATAAATAATTATAAAATGTTGAGGTATTAGAATAAGGTTGAGGTAAAGGTATAAAAAAATATTTTATAAGATGTATAATACTTTTCAGATGATCATAATATAAAGGCGTTGAAAGCTTAATAGTAGAGTCCAATAATATCACTATGCTATTGAATTCATTAAATAATACAGATAAATGTAAAATAATTTCAAAATACTGGATTGACATATTCATTCTGTAAGGTAAGATAATAAGTCATATTTTTAAAATTTCAAAACAAAAATGTTAATAAATAATTTAATTTGTACCTATACATTAAAAATTAACTAAATTATTAACAATTTCAGGTACAAAATGAACACAATTTCAATTTTGTTTTAAGATAATAATTAAATATTTAAATAGACCAAATTTAAAAAAGTTAAAAGTTAATAAATATTAAAATATATAACTATGATTAATTTTTTTTCTAATTCGTAGACAAAAGTGATAATTATTTATAGATATCAATCTCAAAACTAATATTTATTATAAAAATGCTGTAAATTAAAAATAAATATACATTGTAATGTCATAATTATTTAGTAGCCTATATGGCTATATTACACTATGTTAAAAATATATATGACTATTTTATACTTTCACGGTTTTACTTTATTTTTACTTACATAAAGTAAACAATGAAAACAAATTAACTAAGTTGCTCGTTTCAATGTAACGATTTGACACTAATTTTATATGGAAAATGTATTTTTGATTAAAGTTTATACAAATGTAAACAAAAAAACCTCAGCAATTTCATGAATCTATTACATTAAAAATCTCTTCATTATTTTTGAAGTATATATAAGAACTGATGAAGCTAAAAAAATTGAATTTTGTTGCATCAACAAATTTCTCTGGTTTCTAGTAAGGCAATAGTTACAAATTGAATGGAAAAATATTTCTTTAATAAGAAAAAAAAATGTACCGGATTAATCAGTAGTTCAATATAACAATACTAAAGTGGAAAATATAATTTTTACTGTTTAACAACCATCATTGACGTAATCTTTATTTAATCTACATAATTATATTTCAAAGTAAAACGACATAAAAACTTTCTGATATAACTATTATTGTGAAATAATAAAAACAATTAAATTAATAGTAAATAATGATCAATAATTATTGATTGTTCTATTATTCTAATTATAATTAGAGACACAATATTTGACCTTCTGTAGGTTAAATAGAACAGTTTTTTTAATTTGTATTAATGATTGTTTACATTAAACTTGTTACCTTCAGACTGTGTTTTCTCAAAACTGACGAACCATTCATATTGCTTACGTTTTTCAAACGATTTGTATGAAAGAAGTCTACTCACAAGCAAAAATTTAAAACTTATTGGGCAGGTGACCAGAAACTGGCCGGAACCGGAATGTGACGAGAAGTGAAGTAATTCGTTCGAACCAAACCGAAACGCGATAAGAGAAATTGATGCTCAAGGACAGCTGCTGCCGCGAAATTTTCGTTCGACCTGCCCACTCATTCATCAATATAGGAACATTTAATGTATGAATCCCTTTTTTGATTGGTAATAACCGTTTTAACCATTATTCCAACGGTATCGGTATATGTGTATTACCAAAGAACAAATTTACATACTTTACATACTTTAAATTAAAATATATTGTTGTATATATATATATATATATATATATTTATATATATATATATATCTGTGGTTCTGACTTGGTCGCGGTCCACTTCCCGTTGATAACGACGACGTGATTACACGGTAACATTGATAAAATCAAATTCAATTTATCGCGATTCAAGTTTGAACTTTTGCTGTTCCGTAGCATTTCGTGTGCTTTGACAATGTTTTTGTTGTCACAGCTGTGTGTGTGTATGTGTGTACACGCTAGCATTAGGTGTTGCAAACCAGTAATGTAAGTGCAAATAAAATGCCTCTTTTTCGAGGTAAGCCGCTCGGTAAATGCCATTCGTGAGATGTTTGCTGTGACGGGCTTCATATTTCTCATTGAAATCTCTTACGAATTATGGCCGAAGACGAAGATTTCCCGGGACGGTTATTACATCAGGTAAACAATTCCATAGGATTCTCATGATGTCATAGACATTAACATCAATTACTTGTCATCCTGTACTTTATTTTAACATGTTTTGGTGTTGTGCAGGTAGCATTATGGGATAACATAGACTTCTTGACGGACCTTCTCAAAGATGATGAACATAAAAAGTTTATCAACAGTCGTGATTCGTGGGGCCGTACTGCTCTTCATGCGGCATGTTCAAATGAGGGTTCTGGTTGTTTGGAAATATTACTCAATGCTGGTGGTAATGCACATCACAATTAAATACAAAATAACAGCTGGTTACTCTAAAAGTGAATTTAATTTTTTTTCATTTTAGCCCTTGTCGATACACCTTGTGGATCTCGTGGCGATTTGCGGGTATGTTATTATCAAAATACTCTAATATAATAGTTTAATGCAATTTCAATTATAGTTACATCTATCTATTAATTAATAAATAAGCCTAATGTATTATACTTCATATGATTATTTTTTTCTTATATGATATACATATACCTCATCCTTTTTAAACGTCTTATATTTAAAAATAATAAAAAGTTCTTTTGTATTTTTTTTTTTTACAGACTGCATTACATATTAGTGCACATATTGGATGTCCAAAAAACATCCAAACACTCTTAAATCATAATGCAAATGTAATGTTGCAAGACTCTAATGGACTTACAGCACTGGATATAGCCCTGAATACAGAAAATATTACTTGTATCAAATTATTGAAAGATGCTTCAGGTAATCTTATAAACAAATTTTTATTTTTACTAATTAAAAAATATTTTATTGTATTTCGAACCATTATAATAATTTGTGATCATAGTAATGTTGTTGATTACTTTAAACATATTTTTTATAAATATATTTTAATCCATTTATGACTTTACTTTCACTTAATATTAATAATAAATTAAAGCTACGAATAAAATCATACAAATATATCCAGTTCAATATATTATTTCCTTAATTGATAAAACCTTTATAAAAAAGTAGTTTGTTTTTATTTTTTGGAAAATGAATACTCCATATTCTCATGCATTTTCAAAAACTGTATGTAGTTATACCCAATTATTTAAAATTTAAAAAAAATTCTAACATTTTTAGTTCCTGTGTACACATATTAAGTAATGTTTGTTTTTAATTATCTATTATATTTATGTTACTACACTTTTAATTGAATTTTGAGTCTGTTTATTGAAATCTTACAAAATATTATTTTTTGAAAAATTAATTTAATAAGTAAGGAACAGACTTTAATACCATGAACAATAAGAAAAAAAGTCCTAAAAATAATGCTTTAATATCAAAAAATTTACTAAGTAAATGCCCTATAAAAATTTAAAAATGTTTTTAAATTCAATAAAAAAACAATTTTGAACTTAAAAATTATAAAAAAAACACATTATTATAAAAAATTTATCTGATAAATTTTTTTTAAAATAAATCTACTATAATCACTAAAAAACCTTAACGACTAGGCTATACATGATACTATACGATGAAGTAATGACTCGACTCAACAGTCCAATACAAAACAAGGATTAATAAATAGCTTATCTTTACCTAATTACATGTAATATGTTTTAACTTTTTTGTATTTATCTTAGTGTTTACACGTGTCAACAATAATTTTGTCTGTAGTCAGAGTTTATCTGATTAGTAAAATCATAATAAATATTTATTTAATTTTTTTTAGAATTAATGTTACTTAATTGTTATTGAATTTTATTCATTTCTCTACAAAATGGCTTAAAAACATAAAAATGTCTAAAAATTTAATAAATTCTTAAAAATACAAGAGAATGCAAAATTAAAGTTATATTTTTTAATTCCATTATGTATGAAATGAATTTTGTGCTTGGAAATCAATATTTTCAGATATTTAGAAAAAATGGAATATGCATTCAAATCCGTTCCCTATTAATAAGCTATTAACATAATATACAAGTTAATAAAAAAAAATTGTATATGATTTTACATTTGTACGTAAATTGATTATTTTTATTAAAATTTTCTATAACATTATTATTTGTTTTTATCTTGTAATATTCAAACATAGTAATACTACAAACACCTCGAATAAACATTTTAGTTTTATCATTGATTTTAGAATATTCTAAAATCAATGGTTTTATACATCACCTTAAAATAATTTTGGATCTATATTTGATTTTCTTATCTGCTTGATGCTTACAATTATTATATACTCACTATTAAAAGATGTTATTAATATGATGTAGTATTTGAATTATGTTACTCAAATTTAAGATATGGCTTAACCCGTCAATGAACGTTGATACATAATACCATTGATTATACATATTAAATTATAATATGTATAATCAATGATAATACTTTTTTCTTATAACTTATGATATTTCTATTATTATTAAATGGCAGGGGCGGAACTAGCAGGAGGAAAACGGGGATTCGTCCCTGGGCGTAAAATTTTAAAGGGTATAATTTTTTTATTATATGTATACAGTAAATATATATATTTATCTTTCATAACGATAATATGTTTAAGACTCAATAAGTATGATTGTATGCTAATTATTAGAACAAATTATAGGGATGGATATTTGATACTTTGTTTATGATAAGGCGTATTATAACATTTTTCCCGGGCGTAAAATTCCTAGAAGTTCCGCTTCTGTTAAATGGTATCCATTTTTATCAACATTTATCATTCATTACATTATTGATTCTAAGTATAGAACGTTACAAGGTATTTATCACACTCAAATTTATTAAAGAATTATTTATTTTTAATCTTAGCTAATTATAACTAAACTTTGTATTTTTAAAAAACACGTTGAAGATCTAAAATACATACGTTAGAATAAATTATATTTCAATTATAAAATTATTTAGTTTACGATTATAATTCTTTATAATCGTGATTTAGATCAAAGTTATCATTTTATAAAAAATTATTAAAAATATTGAAAATTTTTATTAAGTTCATATTCGATTCCTTTAAAACTATTTTAATTTATAACATTTTCTATGATTTTCTGTAAAAATTGTAAGTTTCATTAGATAGGTAATTAAATAAATAATTTACAACCAATGATTGTCTTCTTTTTTTTTAAAAATAGTAATGATTCGAAACACGATAAAATTCTTATTCTAGTTTATATTAAATTAAAAATTGATATTTTTGAACAACCACGTAAACCACGTAAATGTTCAATCAAATGCAAATAATACTATTACCATTATGTATTGTATTATATATACATATAGATATCATAGATCTCGTGTGTTTTCCTTTTTATGTAATTCTACATGTCATTTAGTAGCCTTAAAAGTAACAATAACTACCTAAATTAGTCATTTTTGTTATGTAATTCAATCATTGTCAGGAGTTTTAAGTTAGAACCAACACCGTATCGGAATTATTAGTTTTTCATGCAGTTAATCACATTATAACAGTTTTCCATGAAGCAATTATGATAGTTGTAATTTTCAATATCAACGAAATAAAAATTTAATTTATATTAAAATATTTAAATATAATATAACTTTTGTCGACAATATTAATTTTTTTTAAAAATATTTTAACTGTTCAATTTAAATAGAGTCCAAAAATGTTTTAAAATTCTTAACACGTTTATTCCTATTATGTAGTTATTTTTTGTCAATAACAATTTATAAATGTCTTTTTGTACGAACTATTTTGTAAGTGAATGTGTGTGTATTTTTCGGTTTCTCGTTGAAATATGTAAGCCACTTAGTTTTATTATAATACTAGATAGTAGGTAATTGGAATTGGAATTTACGTTTTGATTCGTTGTACAAGGTCCTCTGTCCATGCTAAATCAGTCACGGCACGTTTAAAGACAGTTGTAGAAATTTCTATTATTATTTTATTTCCCTTCTTTGGTTATAATAGTTGTCACTTAAAAACATTTTTCTATGAAAATGTATTAATATCATACGTCTTTATCATTAAATTGAAACAGTATTTGCGAGTTTGCGATGATACGAAAATGTTTAGTTGGCTCTTCCCTAGTGATCTATTTGCAAACAAATGTCTTAAAACAGAAACCGGTATAGATGCATGTGCCTACTTTATAAACGAAATACGTCAATATGGTAAGCTATTATGTTATTAAAAATTGAAATTTATTTCATTAATTTTTTTTAAGAAAATTACTTGACTAATTTTTTTTTAAAAAAAAAAAAAAAGAAAACACATTAGCAATATAGTTGACCAAGTTAATTAAAAATTAATATTTTACTCACAATATATAAACTTATGCTGTTATTTTACCACGTTCTGTTAAAGATTCCTGGGAAGAATCACAAAATGCAATTCATATGGCATTACGAGATGCCATCTGCAGAGGAGATTTTAATACAACCCGTACAATTTTGTTGGAACTTGGGTCAAAAGAAGATTTTATTGTTAATATGGCACCTAATGGTAGCACCACATTGTTATACTGGTATTAATCTTAATTATTTACAATTTATAATTATTATTTTAATTATAAACTAAAATATTTATTTTTATTAGTGCTTGTGAAGTTGGGAGAAAAGACATAGTGAAAATTTTACTTGATCATAAAGCTGATGGTAGAATACATCCAATTACTCGGTATTCTCCTCTTTACATTGTTGCTTTTAAAGGAAAAAAAGATATTGTTGAAATTCTTCTCAAGGTACTATGAATAAATTATAACATTTATTTGTAACGCATCGATTTTTTATACATTTTGGTATTCATTTTCCAAAATCTTCACACTTGAAAAATATTAATGGAATTTAAAAAATATTAAGTATATACAGTAAATGTGCTACTTTAGAAGTTTTTATATACAGTTAATATTCTTAATATTTAAAATTATGATATTGTCTGTAAAAAAAAAAAAAAAACTTAAATTCATTATTGCCTCTTAACTAAGTACTTAATAGGTATATATCTAAGGTGACCATATATTTTTCTAGTCGAAACGGGACAGAAAAAATAAAATTTTATATATTTATATTAAAAAAAAATATGTACTATTATGGTTTTAAGGGACAAAAAATATTAAATTTTATTAAAAATATTTTTTTTTGTTTTTTATGAAAAAAAAAGCCTCTACGTAAAAAAAATGGTAGACGATAACTGTAAAACTGAAATAGTGAACTATGAAAAATAATTTTTTGTTTGCGCTGAAATTGGGGTATTAAAACATATTAGGTTAATACGTCCATATTAATACATCGTTCGCCAGGATAGGTATTTTTATATTTTATTAGTATAATTATATTCCAATACACCAACCACACAGTCCCAATTCCATACAACGTCAACCGTGCAATATTTCAGTATATACACGTTACATGCACACATAATAGTTAAATGCAATAAAAACAATAATTCATAGATAGATTAAAATTGAATATTGTTATTTTTTACTATTTTCTGATAACGGGAAATTTTATGTCCCGAAAATTTTCCTGGGGACAACGGGACGAAGATGCGAATAACGGGACAGTCCCGTTCAAAATGGGACGTATGGTCACCTTATATATATATATCATTGTTCTTTATATTGGTAACTTAGATTAATACAATATTCACTTTTATAATAATAAATGAAAACTCTTATTTAATTAATAAAATATAATATACAACTATATTAAACTCTATTAATTTCATCTTGAAATTTAATTATTACTTGGATTTATTTGAATTTTTATAATTATAAATTGATAAAAAAAAAGTCTTTCAATTAGACTTCTGGGGACGGAGTGGCCGAGTGGACTAATGCGTCGGTTACGATACGTACCGTCGCTGGTTCGAACCCGGCCATGGGCAGTCTCTCTACTTGGACAGGAAACAACTGTCTTTGGAGAGAGATTACCATCTCCCCTCCCCGGGACAAGGCAGAAACCTACAGGTGCCCCAATAAAAATTCTGCCAATCAGGCGGTCCGAGATTGTTAGTCATAATATCGGGGGGGGGGGGACCTGCCACACGAGTACTACTAATTAGCCTTCTAACTATTAATAATTTCAATATTATTAGTTAATTGTATACAAAACAACTACTATTATTTAATAACAACAAATAGTTATTAGTATATAATAATCACTTTTTTTTTAAATTTTAGAAATTTCCTGATCTCATTCGTCAAACTACTGTAGAAAAATGGTTGCCAATTCATGCAGCATGTATAAATGGAAATACTCATATTGTAGATCTCTTACTAAAATATCCTTATCATCCTAATTCACTAATAAAATTAAGGTATTTCTAGGTTAAATTTTTTTTTTTAATAATTTATATTAAATTTTAAACTAATTTAATTGTAGAAAAGACAATTGGGAATTTGATGTTCCATTTGATATAAATACTAAAGATGTCAATGGTCAAACAGTATTGTATTTAGCTTGTCTCTTAGGCAACTCAAAAATTGTGGACTTACTATTAAAGTATCAAGTTAAAGCAATAAAGGTATAAATTATATAACTATTATACTAATATATAATGTATATTATATATTTTATATTCTGTTTATACTTGTTTCAGGTTTGTGCTGCTGATGGAACTTCTATAAAAGATGATAATAATGATGTGGCAAAACGTAGCCGTATATCAGAAGGCATACAATCAATAGTTTCTCGGCTTAGAGGAAGTCTGGCTAAAGAAACTGACTTAAATGAGAAAAATATAAAACCAGTAGAACTTAATGTATATTGTAATGAGGAAGCTCCAGAAACTGCACTTCATGCTGCTGTACGAAATGGACATAAAGACGTTATAATTGCGTTACTTGAAAATGGTTCTGATCCTAATCTACTTACTTTACAACCAAGTGCTGATTACAAAGTATATTGTTTATATATGCAAAATTCTAAAATAGTTAAATGTATTTATATATTTCATTTAAACAGCAAAAGGATGATGATACCCGAGAAGCTGGTTTTTCTCCATTAACCATAGCTTGCAGTAAAGGAGACGCATCCATTGTTGAATTGTTATTAAAATATGGTGCTAGAGATGATGATTGTAAAGCACTTGCAGCTGCAATGATAACCAAAAATCAACATTTAATAACTACATTACTTGGGACTAAAGCTTTTGCTGATCCTGAACACAAAATAAATAAAAAAGCAATGACGGATAATATTGCTTCACAATTTGGTGGTCTTTCAAGTTTAACTTATAGTAACATATTTCCTAGTACTCCAGTTATGATCAATTGGCATAGTCAGCGATGTAAACTTGAATCCATAAAATCACAGTGGCTGGTAAGAATATTCCCAGAATATTATCAATAAAAAATTATTTAATAAATAACAACGGTCATTATTTGATCATTTTATGTTCAACTAAAAATTGCTTTTTCATTATCATTTTAAATAATAATAATTATATCATATTTTTCAAAACAATTATACTTTTATTGTTTAATTAGAACACAATGTAATACTCTATTATATATTTATATATATGTGTGTGTGTGTGTGTGTATATAAACTAATTTTTAGATTGACGCTGCTCTTCACATCAATCCTAGACTAAAAATGAATCCTCGAAGTAGAGAAATTGTTTTGTTTGCTATAACTAGATTAGATATATCAAATAATTCACTTACCCAAGTACCGGCTATCATTTTTCAATTGCAAAGTCTTCGATATTTAAATTTGGCTCAAAATAAAATTGAAAAATTACCTGATCCAAATGATTCACGTCAAATAACATCTCCTACAAGTAAAAAAATGTCGAGATTATACAAATCCATCTATACTGCCAATGTTCTAGAAGAACTTTACCTACAAGTATGTTATTATAAATTTATTTATGTTTTGTTTATGTATAATTTTGTTATTAATGATTTACAAATATTATAATCGTCAGGATAATCGTCTTGATAAAGTCCCCGAAGAGCTTTTCAGATTACCTTCATTAACTACACTTGATTTATCCAACAACAAACTTCATTCTGTACCATTCCAAATGTGGCGAGCACCAAAACTAAAAGATCTAAATATGTCTTTTAATTTGATTAAAGAACTTCCATATGCCCAATCAGAAGATGAAGCCAGAAGTTTACGTGAAAAATCTGTTGGAAGAATCCCTATATTAGATAAGGCTTATGAAGTCAAAGAAATTGATGCAAATGATATTGATGAGTATGTTTAAAAACGTCAATATTTCATTTATTTTTTAATTTATTTGGAATAAATTATTATTTTAGAAGTATTTCATTAATTCATCATAATGTTTGGAATCGCTCTATTGAAATAATGGAACAAATTGCTAGAGTTGATGATGCTTCTGAAGTTAAATCTAATAGTTCACAATTATCTTCATTAAATTTATCACATAATAGATTTAGTTCTATACCTCCTGTACTATCATGTTTAGCTGTAAACTTAACACGACTGAACATATCTTATAATTGGTAAATATATATTTTGATTATATTTTCACATTCAATATTACTATAAAATTCTGTTTTATATGTGTATATATTTATTTATTTATTTATTTTTTTTTTTTTTAGTTTAAGAACAATGAGTTATATAACATCATATCCCAGTTCACTAAAACAATTAGATCTTAGTCATAATAAAATATGTGTTTGGCCTAGCTTACCACAAATAAATTTAGAAGAAGCTACACCTGATCAAGAAAACTTATTGTGTTATCGTTTGGAAACTGGACAGGTTCCCAAATCAACTGTACCTTCAAAAATAAGAACTAGTTAGTTTAAAAATCTTATGCGATATTAACAAAATATTATATTCCTTATTTATAACATTTAGGTAGGAGAATGTCATTACGAGCAAATATTTTAAATCGTGTATGTTCTCATAGACGTCATTTAAGGCTTGAAAATTTGAGGACGTTAATGTTGGCCGATAATTGTATGAATAGAATTCAATTATCAACTGATGATGATGGATTCTCTATTGTTTCAAATGATTCGGCTGATGAATTGGATGACTGGGTATCTTAGTTCACATTTATTTTAATTACTACATTATCTTATAGTTATTTATCTCAGATATACTTTTCTTTAGGATACAGGAGGATCAGTATTGGGACATTCAAAATCAAAATTGATTTTTCCTAATTTGAGTATGTTGGATTTAAGTAATAACCAATTAAAAGAAATTCCTACCAATATAAATGAACTCATCAACTTGTCTGTATTGAATATAAGTGGAAACAAAGGTAAACTATACAAATTTAGCACCTATTTTTAATATTTCTGATTATTCCTAATGTCATTTGTTCACCTAGATGTAACGGAATTACCTCCACAAATGGGTTTGTTATCACGCTTGTGGAATCTTAACACTAGAGGCTGTAGCCTACAAGAACCGCTTAAGTCTATGATAGATTCAAATAAGTATAAAACAATGGATGTTATTGGTTATTTGAAATCTGTTCTTGAAGATGCTAAGCCATATGCTCGTATGAAGTTAATGATTGTTGGAGTTCAAGGAATTGGAAAAACATCATTATTAGATCAACTTAGACAAGAAGGCACAGGAAACTACAAAAAGAGACCAGTAGATGTTAGATATTATCTTATGTTAATAATACTTTTTTTATTTTAACTAAACAATGTGTTGCTAAAAAAAATTTTATACTATAGCATTGGGCAAAACGTATGGGAAATAAAAATATAAATCAAAAAACTAGCAAAGGAACCAATATTTCAACAGTTGGTGTTGATATTGGTGATTGGGTATATGAAAAAAAAATCAGAGGAAACTCTCAATATGGTCCAGTGATGTTTAGAACTTGGGACTTTGGTGGCCAAAATGAATATTATGCCACACACCAATACTTTTTATCCAAAAGAAGTTTGTACATTGTTGTATGGAAAATTACAGATGGCCATCGAGGAATTGCAGAAATCTTGCAATGGCTAGTTAACATACAGGTAATTTAATTAAATCATGAATTTAATTGTAAAAATTAATACTATTTTTGATAGGCTCGTGCACCAAACTCTCCGGTTATAATTGTTGGTACACACTATGATGTCAGTACCAAATCTCCTGAATACCATTCAGAACAATTACAACAACTTATTAGAGACAGATTTATTAATATAGTTGATGCTGAGAAGTATGGTTTACCTAGAGTGTTGGATACCATTGAAATAAGTTGCAAAACAAAACATAACATTAAGCTTTTATGTAATATTATTTATGATACGGTGTTCAGTCTCAGACCTCCTGGTATGTATATATTTAATTAATATATGTTCTTTCAGGGTGAATTAATATTCATATATTTTTAATTTAAAAGAATATTCATAGTATTCAGAACGAACAGTTTTTTCATATCTTAAATCTATATATATAAAAATGGAGCCAAAAATGTATAACAATTCATCAATTAAGAACGGCCGGGCTGATTTGGCTCATATTTTTTAAATGTTTGTAATTGCTAGGAGAAGGTTCTTACGAAAAAAAATTTTGAAATAATCCTTTTTTAAAAATTTTTTTTGATGGTTGATTTTTTGAGTTCCGAAATGTTTTTTTGAATTAAAAGAGCTACAGCAAGTTTTAGCTTATAAAATTGTCCATATGACATAATTAATCGTTAAAAGGCGGGCAAGGTTGAGTAATTCATTATATAAAATAGAACTTAATATTATAGTTGGCCTTTTTAATGGACAACATAGTACACGGAATCAGCTAGTATTAGCTATATTAATAATCCAACTAAAATCAATAAAATATACACTTCTCAATTCACTTAAAAACTAAAAATTCGAGATATTTAACTTTTTTAGAATTTATGAGGAAAATTTTAAAAAATATAAAAATTATGATTAAATACACTTAATGACTTAAGCAAATCGGTTTTCAAAATTTTTATCTCATTGATAGCAACTGAAATTGGTTCTTATAATAAAATGTTCTTAAATATAAAATGTCTTCATTCTTATGTTACCTGTATGATGAACAGATAGAAAATTGCCTTTTTCCAATACCCATATCTGTATAGAATATTGAATAATAAATAAAACAAATTTTTGACATTTTATACTATACTATACTTAATGATACCATATAATTTTAACAGTTTTAAGTATAAATTAAGCCTTAAATATTTTTTAGGAAGCAAAGAACTTTTATTAGAACAAAGAGTACCAGCAACATATTTAGCTTTAGAAGACATTGTGAGTCATATTGGATCTGAAAGGCGACAAGCTGGTTTAGATCCTGTTTTAAATTTAGATCAATTTAAAACTGCAGTAAATGCAGAAATGTTATCAAGATATCATAAATCATTTCGAGATATGGCTGAACTTAACCAAGCTATTTTGTTCTTACATGAAAATGGTATGTTGCATAAAAGTTTTCTAAATATAAATCATGACAGAGAATTTAAATTACAGTTTTATTTTTTTATTTCTAGGTGTGTTGCTACATTATGATGATGCAACATTAAAAGATTTATATTTTTTAGACCCACAATGGTTATGTGATATGCTGGCACATGTTGTAACAATTAGGGAAATCAATCCTTTTGCTCGTTCAGGAGTAATGAAATTAGATGACCTACAAATTGTACTGAAATCATCAACTTGTACAAGAGAATATATTGTTAATTTGCTTAATAAATTTGAAGTAGCTCTAACTTGGGATAGCCGATCATTATTAATACCATCTCTTTTACCATCTGAAGAAGATATGTTAGATCAAAGATCACAACCAATATCTATCAAAGTACCTATAAAATCAAAAATTCGTAATATAAAAACGAGATCTTCAAGTCAACCAATGTTAGATTTAGTTGATATTGAAGAACATATTACTAGTCGTTCAGATCCAGAAGTGTCTGTCCGCCGTTTATTACTCATGTCATATTTTCCATCAGGTTTTTGGTCTCGACTAATTACACGCATTCTTGGTGATGATACAATTATTAGTGTAATAAGACATTTTTTTATGCCCACTGAGGTAAATGGTGATGATTTTATGTGCTCAGATTTCCAGACTCATTTTGATTGGATATTATGGCAAACAGGAATTGAACTAAAATTTGCAAATAAAATCACATTATTTCGTATGAAAGAAGTATTAAACCGCAACTCTCCAATAAACTATAGACATCTTAGATTTCAGCTTTTCCAGGAAACCTCTTGGTTTGATATACCAGTAAAAACTTCCTCTATTCTTGAAACTTATTTACCCTTAGATACTGTTATTATAAAAAGACCAATAAAAAATAATAATGAAGAAGACATAGGATTTAGAGCTATTGTATTGGATCCATCTCCTGTACAAGCTGCAAAATTATTAGCTTTAGTAGTAGATCATATAGACGTGCTTCTAGAAGACTGGTACCCAACATTAGGTACCCGATTTGTTCATACGTCTGAAGGAAAATGTTTAGTTACTAGACTTGTTCCGTGTCCAAGATGTTTAGCTGGAAGCGTAGAAACTGATAATATTTCAATTGATATGAAAGATGATGATAGTACAAGCAAAATAGATCATATTTCTAAAGAATTTTCGAAGAAAGATTTGGATGGTAAAAATATTGTGCGTAAATCTCAAGAAAGTTACAATGGTTCTGATGGCGGTGACAGTGGTTTTGGACATGATGTTAGCCCACAATCAAGTAGAAAAGTATCTGTTGATTGTCATCCTTTAGTGTCGGATGATCAAGGAGATATACACTATGGATGGACTGTTGAAGATTGTATTCTAGCTGCATCTTCAGTAGATAAACTTTGTGTTGTATGTCCCAAGCATGGAGACTTACCTTTGGCACAAGTTGCTCCTGATACTGTATGATATTTATACTTGTATTAACATATACATTAATTATTTTAATTGCATACAATTTTCTAGGTATTTTTGGATTTGGGTGAGGAATTAGTAATTAATGATGAAGATATTATCCGGGGTAAACTTTTAGGTCGTGGAGCATTTGGATTTGTCTTTAAGGGAGTATGTAAAGGAAAAAAACCTGGCAATAGTATACAAATTGCTATTAAAATGCTTCAACCTGTACCACCTGGACCTAATGCTAGTCAATCTGCTGTTATAGCCTATAAAGTAAATTTATTATTATTTGATTAAATATATATTTAATATTGAATTATTTGAATTATATTTTGAAAATTTTACTTTTTTATATATATATAGGGAGCCCAAGCAAAATGGGATCGTGATCCTCTCCAGTATACTTGTAAATCTTATTGTAGTGCTAGACAAGAGTTAAACATAATGCTGAATTTAAAACATCCAAATATTGTTCCATTAATTGGTGTTTGTACTAAACCACTAGCACTTATTCTTGATCTTGCACCAATTGGTGCATTAGATCAAATTTTAAGAAACTATCGAAGATCTGGTTCAAAATTTGATCCTCATATTTTACAACAGATTGTATTTCAGATCGCTAAAGCATTAGAATACTTACACCAGCAACGAATTATATATAGAGATTTAAAAAGTGAAAATGTGCTTGTCTGGTCTATTCCAGTTCCACTTCAAGATCCTTATGCAGTCAATACACATGTTAAAATGGCAGATTATGGTTAGCACTAATTTTAATTTATTTAAATTTTAACTAAAAATTATTTACCAATTTCCATGCAGGAATTAGTCGTTTGTCTTTACCATCTGGTACTAAAGGTTTTGGTGGTACAGAAGGATTTATGGCTCCAGAAATAATTAAATACAATGGTGAAGAGGAGTACACTGAAAAAGTAGACTGTTTTTCATTTGGTATGTTTGTTTATGAACTTTTAACAATGCATCAACCATTTGAAAATCATGAATCTGTAAAAGAAAGTATTCTAGAAGGACATCGACCAGCATTAACTTATAGAGTAAGGACAACAACATATTCATTATTATTATTTTGTTACTTTTTATATTACATTACAATTGAAAATATTTTTGTTATTAAAGGAAACAGCGTATCCAAACTACTTGCTTGATTTAATGGCAGTATGCTGGTCACAAAGTCCAAAAGAACGTCCTTCAGCTAGCCAAATTGTTTCTATTGTGTCAGCTCCTGAATTCACTCATTTATATGATGTAGTTTCACTAAATCATTCAGCTGATGTAGTTTCTTGTACTCGAGTACCATTACCACTTAGTATGTAATATTATTTTCATCATTCTTAAAGCCAAACTATAACATAAATAATTTTTATTAAAACTAATATTTCATTTAATTCACTATTTATTGGATAATATTACATTGCCTTTAAAATATAAAAATAATATTAATAATAAAAAAATGTTGCCGTTACATAACATGGCTATAAAAATATATGTCAACTTATTAATTATTATTTTGTTCATTTGAAGTGTAAGTTTCATATTTTTATGTTGTAGCTGAAGATAATGAGAATAGCGGTGATGAAATATGGCTACCTTGTTCTAATGGAAAACTTGACAGATTGGCATTTAGTAGTACAAATTGGTTTCATTATAGAAGTACAAATGTAACGCATAAAATTACAGCCATTTGCACAATAGATAATCACAGTGTTTGGTTAGGAGATTCAGAAGGACAAATTCATGCTTACTCGTGAGCTTCAATTATTAAAACTTATTTTTCTGTCTATTTTACATTGATTTATTTCCAGGAGTAATGATAGCAAATACATGTTTAGCTATAAACTGATAACAGATGACCAAGAGGTTGTTGTTAAATGTATAGTAACCCTGAAAGATAGACATAGAGTTGCAGTAGGCTTGGAAAATGGAAGAATATTTCTTGTGCGAAGTGATATGTCTCCCCTAGCACCAACCATGGGAGAAGGAAGTTTTGTAATGAGTGAACTTGGAAGTTCAACTGTATTATTTGATTTTATAGCTGTTGACAGTAATAAGTAAATTTATCCAAACACTATCTTTTTTTTTTTAATATTATCACATTATCTAATTAATTTTTATGAATACATTAGAACTTGTGAATTATGGTGTGGAGAAGATCAAGGACGTATATCAGTATACACTATTAAACAAAATGTAGCAATAAATTATGAAGTTCTTGAACATTTTGCCTATACAGGCTTAGAAACACAAGTCATTTCACTAAGCACTTCCCGTGGTCATAATTTTGTATGGTCCTATGTACACCCAGGTTTGTTAAAATATATTATGCAATAAAAAAAAAGTTATATTTCTTATAATTTTAATTGCAGGTTGTATTGTTTATCAATGGGATGTAGTGACTAGAAAAATAATGAATAAATTAGATTGTTCAAAACTAATTCCATGTTCAGAAAGTCTAAAATCAATTAGTATAGAAGAACGATTGAGTCCAGGAAAATGCCAAGTACTATAGATGAAAATATTTTTATTTCAACTAAAACTCACCAAAATATTGATTTTAACATATTTCAGATAACTAGTATTTGTGCAGTTGGCAATGAATTATATATAGGAACAGCTTGGGGCTGTATTGTTGTTGTTGAACAGGACACTGCTAGGCCTATCACTGTGTTCAGACCATATGAACAAGAGGTAATATGTATGACTGCTGCTTGTGAAGGTAATGCAGTTATAAGTATAGGTCATGGATATAGGAGTTTATTAAAAAGGTATTTATCTCATTGTAATGATATGGCTGATGTAACGGGAACAACATTCGCAATACTCTGGTCTACTCGCAATTGGAATTCTTATTAATATATTATCTTAAACCTATTTATTATATATGTGGGTTATTGTATCATTTTTACTAAAGTTATTTTGAAATATACAAAAGCAGTTTAATTTTTATTGCTAATAAAGCATTGTATTATTTGGACTTAGACTTTTTCAATATGAAAATAAATTCAATTAATACATTTTAATTAGTTCCTCAATAATATTTTTATTATATATGAAATTATCATCAAAAACCATGACCTTATTGTAAACTTTTTAAGCGCTTTGTGATTTTATTAGGGATTTTCATTGGTTAGTTATTTCTTTTTATCAATCTTCACATGTTAACTTCTAAACTAAAATAAAATTGTTTGCAAAGTGTTAAACCATTTTCGGTTTTAATATAACTTCTTTCATACATTTTCTCTTTTAAAAATTAAAAGTAGATTTTATCAAACTCAATTCTAATTTATAAATCATCAGTTCTTATAGATAATGTTTTCCTAATTAAATTTCAAAATAAATTTTGAAATTATAATATTATATTATAATAATATAATTATATATAATAATTATATATAATAATAAAATTATAATATTTTTATTTATTTTACTTTGGATCATAAGTTTCAACATTGTGTAATACTTTGTTTACAATAGATGAACAATAAATATAAATTAATATTAATTTATAATTATTGACTATAATATATATATATATATATATATATTATATTCTATAAAATGTAACTAAAATTATTTAAAAAGTGTTATTTTTGTACCATTACTTTTTTTTGTCTTAATATCAGTTTAAAAATTGTATCTTACTAAAAATTCATTAACTTAAAGTTATTGATATTTGTTATATGTATATTGAATAATGATACTTGATAAAATAATCAAGCCAATTGTTTTTAGTTTGATTACTACCAACTTTCACTGATCGTTTAAACGATATTGAATGGTAATTGTTAAGTATTACCATTCAAATAATTGCAACTTATAATATTCATTTTAGAATATATTCTAAGATCAATACCTTTACTTAGGTATGTTTCATATTACTTAAATACTTATTTTTACATACTTTCTTTCACTGTTCACGATTTTCTTAAATAATTATTTATACTGAAAATGAAAAACAATACTATTAATTTAATGTTACATTATATTATACATAATTAAATAAATGTGCATTTTATGAGTATTTAAAAATAACCAAATGGAACCAATTACTAAGTATTAAGTCTGTGATTGTAAATAATTTAACATCACAATTATTTTTAAACTAATGAAAATGTGATAATTTTTTTGCATTTATTTTATTTTGATTCACTTGTATAAATGTTGTCCATTCGTTAAAATGTTTTAAAATATTGTATTATTTTGTTTATTTGTTTTACTATTTTATTCCTATTAGTAAGTATGTACATGAGTTAAGTTTATTTCTATTAAATGTATTATTTGTTTTCATATATATTATGTATTATATTACTTATGTTTAGCTTTTTGCTCATTAAATAGTTAAAAATGTGTTAATAATTAATTTTAGTTAACATTTTAAGACAGGATTTGTTATAATTTCAGTATTAATGTTTCACACATATTTTCACAGTATATACTGCTTTATATATCCTTTCTAAGTATACATTTAGTTACTATTTTTTGTTAAATACTACTATCGCTTTATGTTTTACCGAGCAAAGTAATCATACTAAGTTACCTGATAAATATTTTTGTTATTAATATTAAAATTACTATTGTTCACTTAAAATAAAATAATAATTGTAATTTTTCATTGTTATTTTTATTATTCATTGTATTTTTATCCTTATCTAAAAGTCTTGGAGACATTCTAATACATATTGTTCATCTAACATCTAATTTTAAGCAGAGTTCTATGTTTTCATATACATTAACTGTAATGTATCTTATAAGCTTTTAGGAAAATTATCCTGAACAACCTAAAACTTGTTAAATATATCTAAAATAAAAGCTACTTGAAAATCAATTTTTGTGGTTAGGTATACTTAAAAGTGTAGAAAACTCAATATATCTCAAACAATGGTATGAATGCGCAGTGAAAATACAATAACTGAATTGTTTGTTCTTTCAACTAAAATATTTACAACTCTGTAATAATGGTTGGATATATATTTTAATAACTATTTCTTGGCTTAAAATGATTTATATTCACTATTTACCATTTTACCATAATTTTATTTAAATTTCATTCATAAATTAATACAAGTATTTAATACATACTTTAAAAAAGTAATAACTAAAAATACTGTCTTTTGTGCTATAACACAATATTGGTACAATACACATTAAGTACTTATTAAAATAGTTCTTACTTGAACAGGTATATTAAACTTAATGAGGTTTTAACTTTGTTACTAATAAGGACACACTGACACCCAGGGTTAAGTATTATAATAATTTCCTATCCATAAAAATCACTACTCGTGAATGGTGATCGAAAAAATGACAATCGGAAATAAAAAAATGTCTACCGTAAATCGTATGACATTTATATGCTATTTATAAATAGACTAACAATATAGATTTAATTTTAAATTTGTTCAAATAAACAGCTTTAAACTTGTAATG
The DNA here is from genome assembly GCA_034509805.1 of Sipha maydis. NCBI lineage: Eukaryota > Metazoa > Arthropoda > Insecta > Hemiptera > Aphididae > Sipha > Sipha maydis. Next base: position 46,325 of record JASXSY010000701.1, on the reverse strand, counting down.
TAGGTATATCAAATAATTAAATAATATTATAATGTTGTGTCAAGTATAAACAATTTTAAAAGACTACTTCACAGCGATATTTGTGATTTAATGATAATAATATTAGCATTTTGGGAAATCAATGCGTTAAATCATGCAAAAACTCAACGTAAATTTGTTCGATATTAAATTTTTGCAAATATTATAATTTTATTTATTACTGTTCTAAGTCAATGTTCTACAAACCGATATGACATGCATTACCTACTGGAAAATAAAAATAGTTCTTGCACGGTAATTTATTTACTAAATTACTACGCACTATGCACTACGCACTATGCGGCTGCCCACAATGCGGCCAGGTTAGCACTTTTCTACGAGAGGCGGCGGGAGAATGGTCTGACGAAGCGATAAAAAAGCTTGTGGCACGACTCCAAAAATGCATCGAGCGAAACGGTGACTATGCCGAAAAATTAAAGAAGGATCAAAATTCAAAAGATTTACTAAAATATTTATTAAAAGTGGAAAATAAGTATTTAGGGATACCACTTTAAAAGTTTGACAAATAATAAAATTTGTATAACATAAAACAAATATTAAAATAAATATCTATATTAATTAATACTTCTATTTGTAAAATAATTTAATTTTATACTTTTATATACTAATTATTACTTTGATGATTATTATAAAATAATTCCTATAATTTTTTCAATTTTTTTAAAAATTATTATTTAGCTATGTGGTACGGCAACGTTGTACGTATTTTTATGCTCAATTGGGTTATGAAAAAGGTAAACTGTGCTCAATCGGGTTACAGCCACACATGGTACCTACACATTTTTTGGAAAAGGCTTATATTTTTTGGGGGTACACATTTTAAACTTGGGGGTGCACAAATCCCCTGTGCACCCCTCTTGTTGCGCCAATGCTGTCAATAAAACCAGTGACGTCATTTGAAGCATTTGCTCCAGTCTAGTATTATCTTCAACCTATAGCCAGTACACTTAAAATATATAAGAAGTCTTAATGAAGCCAATTTTGTTAACAAATATTAAGTGTAGGTCAGCTAACCTCCTGAACCCCCCTACATCCGCTCCTTGTAACTACTGTTAGACTTTTTAAATTATCCTTATGAATTCCTCATAGAATACAAATTTTTATCTTTTTCTAAATTAAGCTCGTAAGTAGGTCGTTTTCAATTTCTTCATCACGAAGCAATAGTTCACAAATGATATTGTTGTTTGTAATATTGTTCAAAATTACATTTTGATTCATTATTAAAAATTTTAAAAACTGAAACTCAACGAAAAAACGTCCGTCATTAAACTTACATCCGTAAGTTACAACGGTCGCGGTGGTTATGATTTTATTTTATAAAATGTATAGTGTCTGACGCTACAGAGAAAACGTCGCGTTTAGACACTGCAGGGAAACCGTACATTGAGCAGGCGAAATGGCAGAAATTTGAACCCTGTTATCATCGGAAACGAGGACGATTTGGTTGATATCGACGAAGTGATAGCAGAAGTTGACACTTGCCCATATTTATTTTTATCATTATTATTATTATTATTATTGTTGTTGTTATTCGCTAATGATTATCGATAATGACCGTTTTCAAATAAATAATTACGTTTATTTATAAACGAATGTACTGTTTGCCGAATTTCCACGGTTCCGCGGACCGAATGGATATAACGTAGTGTGAGCCTACGTACCAGAGTCATGACGACGTTATTACAATCGCTAGAGGAAGCGGACGAAAAACTGGCAGAGTCCCTTATCGACAAGGACGACCTGGACATTTTTGCCGAAAACAACGTGAGCATTTCACAACAGTATTATTTCCATTATGAACCATGAAGATATTATTAGAGTATTACTTGAGCTCAATATTCTATAACAGTTACGCGTGATACAACTGTCAAGTATTAATTATTATGAATTATGCATTTTAAATGCGTTAGAACTTCCGAACTGAATGGTGAATATGTACGAAATATTAACAAAAAAAATAAAATAATATGTAAAAACGCATTTTACTTACGTTGTATGATTTCCATGTTCCAGTGTATCTCTAAATGGTCTTATTGTAGGGGCAATGCCCACATTGCCCTGTACTATTTTTATATCTAAATTACACTATAAGGTTATGTAGTCATTGATTTTACGACTACTGATAGCTGTAGTCTTTTAGCGCAAACAAAAAGTTAACATAAATGTAGTTTTTGAAAAAAATATGTAAATACGAATTGTTAAAAAATCTTTTTAATATTTTCTTGAATTTCCCAAAATATTATACAATATTAATGTTGTTTCATTTATTGATGATGATAGGTAATGTTTACTTAGCATACATTTTTATACATAAAATAAGTAATGAACTCGTATAACGGTCATTGAATTATTACTCATGCATGTTTAGAAGGGACAAACCGCTCTGCACTTGGCGTCTGCTCGCGGATTTCAATATATCGTAGATGTCTTGTTAAAGAAAAACAGCAGTATATGCTCCAGAGATTTTAATGGAAATACTCCCCTGCATTTGGCTGCACGACATGGAAATACATCAGTGATTGAAAGTCTACTTTCTAGGCAGCCACAAGTTGCTTATGAACAAAATAATGTATAACGATTCTGACAGTCAAAATATCAAATAGTGTTATTACTGTTATTATTTGGTTTTTAGAGTGGAGATACTTCGATGCATGTTGCATGCCGTTATGGGTATTTAGAGTGTGTAATGATATTGGCAGAACATACTATCACAGCAGATATAGTAAACGAAAATCTGGATACACCACTGCTCTTAGCCATTGCAGAGAAACATGAAAATGTTGCAATCTACTTATTACACAATGCTCCTGGAAATTTAGAAATGTTTAATAATGTAAAAATGTTTTTGATATTTTTTTTTTAATAAATCAGTATAATGTTTATTTGTTTTACTTAGGAAGGAAATGCTCCTATTCATGTTGCTGTACAAGAAGGTTTAATAAATTGCGTGGAAACAATAATACATTTGGGCTTCAGTTTTGAATATCCAAATGGTCAAGGTTTATATCCATTACATATAGCTGCCAGGCATGGACATGTTGAAATTGTTAGGTACATATTTTAATTTTATTTATAGCTAAAATTATTTGATAGTATTTTTATAATTTAAAAATTTTATTTAGGTGCTTATGTATAGCTGGGAGTGATCCTCAGCAACGTAGTGCAGACAATATAAAACCTGAAATCACTGCTATAAAAAATAATCAAAAAGAAATAGTATCTATATTTACTAAATTAAAAACTGTAAGGTTTCTCAGTCTAAACATATTTTTATTGATGTTGACTTTCTTTTACTAATAATAACTGTCCACTATAGAATAGTGCAAGGGAAAATTATATTCAGCAATTATTGATAAACAATGAGTTCATACAGAACACAAATTTATTATTCTTCGGACATTCCAATGCTGGCAAGTCATCAATTATACGGTTAATGAAACTGGGTTTATTTTCAATACTTCTTGACAAGTCACGAAATACATTAAGAACAATTAATAACAACAGTAAGTTCACATTTAAAGTGGTTGACACTCTCTTCATAATTATATTAAATATACTACAGGAACTAATACAACGCAAGGTCAATGCAATAATGGAAATGAAATGAGTCTAACTGAATATAATATTTCAAATACTTCAAACTATTATAAGCATGATGGTACTCGGGGTATAGTAGTTCAAAAGGTACTGAAAAAATATATAATATATAATATATATAATATTTTAATATTATTAACATTTTAATACATTATTATTTTTTAGGAAAAGTTATCAGGTATCAATGAATGCACATTTTGGGACTTTTCTGGAGAAGATACTTATTATAACTCATATCATCATATAATTCAAAATACACCCAATAAAATAATTGTAATTGTTTATAATGAGCAACAATCTTCTATGGAAATTTTGAAAACTGTCCGTTTTTGGCTTAGTTTTGTTCAAGCAAGGCTTCAAATTACTGAACCAATAAGTGTGTACTTCAAAATATTTAAATTATCTCTTATTATTTATTTTATATATAAATAAATAGTTTATACATTGAAATACATAAATGTTAAGTCGGGATTGTTATTATGTATGTATAATTAGTGTATGTAAATATTTTCAATGTTTTTAGGTAAAAATGGTGTTTTAAATAATTTAGTACCAATGTTAATAGTTGCTACACATAATGGTCAGAGGATATGCCATACATCTGATAATTTAATTAGAACAGTAAAAAGTGAATATGGACATGTATTTCAAATATATGAACAATTAATATTTTTTGATATAATGGGAGTTGATTCATTGAGTGTTAAAAACTTAAAAGAAGCCATTAGCACTTGTAAAAAACAACTTCACTTGGTAAGTATTTATTATCAATATATAATAAATATAATGTTAAAATTTAAGAAGTATCAAAAACAATTAAATACTATTCAAAATAACATGTCTTCTACACACAATAACTATTTAAATAAAATGGTTAAACTCAACTTTTCTGTCAGGGTTACTACCAAGGTGACGTTTGTGGTATAAACAGTTTGAACAAATTAAATAAGCTGTCCTTCTTCACTCGTGGCGGTTATAAATTACTTGATGATCCGCCTAGGGAAAACTATTATAACACTAAATCTTCAGTAGCAAGAATTGAGGTTTAAACTTTATTCTTTAATGCACAATTGTTTTTGTTTATATTATTTTTAAATGTGCACTAATGGAATTTCACTGTGCGCATCTAATTCAAATAGCACTAACATAATGTGTGGTATAAAGGATTCACATAAATTGTATTTTATTATTATTAGGGTATACACTACTATTAAGTCATTCTTATTCTCAAGTAGGTATTCAGTATTACATTCAATTGTTCAAGTATGGATTTGATTGTATAATTTAAACGTTTGCCATAAAACTATTCTCATATTATCATTGTAAGACTATTAATGATTTCAGAACATTCCACGCATGAGTGGTTTTTGTGAAGCTGTACAACATTTTCTGCCTAAACTAAGAAAAATTGCAAATCCCTTTCCTGTTCTGTCTTGGAAGACTTTCTGTGACACTGTTCATCTTGAAGTAAACCCATTAGCAACTAATCAACATTTAAACATATTACTAATTCAACTACAACATTTGGGAGAAGTAAGTTAGCTAATTTTATTTAAAGAATATAATTTTGAAATATTATGTATTATTGTTTTTTATTTTTTTATAGGTATTATATTTAAAGTCAGGCTTACAACCAGATCTGATTGTTATATCTCCTAATTGGTTCGGATCAAGTATTATTGGTACACTGTTTTCTGTTGACTTTTTAATCAGTCAGACACGTATGTCTGGTTCATATCAAGCAAATGATTTTCAAATTATGTTTCCTCATTATGATGCCATGTCTGTTCTTCAACTACTAGAAACCATGAAAATATGTGTCCAAGTAAGTTATATTATTGTAAGATGTTAATTTTAACTATACTCAAAATTTCAGATAGTTGGTAACAAAATATTTAAAGGATTCAAAATGAAAATAAAAAAATTACTCAAAAATATTTTAATTATTTAATCGTTTAGAAGTATATTGAAACATTATAAAAGTGCTTTATTTTAACTTTTTTTTGTATATTTTGTCAAACTTACTTATATAGCTCTTTAATAAAATGGTTATATATTATCAAATATCATCATAAGATTTCACATATAAACTTCTTCATAAACTCAAGTGAAAATATTTTTCAATAATGAAATTATTATAATTTTGCTAGTGGATAAGAAAACTCTTGAATCCTGTATGATTTATATACAAAAAGTTATTTCAGTGATTTATCTGTAAATAATATTTTGTTGTATTCAACATAGATATTTGTATTTAATTACAGCGTTGTAATTGAAAAAAATTCGTGCAAAAATTAACTAGTGATCAAATTGTGTTGTAATCTGTTATAGCATTTATTATTGGTATTCGTTAATTAGTAGAAATACTCTCCTTAAGAACTTATTTGTTAATAATAAATGTTTTCGGTATATTTGAATAAAAATTAATTATAGTATGATAATGATGGAGATATTGAGTATGAATTCCCAGCATATATTATAAGAGAAAAAGATGAAACATTATGGAAACCTTGGGGTAAAAATGTTGATAGTTGCTATGGTGGCATTCGACTGAGTCCTCAACCACAGACTCTTGAGCTTTTAACATCAATTTTTATTCGAATACAAGTATGAATACTTATTAATTTTAATTTTTTAATTACTTAACTAATTAAATTATTAATTAAAACTAATTAATTAAAATTTTAAAATTGTTTTCAGGTGGAATTACGATATCTACAAAATAATTATTATGAAGATATGGACAGTTATTTGTATCAATGGTATGGTGGTACTATACTGTGTATAAGCAATATTGAGTGCATGGTATCTCTTGAACAAGACGGTTGTATTGAAGTAAAAATACGTGGCTCAAAATCATCAAGTTATACCTGTTTTTATTTTCTAGAAGAAATACTGCACTCCATTAATTTAGTAAAAACTTTTTTGTTAACCTTTTTTTCAAGAATAATGTAATATAATGTAAATTACTATTTTAGGTATTAATCGAAACATGTCCAGGGTTAAAAGTAATCAAAGAATTTCTCAGCCCTTCAGATTTGTCTGAGCACCATGCACAGCCTCGCAGTTATGGTGTTGATGATATATTCTATTCAGTAAAAAAAAATTCTGATTTCAAATCTTATGTTATTGATCCTGTAACATCTAAAAAAGAATGTGTATTGGACATAATTGCTTTTGGATGTGATCAGGTGATAATCTATTCTATTAATATTTATATATGTTTATTATAATACTTGTATTTATAAAATAATTTTTCAAGGTGGAAACCATGTTGTCAAGTACTGAAAATTTGCCATTAACAGATTTAAATACCATGTGTCGACAAGAATTAAGTCGTCTTATTGATCCTGTACATCCATTAGGTAGAGATTGGGCATTATTTGCTCTCAACATTGGATTGGATTCAAAAGTACAACTATTCGACAATGGACCAACCAGTCCTTTTTTAGCACTGATTGATACATGGACAACTGTTCAACCAGCACCAACAATTGGTAATATCAGTGTTCACTTAAAAATTAAACAATGTTCACGTTTATGTTAATTTTTTTAAGTGTTTACTTTCAAGTTTTAAGAAAAAATGAACATTTGGCCATTCTTTTAAATTTTTTTATTTTATATTTATGAACCTATATTTTATACAAATGGGACTTTTACAAAATACATTAGGTATATTTTACTTATTTTAAAAAACTTAACTTAAACATATTATAATCAATATTTATGATTTATACATATATTTATAAAATGACAAATAAATTTGAATTTCTCAAAAATGTAGATAGTAAATAATGTCTATATTTAATTTGAAAAAATCGAGTGATGTTCACATGCATTCACAAAGTATAAATTTGAACACGCATTCACGAATGACGTTCTTTCCAAACACTAATAAAAATAGGCATAACAACTAAATATTAATAAATTCAATTTTAACATAGTGTTAATTCGCTTTTCAGGTATGTTAATAGACCGATTAACTGAACTAGGACGTGAAGAAGTAGCACTTGTTGTATTGCAGCACGTGCAATGTTATAGAATAAATATCATTGACATCAACAACTGTTCAGTAGCAATAAATCAATTATAACACAATTTGTTTAAAATCATTTATATTTATTAACTTGTTAAATTTTGACAGCACCGCAAGTATCAAGTTATAGTTTTATTATTTCTAGTCAATTAAAGTTGAAAGAAAAAGTGTGATTATTATTGAAACTATTAATTATTTAAAATATAATGTTAGCACCTTTATTTTGTACGGAAAAAAATGACAATTATTGAATAATTTGTTTGTATAACATTAAGTGCAATATTATTTTACTTAAAAAAATTGCACTAGTGTAGAAGAAATAATTTTAGATTTTTGTACACTTATATTGATTTTAAAATAAATATTGGACTGATATAAGGATTATTTATCTTACTTTATTGATGATCTGGTAATGCTGTATCTTTTATTCTAATAATTTTAATTCTTCACTGTAAAAAAATGTTTAAACATTATGAACTGAATAGAATTAAAATTTATTTACTCCAATTAGGAAACCACAATTTGTCATCTGGATCTCTTTGATACCTTGTGACATATGGAAGTTTATGTTCACCATAAGAATCATAATTGTCAAAGTAAGTTAATTCCAAATAATTATCTGGATAATTTGGTAAAAAATACACCCAACAATCAATAATATCTTCATTTTGCAATTTGACCTTGGTCTTTTGACGATTATAAAAATCTGGATGATTTTCAAATTCATCCAAAAATGCCAACATCTTTGCATCAACTTCATATACTTCACCACTTATCTCCTAAAATTATCATCTACAATAAAATATTGAATGTTGTTTCGTTTAACGATTTTCACTTACATGTCCAGTACCTTCTTTTAGCAATAAAAACGGAATATTATATTTAGTTGATATTACTAAGGGATACTTTTGTAAAGTGTTGGCAGGCGATTTAAATATTGCACAACCATTTTTAGAATCATTGAGATGATAATTGTTAGGCTGATTACGTTTTAATGTTCCATAAACAAAAACCGGTTCCATTTTACTGAAATAAAGTAAGTTGTGAAGAGTTAAGTATTTACTAGCAAAAAACAAACTATATTATAAAATGTATATTAAAATAAAAATATTTTTTATAAAAACTGTTATTCAATAATTCTGTTTAATTAATGTCTCTATTTTATGTCATTAAATTCAACTTTATAATGCCAAAGATAACAAATGAAAATTTAGATAAATGAAGACAGCTGATATATACTTATATTAAACACAGCTTCCAAGGTTTGAATTAAGGTTAATATATAAGTACACAAATTCATACAAAATTATACTCATACTATGATCAAAACTTATATTATTATACTCAATTTTGAAGAAATATTTTTTAATACTCCATAATTAATACTTATTACTTTTCTAATGAACCATTTTAGTCAGATGACATGATTTATATAAGTAATAAATAATATCAGTTATTATTGATAATATTATGATTACATATTGTAAGGTGAATGATTGTCCACTAGATAGAAAAAAATACAAAAAAAAATGATAATTTTAAATGTCATTTTTCTAATTAATTAAATGCTATTTTATAATTTAATTTAAAATAATTATAATTTTTATAATTTTATAATAAACCTTGACGCTTGAGATCTTCATAAGTTTTCTTTGTCACTACATTACCTTGAGAATCTTCAAATTCTTCTTCATTTTCAGGTTGCCACCGTTCATCATGTTTCATAGTCTTCAATTTTTCCCAAAGCGCAAGAGCATCTTCAATCTGTGTGACATTAGCAAAATGTGCAGTATTTGGAATACCCAAGCATCTCATACCATGTGCATGTCTCCATTCAGCAAAATGACGCTGAAAAGCCTTGGGACCCTTATACGTAAAATTACCACAAATCTCACAGTTGTAACTAATATTTAATCCATGTAATTTGTACAACCAATAAGGAATTGGCTTTCCATCCCAACCAAGAGGTAAATTTTTTGGATTATATGGTATATCTTCGCCTTGCTCTTCTTCAGACTCTGATGCACTTGCTTCATTTTCAGAGTCATCACGTTCTCCTTCGGTGCGAGCTTGTCTTCTTTGAACATTCTCTTTTGTTGCTAATCTTTGTTCAGCTAAAAGTTCACAAAATTTGTATACTTGGGCCTCAAGCATTGCTAATTCCTTTTGCCTTTCTTGTTCTTTACTACGGTTCATTTTTCCAGGTTTACCTTTGGCTAACAATGCCGGGTCTAATGAAGTTTTTCCTTTGGTAGAAAATAGCCGTTGAGCTCGTTCTTCTAAAGTTCCACCACACTTTAATCCTAAAGCCATCAAAGCTGATTTTAAACGGTCAAGTCCAAGGGAGGCCAACTCTTCCCAAGAGGAAAATGCATATAAGTCCAAATGTGCTCCTACATTGGCTAAAGCACTACTAGTATCTTTAGGCCAACCTGGAAAAGTGCCTTCTTCCCATTGACTCAAGAATTCATTTCGGACAGTATCCATTTCATTGTCTAAATCATGCAATGGTTTTATTCGTAAGTAATAACCATGTAAGTATTCCAACAAAGTATCAACATATTTTCTATATTCTGAATTCTTGCGATCTTTAGGAATATCAAACAAATGGTCAAATATGGATAAGTAAGTAATGTAATCAACTTTTTCAACTCCTTTTAAATTTACATACTTTTCATAACACTCATGTAAATCTAAATATCTTCCATAACCTTCTTCATCAGTAAAATCAACCATATTAGACATTTCCTCTGAAGGATTTTCCCGGAGATTATTTAAATCATCAAATTCAACAGATAGCGGTACTGATATTTCATTGGGGTGTTTCTTGTGGAAATCTTTTATATTTTTCAGACGAAAATAAAATTCAGCAAACTCATTGGGTCCCGAAATCGAAGTTATTTCCTCTTTACGTAAGCCATCTTTATCTTCATAAAACTCTTTTAGTTTATTAGTTCCTTCCATGTATTGATCAAGCAACAGTTTAAGCCTATGTTCAGAATTGATCACATCTCTTGTTGTCGGTTTCTTCCACAGCATTTCTTTCACCATGCTATCGACTAAGCGCTCGCGTTCTTCATGGTAACGACGTTGCTGTTCTATCAATGTCTCCATTTCACTTCTAATGGATATGTTAATAGAAATAAATTTATAACAAAATTAGAATATTCATAAATTCAAGGCTGGGCACTAATGAGTTAAAAAGTTAAAGTTAAGTTACTTTTAACTAAGTTATTTTTTTTTAAAGTAACTTCTAACTTAACGCGTTGATTTATAATATAGTCACGTTAAGTTATTTCTTTTCTATGTACGACCCCCAAAGATTTATTATAGCATTTTGTGTAATAAAAAAAAAAATAATAACAATAATTATTATGTTAAATAGAAATTATTGACTGGATTTTAAAATATTCAATTTAAAATATAGTATTTATATACAAATAGAGACCTACCATTGATTAACTATAATATTATAGTTACTGTATATTTAACAATGCTAATAGTTAATAGAACTTATAAAATGTCAAAAAATATGAAACGACTTATGAGAAATAAAGAATAATATTTTATATTATTTCTTATTCACAGAATATAGTATGTCTATATACTACATTATAATATGTTATTTGTAAATCTTTAACATGAGGTGTAAATGAAGTAATTATAAGTTTTATATGAAAAAAAAAAGTAACTTATTTTAAACTAAGTTAAGTTACATTTTATTTCCAACTAAATTGTAACTTTAACAAGTTAAATAAAAACGGAGAGTAACTCTTAACTTTGAACTTAACATTTTTCTAAATTAACTTAACGAGTTAAAAAAAATAGTTAACTTGCCCAGCGTTGCATAAATTACTGAAGACTATTATGACAAAACAACTAACTATTGAGTTACTATACTTCGTACTATTATTAACTACTATTGAAATAAAAAAAAAAAAAAATACTCACATAAATAGAGAATTGTGAATACCCAATGCGAGGTAAAGTGTAGAAAACTCGTCAAAACAATATAGATTAAAGAAGTAGTGATCAAATTTAGTTTACTAACATTAAACAAAAATATTGCGAATTGAGGTTATCAACGTATCTCCCGGCACAGTGGAACCAATAATAATAAACTAAATTTACCAGACGATATGTAAATGCTCTGAAAACTTCTTATCACGGTTAGTAGCTCCGCCCGAAGATTTAAAATAATCGCGCTCCGACTGGATCCCATGCAAGGCTTATAGATTATTATATCTATCATAATTTACAGTGGCGTATTTTCAAATTTTTCTGGGGAGGGTCTACAGTTTATACATTATGAATATAAATTATAATAGCTTGTAAAAAGTTACGTCCTATATAGTTTTCGGTGGAGGTTGATTACAAACTATGCATTGTAGTCGTATTTGATATAATATACATATTATAAGTGTTTGAAAATTTCATGAAATATTTCAGTAGGTATTTTAAAAAATTTGTTTTTCTTTTATATAAGTATAGTTTTTATGTATATTATACTTTTATTTCGATAGAATAATATATTATTAAATATAATAAAAAGCACACATCATTGTAAAATCAATACATTCTTCACTCCGTTCAGAATCTAAAAATTAACTTAATTAATATAATAAAATATTATTTTATGAATTTATCATATTCATAAGTTTATATATTTCAGCCCTATCTATATCAATATGTGAACTCTGATCTTCATTTTACAAGTCTACATTACAGTCACTCTCAAAAGAATTATCATTACATTAAATGTCTTACTGTATCTTTTTCTTCTTGTATAACTCGTATACAATTATAAACTTTATAACTATTACGATAAAAAAGTATATTGATGGCCAATATGTACCATTGATTATTATAGAATATTATAGAATATTAGAATATTTATATTATAATGTTATAGAATGTTAGAATATTCTATAATCAATGGTAATATGTTACCTACCCATTTATGTTATACATTTATAAATATCCTTATGTTTAGTCATTCAAATCTTACGAATAAAAGTAAAAACTAAAAACTAGACTAGACTAAATTCAAGTTAAAAGTATTAACTAAAAAAGATTAAATTCTTGTACATTTTTTACGGTAATAATTGACACAAATTAACGACTTGAAAGCGGGGGCGAAACGGGCAATTTTGTGCATTTTCACTAGATAGGTATGCACAACTCGAACGTAAATCGATTGTGAAACGGTTTTCAAAATATTTTACATAAAAGACACGATGATAGCATAAACCTTGTTAGTAGTATTAGGATCTTAGGACCGAAAATCAGGCGAATTGATGGTTTGCGATGGTGGGGCGGCCGATCCATTGACGCATGCGATCCTGGTATGAATTTTAAACTGTACAAAAATATTAACCGTATAAAGTTTTCTTGCGAAATCTTCATGGGACTAACAAACGTAATAGTGGCCGGAATTATATTCTTTTAAATTAGCTAAAATAATTTGCTAATATTCTCTTGAAATAAAAATATTCATTTTTATGAAAAATAATACAAAAAACTGATATTAATAGGTTTATGATAAAAAATTATATGCAAAAAATAAGCAAAATAATATATGTTAAAAAAAATTTGATTAAATTATATTAATAACAATAAGGTATTTTTAATTAAGACAATTTTTGAAAACAATTGACAACTATATTTTGTTCCATATGTTCTGGTGTTATATTTGTAAGATGTGTCATATTTGTTAATATGTTAATATGTTTTTATACGTGCTAAATGAACGTTCAACGTCAACTGAAGTCACGGGAGCATTTTGCAAGTCAGTAATAGCAGGTGAAAAATTGTCTATAAGTTGAACTTCATTATTTCCATTTAAAACTTTAGCTACGTTTTTCAAAATGATGAGCCCTTGATTTTTTTTTGTTGAAGTTGATTAATTTTTATTTTTTACACATATAATTTATATTATTTACGCCACTGCGATAAAAATATGGAATATCTATAAAAATCAATCGATATATTCTTAAATATTCTTTATTGTACAAAATATTCTTTTATATTGAAATATTCTCAAATATGCTAAAAATACATTTGCCATTAATTAACCGGTTTCATGATTTGTAAAGATTCCGAACCTCCGTCTAACTGCATAGCCTCAAAAAAAATATGCAAAAGAATATAATTCCGGCCCCTAGTAATAACAATTAAAGTAATAATAATAATAATCGTGATACAATAATAATAAATCATTATATAATTCAAAATGTAATACAAAATGAAGAAATCGTTTTTAATATAAATAATTTACGATCGTGTATGGTTACCCGTTTCCGCCAAAATAATATTGGCCGTTTCCGTCATAGTCCTTTTCCGTCAAAACCGAAAAAGATACCCGTTTCCGTCAAAAACTATTTCCACCAAAATTTACATAGTAGACATAGTAGACATACTAGACATTGTACGCACCCGCATGTAAATGTCACTTGAAGATTATACATATTGATTAAATAAACATTTATTACTTATTAGATAAAAATATTCATTTTAGAGCGTGAAATAGTTATAAATGGTCTGACAAAAATTAAGGAACTTCCAGCCATCTGATTAAAAAAAAAAATTAATTTAAAATAAAATAAAATGCCAATGAGAAACCCTAGATAATAATCGATCACTATTGATGTTGTAAAAATCTGAGAATTCTAGGGGAAAAAAATTAAGTCAAACTCGTAGTGTATGAGAAATGTTATGTATTTGTCTCCACGGTACAAAGTATATTGAAAAATAAATTGATAGAATTAACAAAATAGTTTTTTTTTAAATTCTTACAAATGACCACGATAGTCATAGGCGTGGGCACGAAGGGTAGCATATATACCCGGGTTCCTCCTGAAATGTAAATGGGGCCCTACAGTTTAAGTTTAAGAGTAAGGGGTCCGTATTTTAACCGATATTGCTCAAATGAAATGTAATTTATTCTAAAATATTTGGTAATATTTGTAATAGAAAACATTTAACTACATTTTCTAAATGTTTGTATAAGAACTTATTATGATAATTTACAGTTACAATTGACAACCAAAAGTACAAATCATAGTTTATAGGAGCTATCTGATAAAAATATAAGAGATTCAAGGAATTTTTATTAATTAGGACTAATATAGCACCATTTACATTTAATAAAAAATTAATTATATATTTATTTAATTATTTAAACATTAAAATTTGTTAAATATATTTTCACATTTTGACTCAAAAGTATTACTGAAGCTCTCTGAGATACTGGTCTGTGCACGCCTACAATAATAACACCATATATATACACTATAGTGTGTAATAACAAATTAGTTATTTTTTTGGTTATAAAATTATATTTTGTTGCTTTATAAAGAGATATTAATAGAGCTTTTATCAATAAAAGTTTTAAAACTAAAAATTTGTGTATAGATTTGTATACATTTTACAGGCAAAACAGATAAATAAAGAATATAACTATTAAAATCAATGTATTTAATAAAATAATAGATAATTATTAGAAATTATATAAAAAAGTGTAGTATATTTGTTATTTAATATATTTAGCTGATACTACAATTTTATCATTTTGAGTGTTGTGAAGTTTGTTCAGGATTGATACTTGACATTTTCATAATTCATTAATATCTATATAAACTAATTATAAAATTTCAATTTCAGATCGAAAACCTGGGTGTATTAAATTTCAACTATACACCACTGGTATAACTCTAAATCAAAATCAAATGAGTTGCGATTTCTTTGACTTTGTATGTACCCGATGATGAATTTTTAATTAGAACCCGGCTGTATATTAAAATTAATGTGAATTAAGGTATTTTCGTGGTATGGAAAAATTCGTGATATTATTTGTAGAACATATAATGTAATTTTCTATTACACAATTGATTTGAAAATTACATTAATCTTTAAAAAAATGTTCATATTAAGGACCAATGTAATTTTAAAGTCAATCATGTAATAGGAAATTACATTATGTGTTCAACAAATAATATCATGAAATATTCTACGCCACAAAAATATCTTACTTTATTTATAATAATAATCTAGACTAAGTTTTGATTTATTTATTTTTATATATAAATTATTTATTTATCAATATATACTATTTATTAATTTTGTTTTATTTAATTACTTTATTAAAATTCAAAACTTTTTTTTGCAAAATCCTTTTTACATCAATACATTGAAGGTAAAATACGTGGTAGAAAATTAATGTTTTCAATCTTCCGTCTATAATTTCATTGCATTTTTGCCTTAGAGCGTATAGGTCTAGAATCGCAATAGAATCGTTTATTGATTAAAAGTAAACATGAAATTATTATCAAGCGCATACACAAGGAGGTTTAGGAATTCAAACATCTCCCCTTGAAATTCAGGAAATTTTTTAAATATGTTTTTATAGAGTAAAAGTGGTTTATAAATTATATAAGTAAAAAAATGTATAATCTAAAATTCCCCAAAATATTTTTTTTTATGTATACGCTTGATTATTATTATGTACATATAGCTTATATTATTTTCTAAATATAACAATAATCATTTTAATATTTTAAAATGTATTATGTCATATTGAACTCTAATGAAATGCATTCATTATATTTAAATTCATACTTAAAATTGGACGACCTCAAATAGTTGTGAAAAAGACAAAGAAGAAGATTTATACTTAAAATAACATACAATTTATATGTAATACTACAGAATCTTTTAAACAATGATTATTGCTAATTAATGGAATAAACGATTTTCGATTTATTTTCATATGTTACGGGCAAAGTAGAAAATTCGGACAATGTATAGAATGCCCGGGCATTCTATACAATGACCGAGGTATATTGGGCAATGTAAATTGTGAAGTATTTATACAAAATAATCTGCATAATATATTATGTTTTTATTGCAAATTATTAATATTAGATAGTATAATATATATTATTTATATATTATATTATAATATATTATGTTTTTCATCAAATAGTTTTCATATACAATTTTTTTTCTTATAAAATATAAATAGTTATATGCTACGTCTATCCTTTGGTTAAACACTAATGACATTTTGTGAATGCACTATATATCCCGATAATGAAACCGATAAATAACTTATCTCATATAATTTTGGTACGTATAGTTTTACTTTAGTTGTAGTATACTGTCACTCAGTTTATATTGTGCAGTGCTTAAACAAACATTTATTTATTTTCTACATTTTATTTAAAATGGAAAAATTTAATGCGAAATTGAATATTGTATTAAATAAAAAAAATGTGAATAATGTGTATTTGACTAAATTAAAATACGACGAATTAATTGAACATATAATTAATACAAAGAACAGTTCCCAAAAATTGAAGCCAAATGATTATAAACTCTTGTAGAAATATGATGTAATAAAAATAGTATAATTAGTAAAAAAAAAAATTTAAATTATTTGAAATAAATTAGTATAAATAAAAATAATAATAATATAAAAATTAATTATGTATAATAGTTAGTGTTTAATCAGAGAATAGACGTAGCATTTAATGATTATTAATTATGTAATTGTTAGAATATATGTACCTACTTCACAATATTTTAAATGTATAATTTAAGCTAATTTATCATTATCAAAATTAAACATAATATATTATGCAGATTATTTTGTATAAATACTTCACAATTTACATTGTCCAATATACCTCGGACATTGTATACAATGCCCGGCAACTGTATACAATGTCCGGGAATTGTATACATTGACCGAATTTTCCACTTTGCCCGTAACACATATACTAATAATAACTACTGTAACACATTTTGTCGTAGTGACCTGTTTACGGTACAAAATATGTCACTACAGAACACATGAAATCAGAATGGACACAGTGACCAGGTCACTTGTAGATGTAAATAAGATTTAATTGCCATATTTATGGAGTCCTAGTTTTTTATAACGTTAAAAATGATAAAATGTATTCTGTGGTAAATGTATTTTTCAATACACTGGACGTACTTAATTATTTTCATGAATATTGTTTATTAAACCATATAATATATGAAATATATACAAATACACTATTGGGACTCCATAACAATGACCGAATGAGTTTTGAACACTCCTATATTACCCGTGCAAAATCTTATTGGTGACCATTCTGATTGAATTTATTCTGTGATGCTACGTCCTACTGTTGTAGGCGCCTTGCTGTCCGTAGAGGAAATAGGAGTCAAACCCTCGTCACTTATAAATTGGAATGCCATGCGAAGGTCGATGTGTCATAATGGAATATATTATGTTCAATAATACGTAATTCGTTATGATTGTTAAAATAATCAGAAGATTATGTAAACTATGTCCAATTTAATTTAACTTTAAATGTCCATAAAATATATTCAACATAATGAAACCTTCCAACTGTACTGATTCGAATCATAAAGCTTAAATTATAGCGTTGCATATCTTAACAACCAATACCTACATAAATAACAAAAATGTATCTCTTCGAATATGAAATAAATGCTCGGTTTAAGTTGACTGTTTTAACCATCTATCACACTAAAAATTAACCAATTTTGATGTGTACTAATTTTTTAACTTTTTATTTCGAACTTAATCAGAGGATTGCAATGTAGCGACACATTTGTAGTATGCGTTTCTCGATGAATTATTTTCATACATTATTTTTAACAATAATTAATATGTTTGTGAAAAATTTAAAACTAAAATAGTTAACATTCGTGAACACTTGGTTTTCATGAATAACATACAGTAGAATAATATTTGTACCGTTGATACGCTTTGTTGCATATAAGCAACAATCTATTTTTATTTGTAGTTAATTGAAGACACGTTTTATAACTAAATAAATTAAAAATTAATGCGTAAGCTAATGATTAATGTATGGAATTATTTAACGAAATAAAAAGCAGTACGTGTTTGTCAGTTAATCACAGTTAAATGATCGCATATTACGAGTTTACGTTATTTCTTCGTTATGTCTTCGTTATTTCTTCGTTATTTCTCAGTATATTTCTATCAGTTTTTTATAAATTATAATTAATTTGTTGTTTTTTTCGAATTTTATTATGTACCTATCTACCCAATTTTCAAATTTTTATTTTTATAATTATTATATGTTAAATGCGTTATCAAAAACAAAATAAAAATTAGCTATATATTTTAATGATATTTATTGCATATTTCGATAATTTTAAGTGCAACAAGTCCCGAACCTAACTAATAAGGTGATAATTAATAAGTAATCAGGTATTAATAATCAACTACTATGATCAAATTTTTTTAATGTATATACAAGTTTCATTTGATTTTTCTCACACATGTAATTCAATTTTAATATACACTTATAGTTATAACATGTTATTATACATAATCAATGGTTAGGTATACTAAATTAAAAATAATTGATCAAAATATTATATTTAATTTCACAACAGTAAATAAATTATTGTTTACAATGTGTAAGATTAATAACTATACACATCTTTTATAAATCAATAGTTCATTGACATTTGATGATTATTGATTGATAGTTATCTAGCTAATTTTTTTAACTCGTTTAGACGGCGAGTCCAACTAGTGCATCATTCAGCCGTCATAAACAAAAACGCCGTAGGTCACAAAAAAACGATTTTGAGAACAATGTACTTTTGTATTTTGTTTTTTCAAAAAATCATAACACCTTGTACATTCTCATTATTTAAATATGATATATGGTTTCCTGTGTAATTTAACCCAACGAATGCAATGAAACAATAATAAATATAATTCAATTAATTATTGACAAGATATTTTACTTTTCACGTTGTACCTTAGTATTGGTATAAACTTTTGATACTTTATTCAAAAGCAAGAATGCCGTAACTCGTAACAATTTCTGATATGATAAAATTATTTATACATTTAAATTTTAATGTATTCCCAAAACAAAAATATTATTTTTAAGTCAATTCATAAATAAAAAAAAAAAATACTTTATTCATAATATCGAATAAGTTTATTATAAATAAATTGTTCCGAGTCGACTTGCTTTGCGATAAGTAATCCAGTCCATGTTACTAAGCCAAAATGCCGCTAATTATAATTTTTTACTATGGACTAAGATAAAATGCCGTATCTTCAACAATACTTACTGCGTTAATGCTTAGCATAGTGATTTTACGGCGTTATTACCTAGTACCCACGAATTTTTCTACGATTTACGGTGATTTAGTTATTTGATTATTGATTGTATTATATGTTTGGTGTAATATTTCAGACATACGGCATATTCAACTACAAAAGCCGAATTTCACAATATTTTTTAATTTGAGTGAGTCAACTCATTTAAGTGAACTGATTCAAACGAGCTGATTCGTGTCACTGAGTTAAAAATCCCATCCCTAGTTAAAATATTATATTGCGATGAGCGATTCTCATAAACGTTAAAAAATAAACACGTTTAGGTAAATGTCTGTGACTACAATTAAAATGGTTGATAACACTATTTCGATTTTCGATTCTCGGGTCATTACATAGAGTAATACAGAACTCTATTGATGTAATATTATTCCATGGGTCATAATATATACTTATCATATATTATTAAATTCCAAAATAAATTTAAAAATGTTTTGTTTTAGAAATACCCAAGGGGGAGTCTGGACCCGGGGAGTTTCCCTGCCTTGGTTGCGCCACTGCATCCATATTCTGTTTTGAATTTGACAGTAGAGCAATACATCAAGATTATATGTATTATCTTTTATGTACCATGATTTTTAATTGGTTCCATATTTTTATTTTTTTCTCAAACTATGACAATATCGTTGTTACATTCATAAAATATTACAAACAGGTATGTACAACTGTTTCTCGACTTAACAAATATTTATAATGCAGTGAAGAATAATTGTGGTTATACAGCAGAAAAGTTTTAATGATTATATTTGACATTATTTACATGATTATTATTATAATATTGCAACAATCAACAAATATCCACAATTAATGTCCAAGTTAATAACTACATTCATGGGAAAATTAGAAAAACATTTTCGTGCGTTAATGAGTAGTAGCCGGTAAATTGTATTAATCGAATATTTCATAATGTGGATAAAAATTACTCTTATTCGCTTCACGAAAAAATATCCATATAGCGAAGAAAAACATGAATTTCACAAAACAAAGGCCCACTTATTGTAATTGCGATTTCACTGAACGGTTAGGTTAATCTATGTTGTACCAGTGTAAAAAAGATAACTTTTGTCATCATTATATTATACAAACCGATCGTTTGAAACATGGAAATTAATGAAAAAAAAACAACCTAATGACAATAATTTTCTATTAAATAACAGTATATTTATTTTCATACAAAGATATATTTACATATTTTCAAACTTATATGTAATTATAGTCATTATAAAATCTTTAGATTTGTCCTCTTGGAAGCGACGCGTTGATATGAAAACGGAAATCAACGGAAAAATATCGGAAATACTTGAAACGAAGAGAAAAAATATTTGTATACAGAACAAAATGACAAATAAAATAGCCGGGGAAACTCACTGCAGACGACGCGTATACAGTACAGTACGAACAGCAGTAAACACACGTTTATTTTGTTATTAGACGATTATATTATATAACACACAAGTGTAGAAAACATAGGTGAAATGCTGAACAATGAAAAATCTATACACAAAGTAATCAGCGGTGTGTGCAACAACAATAATCAAGAGTTAGCGATCTCACAGGAGTGCGAGGCGCACCGGCCGATTGAAGATGAACTTGTTTTGGAGCACGCGAACGGCCCTCATGGCTTCCTGCGGGTTCCCGAGGCCGACGAGTACTTCGCCGGTGGGTTTGCCGGAGTCGTTTAACCGCATGACGACGTTCCGGCTGTTCAATTCGAAGCCGGAGAAGAAGTTCACTATCTCCTGCACGTCGGCGCCGTAAGGCACGTTGTCCAGAGCCACCATACAACCGGACTGTTCGAACCCGACTTGATGCTGCTGCTTGGGCCCGGACATCATGTTGAGCTGTTTGGGTCCATCAACGCTGCCGCGGTCACGATTGCCACTACCCGCCTCCCGGTGCCCAAGACACTTCCCGACGGTGGTCGCGCTGTTGCACCGCCTTGGCAATGGCTTCAACCATGTCCGACCGGTTGATGGGCGACACGTGCACCAGGCTTGGGCCCATGTAACACTGATTTTTGATCAGAGCCGTGTGCGCCTGTTGCACGGTGCTAAACTCGCAGTACGCCTCGCCGGTGGGTCGGCCAAACCTGCCCAACATGATGTGTATCTTGTCGGGCAGCACGGACGTGTCGGCGGCGAAGAATTGCGCGATGTCCGTGTAGGTCACGGACGTGGGCAGCCCGAGCACGTGCACGCAGTCGGAACGGCTGCCGGTCGGAGCAACGTTCGGCTGGATGGTCGGCTGCGGGGGCACCGGTGCCTGGACGTGGTGCTGGTGTTTATTGTGGCCGCTAGTGCTCTCGCCGGGAAACCGTTTCGTCCCGCCGCCGGATTTCCGTACGAGCTGCACGTACTCCTTGTAAGTGCACCGCAGCACGGGCACGGGGGTGCAGCCCGGAAGCACGCAATCGGACAGCTTCAACGTCGCCTCGGCCTCTTCCGCGCTGCGGAACTCCAGAACGGCACCCATGAACTCGCCATCCGGGTAAATGGTCACCCGTCGCACCTGGTCGTTTCCGGCCATCCCGTTCAGCACGTCCTCCTTCGTCACCGTGCTCGGCAGCTGCGTCAGTATCAGATATTTAGTCGGCGCGTTCTGTTGCTGCTGCAGTGGCTTCTGTGGCTGCTGCTGCTGCTGCTGCTGCTGCAACGTTGCTGGCGACCGTTGTCCTTCGCCTTCGTCACCACCGCCGCCTTCGGTCGCTGACGGCTTCTTGTCGCACGTCACCGGATCGTTGCTGTCCTCTTCGTTCTTACGTTTCTTGGCCGACGGTTGGCCACCACCATTGTCTTCTTCGTCGTCCACCAGGTCCACAACGCCCGCCGTCGCTGCCGATGTAGTGGCGTACGGTCGGTCGTCCGCGTCCTTTCGCTCGTACGTTTCGTCGTCCAAATGCTTGACGGCCACGTTGTTGCCCTTGTACGCGTTCCCGTTCATCCGCAGCGCCAGGTTCTTTTTGCGATTGTTATTGAACCGCACGAATGCCACTCCCAGCCTATGCTCTTGGATCTTAATCGCCGACCCATCGATGTGTATGCCCTCGAACAGTTTGCGCACGTCGCCGTACGAGAAATTGCTGGGCATGTTGTTCAATTCGACGCACAGACCTTCTACCCGCGGTGTCTGAGCGTAGCGCACGTCGAACCTGTAACGGTTGTTGAATCGATCCGGCGCAGCAGCTCTCTTCGGATCTTTAGATTCCGACCCATCGCCACCACCGTTGTCTTTACCGCGCTGTCGCAGCATTGGGTTGAACCTCGGTGGTTTTCCCCCGCTGCCGCCTTGAATCCACCTGAACCGGGACGGTCTACCGCCGCCGCCGCCGTACCTCGGATGCTGTTGATAAAAATTCGCGGCCAAAACGGGTCCGATCGGTGGCTGAGGAGGTATTCTAATGTGATTAAATCCAACGTTGCCTGGGGGTCCAACGTCCATTACGGCGTTTGGTGATTGTCGATGTTGCGTTGATGTTGCGGCTGCTGCATTTGGTGCATGTAGACCTGCGTGGTTGTCTGTTGTTTCGCAGTTTCAATCAATGACTTTTCGCATCTCCTTTCTTGAGCTCAACGACAGTCTGATTTGAACGTCTTTAATACATCCACCGTCAGAAAACATTGCCTGCCTAGCATCATTATCAGTACTGCAAAATAATAATAAGTAACCATAAGAAAATGTAAATAAACAGAATGGCCAATTACCATATTAATTTCTTAATTATTATTTACCTAAAAGATATAAAAGCCATCCTTTTTTCACCGCCGACGATGTGAACTCCACCCTCGGGTATTGACAACCCTTGGAAATATTGTCTTATGTCTGCAGCATTGGCTGACCACGGCAGATTTTGTAGTCTTATTGCAAGACTCATGATGTTGCCTAAATAAATAAATAAATTAGGTTAAATCATTTTTCATGGCGTACTGCGTAGTAGAATTATGATTTATCGGCTTGTTCATACAGGAAACGAGATCGTAAATGATACGTCCCAATCAAATATTCCTAAGACCTTATTAAAAACGTATGGTGTATACCAGCGTTTCCCAAACCATGGGTCGCGAAAGTTTTATGATGGGTATATGGGTTATGAATGGGATTTAAGGTAGGTATTTATTGTAAATACTTATTTTTAAGTACTTTTAGTAATTTTTTTAGAAATTCATAGTGTGTAAATGATAGAACTATACAAACATGAAAATAATAAAAAAAATATCTAAATTTCGTTTAAGATATCTAGTACAACTACAGTTCACAAATTTTACAAAAATTTACTGTTGGTAAACAAAAAAATATAAGATAAAAATAATTTTAAGACTCAATCTTACATTTTTATTGACGTATATATTTAACCATGTGACTGTATTAGTATATCAGGTTTAATATGTATATATAGGTCTGCAGAACCAAAATAAATATTTATGGTCAATCCATTATATAAATTCGAATTTATAATTATCATATTTATACATTTTTGAAAAGTTTAACTCCTCATTGAAACATTTAAAGTTCGTGACCGCACATGTTTAATAAGTAAATTAAAAAGTTTCACCAATAAGTAGTATAATCATGTAGTTTTATAGATTATGGTAGAACCAATAAAACGATAGTTAGAGCATTCTTTGCTTGTGGTTTTCAACGTAAATTGAATATTAGTTTAAAAACAAATAGTGAAAGCGATTATGTAATATACGTAACATTTATTTTTCAAGTATTGAGTTAATTGTATTGAAGAACAACTAATTGTTTATCTAAATAAAAATATAAGACATATATAATTTTAGTGTTTAAATATCATAGCACATAGGAAAATATGAAGTATATTCGTGTAGATACTTTTAAATATTCACTATTGGTTCTTTAATATTATCGGAATTGGGTGGCTTTTATACAAAATTAGCCTCACTAATAATGAAAAAGGGCGGCTTGGAAGATATAAGAACTAGTGAATGTTGTAGCTGTAATGTTTTTTTTTTTTAATATTATATATACATTATTTTTTTTTTTTTTACATAAAACCAATGTAATAATGATATCAAAAAAGCGTTTTTGAGTAAAAGAAGTCAGTTAATTAGTATCAGAAATTGGTTTATATTTCTATCAGTAAGAGATACTTATGAATAAGTATGAAGAACTTTGTATAAAATCTCAAAATATTTTTGTTAAGTCAAAATTATTTACATATTACGTAAAAAAACTTATAAAAATATAACAGTTATGATATATATATATATATATATATATATATATATATATATACTCGTATATATTATCTACTTACTATTAATAAAACTGTATGTATATATTCACAAACATGAAGAATACATATGTTACAACGTTTATTTCAGAAGTATGACTCCCTCTTCCGAAAACATTTAATTATTTATTAATTATATATTTCTATATCATACCGCATGACCCTTGAAAATTCACAATACTTCAGTGTAAAAATTTTGAAATAAACACTAACTATATACATGCTATAACTATTGAAAATATAAAATGTTTATATGTGAAGTGATATTAGGAGCGTTTTAATATAAATGCACTTTCAATCTTTAAATTAAATCATAGAATCGTAGATTTAATTTTTGAAAATTTCCAAACAAAATTTTTTATCAGTTCCATATTTTAGGGCATAACAATAAATTTTATATTAATTAAAATCAATAATTTTTGCAATTAAAGTTTTAAAATTATATGATCACCAGGTTGCATCCTGAAATAACGTTTTACTGAGATTTTACGTACTTTTGGCTGACATCATTGTATTCACCTTCATCAAAATAAGTGCGTATATCAATATACTTATAATACGTGAGCTGCAGAAAAAGTAAAGAAATTCTACAACTGGAATAAACACTGCATATATATTTATACGAAATTATTTAACGTGTACATATGTTCAACTAACAGTCGATTAAATATTATTAGTTTTCAATAGGTAGTTGTCATGTTTCTTGCGTTGTCATAACATCATGAAGTATGATTTTCTAACATTTTTGGATTCACTGGTTATGATGTTAAAAACAAAAACAATAGTCTTTGATTATTCAATAAAACGTTGACGTAATACTATACTTATCTGATATCTCGTATACATCATATGATTTAAATTCTGAGGGGCAAAATTAAGACTTTTTCGATGTTAAGACTCTATTTAGAATCTTATATTGATGAGCATCTTCAACAAGTCTTGTTGTACATATTATGGAAAACATACATAGGCGTTCGCAGCGCGTAGCAAGGTATACATCTGCATATGCATAGCATAAATACAGAATACGTCAGCCGTACGAAAATACAACAGGATGACGTTTAATTTCCAACAATTACTGGATACCAAACACGTGGTCGTACCGGTAAGCAATGCTGGTTACCGAGAATTGAAATCACCAAGCGTCGACGATGATACACGGGTCGACGGCGACGTTGTTGCATCGGCAAATGAAATAAGCACCAACCGTGATGGTGTAGAAAATTCGCCAAACACGTCAAACTTGTTTGCTTGCGTGAAAAATCGTGAGCCGTTAATTTTTGATGATTCCAGATCTCTCGATCGTAAACTTTACCGGGAATTTACCGACAGCGCAATCGTAGAGTGGTACGGTACGGTACGGAAAGGGGATTTTCAATGAAAAAGGTTTTCAAACACGTAGACTTGTCCGCGGGTACCGGTATATTTCAAAAGTTTTTACGCGAATAATACAATTCTTCGTATACTATCAACTGGCTAAACTGGTAAACGGAGATCAGATTTCGATAGTTATACTACAACCGCACGCCAATGACTTTTCGTCACAGTTTAAGAACTACGTTGACGGGATTTTCCCCGAATTTTCCGAAGAATTAGAAAACATTGTACGTGTGGACCGGTACGAGGATGGACGACGACGGGCCACGTCCAAATTAAGACTTGCACAAACGCGTTGACTATCAACGTACGGTAGATTGTTGATTAGATCGTCGTTGCCTACGAAGTTGATTGCGAATTGTTCGATTCAATATCTCAGTGTCTTTTAGACGAAATTCCCCATGATATGCGATTTTACGTTTATTTCCTCGGAATAGTGATGGACGGAACACGTTATCGGTTCCGCATAGCGTTCAAAGAACCGGTATCGGCACCAGTTACGTCGTCACGTTCTGAGGTTACTGTTGACGTGGAATGTGAAGATGAAATAGGTACCGTTGAACATGTTCGGGCAATGCGCGTTGCATATTCTCAATTATTTCGCGTATCAATACAATTGTAAACCAATTGGAAAAATTTATGATTTTAAATTTTCTGACCGAACAAGGTGGGACGCCTATAAAAAAAAGGTGCTTTCCACCAAGAGCGAGCAGCAAAAAGAATGTTTGGATAAAATTCTAACAGCGTTATCGAATCCGACAGATGTTTCCGAAACCGATGGAAATATCAGCAGCACTGCTACTACATCGCCAACGGTATTGGCATACGACCATGTAGTGCAGTACTTGGGTTTACGCGATATGCTCGACCGGATACCGGGTAATCAGGAACAAAAAGAAATTATAGACGGCAACAATTGTACGTTTGCCGAGCGATTTTCTACATTTCAATGTTCGTAAAGTAGTTAGTAGTAATAGTAATAAAACTAACATAATGTAAATTTTTTACCAAAAAAATAAACGATGACTTTTAATGTCGATTCTATAAACCTGACTATATTGTGTATAATTTGTTAGTGTCTAATATTGATTTATTACATTTGAAAATTTGTCGAATACAATTCGACTGTGAAATCGGCGACGGACCAACCTCAACGATTCGTCGACATAAAATCCAACGCGTTGCCGGTGCGCATTGTGATTGCGAAATCGAAACGGTTTACAACATGACGGACGTTCAATGTCGCATTTTGCGTCGCGGTCCCGATCTGTATTTTTCTCGTAATGGTACGTACGTAAACGAATCTTTACGTTCGCACACCACCGCCAGCGGTGGTGACAGTGCTGCGCCTAAACCGGCGCAATGCGATCCGAAAAAAGGCGTACTTGCGTTTGCCGTAGGAAACAATTTGGATCCGTAGGGTTTGAGTGTATGAGCGTGGATCCGGGAGTGCAACCCGACGATCCAAACGTTCCAAATCGAATACTGATCGGCGGTTTGGTCGATATTGATTATTTGAAGAAATTTCCCAATTACCGAGAATTCTTAAGGTAAATGTATCGATCCGAACAAAGTGATTGTTCAAATTCCGTACACCGAGACAGTGCCAAGTAATGAAAGCCGTGTTTTGAATGCGTAATTAACCCCTTTGACGGGCAATATTTTTCCATCTCGAAAACACTAATTATTGTTTGTTTCAAAGGATTAAAAATACATCAATTATCGATGAATGTAAGTATATATATATATATATATTATTTATTAGTATTAATAAAAAACGAATAAAAACTTAGAATTTGGAACTGGATTTCCTGGATTTACGGGGGATACAGAACTTACTAAAACATACTACTCACAATGAGGGTTAAACGTAAAAGTTAACACAGAATTTGGATGACAATACGTTCCATATTTTACGGGATTGTCCCGTATTATAATTTTATATGCTGAAGAAAAAATACGAAACGCGTTTGATTCGGTTTTTTCAAGACTGTCCCAGATTACAGACTTTCCTCACTGTTAACGTCTAACTTATTAATAATTATTCAATACAATCTCTACTTTACTTGTACAATGACATTAACGAGTTATTAGTTTGACTGTTATTAAAGACAACCGAAAACTATTTATATACAAAATGTTCGTAGCTTAAAATGAATATTATTCAATGTTTGTCTTTATTTAATTTCCTTTTTTCATTATGATTATTTTATACTGACTGAGACTTAGCTAACTAATGATATTAATAGTAATAAACTCAGTACATCTAAGTATACTGTATTTCACAATGATCGTAGTGTTTTAAATATTTTCCACTATAAAGAGGTGACGTCCTTATTGATGTATATAACCATTTTTTTCCAGATGCTAATATATTGACCTACATGTCACTTAAAAATGTAGCTGTATCGTTTAAAATTGTAAACTCTAAAATAATTATTATATTAAATTTTAATTTTTTTATTAGTTAAGCATTGTAATAACCCAAAAATAGAGAGCGGGATAGTAGTAACCCAAAGATGGAAAGGTTGTAGAGTTATAAGGGGGTTGATTACCTTCCTCCTTGTTAAAACTACACAAAGCGAGAGATAGCACCGAGAAAGAAAATGTTAACATTAACTTAATACAAAATATAACGGTTAATAATCATGAAACGATAAATAAAAAGCAAACCAACCCAAAAGATAATAACAATATAACTGAAAATGTCAAACAACTTGACATCACTAAACATATAAATTTAAAAGATTTTAACACGAAACAATACTTAACGGACTCTGAGGGCACCCCATTCTCAATATCACCTAAATTAACCATATCGCAACACAACCAAGTTATTAAACTATTACATGAATTCAAAAACATTTTTACAACAGATGCCTCCAATATAAAAGCCGCCAATGTAACTCCTTGTGAAATAAAAATGAAACCTAATTACAAAGAACCGAAATTCAATGCACCGCATAGAGTCTCACCACAACAAAGAATCGAGTTAGAAAATCAAATAACTAAACTCTCTAAAGCTGGCATAGTTAAACCAATTACATCTAAATTTGCAGCACCAGCTTTCTTAGTAAAGAAAAAGGACGCAGGTTCTTATCGCCTAGTAGTATCATATAAAGAATTGAATGATAGGGTAGAAAGTGACCAATATCCAATCCCACGAACCACAGACCTGCTGAGAGCACTAGAAGGTTCGAATTATTTCTCTTCATTAGACCTTAACAGTGGATTTTTTCAAATTCCGGTTAAAGAGGATGATCAATACAAATTAGCATTTACATCAGTAATGGGCTTATTAACTTTCTCCCGTCTCCCTCAAGGATACAAAAATAGTTCTGCAACTTTCAAAGGGAATTAAATAAAGCATTTTCCCCATTACTATATAAATCACTTGTAATATATATTGACGACTTAGCCTCTTATGGAAAAACCTTCGATCAATCATTAATCAATTTACGTCAAGCTTTCGAAATAATAAATTATATGAACTTTTCACTTAAAACTAAAAAATGTAATTTTTTCTTCGACAAAATTGAGTTACTCGGTCATGAAATTTCAACAGTAGGCGTACGTCCTCTTGATAGAAATACTAGAGCTATAACTGAATTTAAATTACCAAAGACCATTAAAGACGTCAGATCCTTTATTGGTATGTGTTCATATTATAGGAAACACGTCAAAGATTTTGCGAAAATTGCACATCCACTCACAGAATTAATTAAGAAGGGTATCCATAAAATAGAATGGCTTGAAACACATGAAATATCATTTAATAAATTAAAAAAACATTTAACATCAGAACCCTTACTCAAACACTTTAATGACGATAAATATACCTTCTTAACGGTTGATGTCTCGATTTTGGGACTAGGTGCTTGTCTCGAACAAGCTGATGAAAAGAATACATTGCATCCAATAGGATTCGCTTCTAGAAAATTATTAGACTCTGAAAAAACATATTCTTCTACAACACTCGAACTACTTGGGCTATGCTTCGGAATCACATACTTTCGAGAATATTTATGGGGACGTAAATTCACAGTCTTCTGTGATAATATAAGCATGCAATATTATAACAACCTAAAAATACCCTCAGCTAGAATAGCAAGACTCACTTTAAAACTACTAGATTTCGATTTTGATATAATATATAAAAAAGGAAAAGAAAACGTAGTTGCGGACGCACTCTCTAGGAACGCGATAAATAACATCAAAATCATGAACAATAATGATAATAACAATCATAACTTGCATGAAAAATTACATGACATAAACTACAACAAACCAATGACGAATTCTGCAACAATATAATAAATGCGTTAACCAATAAAAATTTACCAATTAACATAAAAAGAAAATCTAGACAATTCACAATAATAAACGAAATACTATATTATAAAAAATACGCACCCCCAAAAGGTCAAAACCCAATCCTCGTAGTCCCAAAAATATTAACAGAGGAAATATTAAAGTCTTATCATGACTCACCAACTGGTGGTCAGTCAGGCATATCACGTACTATTCATAAAATTCAGAATTATTATTGGCCAACACTAAACAAAAAAAACCACCGATTTCATAAAATCATATGAGGAATGTCAATTAAACAAAAAAATGAGCGGAAAACCTGTAGGTCTTTTACATCCCATACCAATTATCACAGGTCAACCACTAGACAGAATAACGTTTGACTATTTAGGACCCCTACCTTCAAGTAATAAAAAAAGGTACATACTAGTGGCAGCGTGTAACACCACTAAATACATTTTTACAAAAGCAGTTGAATCGGCTACTGCCGAAACGACTGCTAAATTCATTATAGACATAGTAATACAATGGGGATGTTTCAGAAACTTTTCTTCTGACAGAGGCACCCACTTTAGAAATAAATTAATCACTGATATCTGCACAAGCTTGGGCATAAAACAAACTCTATCTACAAGCTATTCGCCACAAACGCAGTCTAGTTGAAAAAATTAATGGGATTATAACTGGTTCATTAAAAAACTATTTATTAGAAAATAATCAAAGCAAATGGTCATACTTCTTACCGCACATCACACTTGCATATAATTCTACACCACAAACTGTTACTAAATACAGCCCATTTTACCTCATGCATGGCTTTGAACCACAGTTTTCTTTAGATAATAAAATAATCCCCGCAGACGTCCCATTCAATTTAAAAGAATCGTTAGTAGAACTAAATAAAATTAGGAAAAAAATATAAGAAGCGCAGATGATACAAAAGAAACATCACGATAAAACACATAAAACAATAAACTACAAAATAAATGACCTAGTAATGGTAAAATTCCCATTCTTAGATGTAGGAAAATCTCCCAAATTAGGACCTAAATACAGAGGACCGTATAAAATAATAAAAAAAATTAATGACCTAAACTTCAAAATCAAATTAATTTTAAACAATAAAGAAGCTGAGGACATCATTCATATTAGACGTCTAAAACCGTATTATTCCAGAATCAAAGAAACTAATAAAAAAAATGGCACACATGAATCAAGTTCCCCAAATTCATAATAAACTAAAACCATACTAAAATGCTTTCCATGTAAATAATACAAAAAATATACAAATAAAAATAATAAATAAATAAATAAATAAATAAACAAAAATAAAACAATAATATTCATACCTATCAGTAACATATTTGTGATAATATTTAATAACCATAATACTATATATGTCTAATAATCTATAAGACAAGAAATCTCATCCTATCTTCAACATCACACATAAAGGCATTTATAGCATACGATTGCACAGAACAAAGTCCAAACGTAACAATTATCAACAGCATTACAATTGATGAGTGTGATACACTAACACCTTCTAAAACCAAAATAAATTATATAATAACAAGATGCTCAACATCCGAAGATGCACAAATGGTCGATGGCGAGTTCTTTCCAGAAATAATTGAACTAGGCTCAGCCAGATGTTCTGAAATACACCAATCAAAAAACCAATTCAAATGTAACAAAAAACATAGAAAAACCACAGTGAACATTAACTTTTTAAGTAAATCTCAAGCATTCAACATTCCTTTCATAATTATATTAAGCAGCATACAGCTGAACAGAGTTCAACACACAGGAGCCATATGAAACAATCAATGAAACGAGAGCTCAAAAGATATCAAAAATAAGTAAAAACAAAATAGGGTCTACCAACTCAATAAATAATTTAACTATAAGTATAAGTATAGATAATTATTGCCACAATAAAAAATCTCATAAATTTGATTATAAAAAAATGAATTAAGTATAAATTAAGTCTATTATAATTATAAAATTTTTCAAACCATTCAAAAATATGTGTTCTTAATTTAAATAAAAATTAAGTCAATCACTATAATACACAATAGGTAACAATTTATTATAGAAATTTCTTACAAAAATTGTCATATTTAAACTATAGTTAAGTAATTAAAATATATAGTAAAGTTGACAATTGTTTTATCATAACAATTCCATAATTCCATATAATTTGCAAATAATGTAATTAATATAAATCTAAAATAAGTTATCATTATTGTAAGCTAAAAAAAAAAAAAATTGTAAACAAAAAAGCCTAATAATCCAAATTTAAGTAAAATCAATCATTATTATGTTATAAAAATTTAATGTATTATTATATATACCTATATAGGTGCATTTATATGTATTTGTAAGTGTATATTTATATGTGCGATAATGCACGTACATGCATATACTTTGTTTCATTAAATACTCACATAATTATATTTAAAAAACATTATTATTTAGGAGATTTGTATAATAAATAATATTATGTAAACTAATCTATAAGATATTTTCTATACTAACGTTCTAGATCAGTAAATTATAAAATAAAATTTATATTTATCCATATTTAAGATATATACATGTGTATGTACACCTATATGCTTAATGTCAATGTTCTTATGTACTCTATATGTATCACGTTCTGTATTATAAGTTCTTTTTAAATGTAAAAAGGAAATAGCATAGTAAGATATTGTACCTAATACTCATAAACAATGTAAAAACATGACAAAAATTGAAAATTGTAAATCATTGCATTAACATCACATGTAATCTTCAATGATTAATTATAAGACATCGATATGTAAGCACTCATTATCATTCACCAGATGGGAAATACATTAGAATAGTAGATATACAATTTCTGTTCTACCATTCATAACTATATTGTAATCACTTTTCAGTATAAAACGATTAATTGTATTTGTCCCTTTATAATTGTAAAAATAAATACTCCCTCCCTCCTAATAAGAAAACAGTAATTTTATCTTAACTTTCATTCTCTATTTTTTGATTTCGATTTTAAAATGTTTGTAAATATTTATATTACTCTCACTCTCACCGGCGAGTGTTGTTGTGAGGACACAACAAAAAAAAGTGTAAGGTGGATGTAATGATGTGCATCATTCGAAGGTTCAAAATTGTACGAACTAATTGTCATAATGTACGAGTACAATATTCCATCTTAAAATTGTAAAATCAATAAATAACGGTTCTTTCGATACCCGCACAGACAACACAAATATTTCATATATAAACAAACAATACGCTATTGACACCATGAGTAGGTCAAATCTTCAAAGGGACCGGTCCGACGTCCATCCCGCCATACGTTCCTATATAACAGGGATACAATACCCTTTTCAACGCTCTCGATCTCAGGTCGTCGGTGTGTGCACACGGACCGTGAGATTAATAAAACGCTTCTTGATCTTAGGTCGTCAGTGTGGGCACACGGACCATAAGATGGTCTAAGAAGCATTTTATGTCGAGTGGCTGTAACGTGCGATTTTTATTCTTTCAAACTTGTTTTGTGCTGTCTGTGCGAGTGTTGAAAGGTGTCCAGCTTCAGTACATCAAAACCTGTGTCTGTCTCACTTCATTTCGACCTCACCATCATCCTACAGTAATTATAAGTATCCAGATCATATCACACAGAATATATACACCAGAATATCTACACAAACAAGTAAGTGCTATTTTGTCTAGCTTGCCAGACTATCCAGTTGTACTGATCGGCTCTCGAACCTTTGTAATCCCGAGAACCCTCCCTTAAACAAGGAGGAAGGTAATCAACCCCCTTATAACCCTATAACCTTTCCATCTTTGGGTTACTACTCTCCCCCTTTTTATTTTTGGGTTATTACAGCATCAACAACAAAGGTTATTAGATTTAGCAAAATAGTTTCTTTTTTATAACTCTTCTAATCTACTTCACATTATTTATATGTTATTATAGAATTTGATTTATTTTAAAATATAAAATATTAGTATGATTTGGGGACTTCTAAAACCTCACACACACACTCATAGTCATACTCACACTAACACTCATACTCACACTTACATTCACATACAGCTGCTGTCGCCCAATCGTTCATTTAATCTATCTAATCCCTTCCATTTTATTTTTCTTCGCACTACCATATAAAATATATACATGCATAAAACAACTATACTTTTTTCATTTTTTTTTTTTTATTATGCTTCACACTGACCCCACGATATATACAACTATATTTGTATATACGATTAAAATAGTTTTGTACAAAAAACATAATATTCTGCGTTAGAACCAAACCGGGTGTGTTAAGTCTATATCGTCACCCACTTCTACTCTAACTATATTCTACTCAAGAAATGATTGGTCAAATTAGATATACTTAACGACTCCATATATTATAGATTTCTACGGAGTACAGGATATTATATAACTAATTTTTGCTTTATGACGACGATCGGGTTATCTAAATAAAATATAGTATGATAGAAAAAAAATGAATATATTTTATAAAATACGCTTTCTTCCGTCGTATCCATTATATTTAAATGTCATTAGTTCCATTATCTAATGATAAGTATACTATATACGTATGTTAATACTAGATTAGTAGAAAACAACAATATACATATTCAAAATTATCTTAGCGTGTACATTTTATCATTAAAAATATTTTCGATGTTAACAGCTTAAACATAA
Organism: Sipha maydis; assembly: GCA_034509805.1. Lineage (NCBI taxonomy): Eukaryota > Metazoa > Arthropoda > Insecta > Hemiptera > Aphididae > Sipha > Sipha maydis. The sequence goes on along the minus strand of JASXSY010000701.1, from coordinate 10,807 downwards.
ATTTTGAAATTACATAATCACCAATATATAGAATACTGTACATCAATATTTATTACGGTTTGAGTTTTAACCGATATTAAAATTAAATCGTTCGCGCTTAAACAAAAATTCTAAAATTACATTATCATAAACATATGAATACTGTACATCAATATTTATTACGGTTTGAGTATTAACCGATAATATAATTGATTCGATTGCAAGACATTATTAATAATAGTTGTTAATGTATTGACTAATGTTAATCGATCTTATACCGTTTAATATCATAAACAACAATTTTCAAAAATATTAAACCGTACATTACCCCACTTCTTATTTCCATTTAATTATCAACATCCAACTAATAAAGTCTTAATTGCAAGAGACTCCCGACCGTAAGAGCCATCAGTCTATCAGTGTTTCTCCAGCTCTATTCTTCACTACATCGAAATTACTCGCTCTCTACGTGTTTAAATATTTAAAGTTTATTATTATTTTACAAAGTTATTTTTCACATGAAGTGTTATAATGGCTGGATCAATTTTAGAAAACAAGAGGGTATACTACAATTCTTATATATGTGTACCACCGACACCTCCCGAGAATCTCATCGACTACAATCATTTCGTACTCGACTTCAACAAACAAACATATTTGAATGTAGAACTTGATCCTATAGATGAATTCAACGGCGTAGTACAGATATCACGATATGTAAATATGCCGTTTAATTTTCTAAGTCGTATATTTACCCTAATGGGGAATATACTTTCATTCATATTGGATAAACCGGTAAAATATAAAAGAATCATATTTCTGGAAACGGATATGATTTCGGTTTCCAGTATGTTATATTACGGTGAAAATATGATTGTAATCGAGTCAAAAACTCTAGATGAATGTAGAGTATTGTTCAGTCGTTCGGATTTAATGAGGTTAAAGTATTTAGAATGTCGTATATTCGAAATAATAGCTCGAAAATCGACTATCGTCAGACTTATCGTATTGAAACAATTTGATTTGTTTTTAAACTACACCGATGTTGAATTCACTAAAGTAAATTCACCACCGAAAACTACGGACGAAAAGATTACTTTCGTCAAACATTTAAATGATGATCAAGTAATTTCGATTATGGACGAAAATGAAGTCAATTATATCAGTCAGCTCAAAATATATGCTTCATCACAATTAGCTGAACATTGGGCGCAACGGTGAAATGTTAGCAGAGGTAAATCATAATTTTAATTTTATCACTTGTTTAAAATATTTTACGTATTTTATAATTATTATTTTTAGTTATTCACTGAACCCGAGGCAACTGTTGAGGCTCATTTCACCTCCAAGATTTTCAATTATGTCCTCATCGTTCCCCGACTACGAAAACTATTCACAAGCACGAGTAATTTATAATTTATAAATTAAAATAATTAAAGTATTAAATTAAATTTACAATTTTAGGGAACTGACGAGGAAAAAAGGATTATGATATATTAACCATGATTTTTCTATACTAACCATTTTCAAACATGAGAAGCATTTCCTAGTCAGATAAAAGTTGTAACTTCTTTCCAGTAAACTTTAACTTTGCATCAATGGGGCTGTATAATAATACATCGCGTCCAGGTTATATGTCTTCATACAAACGTAGCGGAATTTCTCGAATACGTTAGCTAGCAATAAAATATAAATTTTTAGATATAAATCGCCGTAAACGTCCAATGTCTTGCACTCAAAATGTTTCCAAACTTCTTATGCATGCTCGTAATCTTTATCCTTCACCCTCAACTCGGTCAACGTGCTGGTGTAAAATCTTTTTTCAGCGGTAATCTTTCTCGTTCAGTTTTTTCCAACTATAGGTTTATTCCTAAGGATATACACCCTCGAAGCCATAAACCGAAAAGTGTCTATAAATCTAACCGAGAAAGTGTTTGACACATATTTAGAGAATGAAATAAACTTCCCTTCACTGTTTGGAATAACAGTAATTTATTTGGTTTCATGGCCAAGTTCTGTGATTATGAAGTGAGCATCATAGTTTGGCAAGTTATGTAAGTAGCACGGGACAAAAACAGGGGCTTGTATTTTTGATTGCATACATTATATAAGGCTTGATGGTATTTACCAGAGAGATGTCAATGGTCACGTGTTTACGATGAAGTAGAACCGTAGGTGGGGTGAACGTAATATGACAGAGATTACACTGTGTGGCAGTCTCGTGAGCCTCTTCATCGTCTGAACTCATATTCAACGGTAAATTGGTCTTGAGTAGTTTCTCGATTCTCAGTGATATTTTCGTGATAGTCTCGACGAAATGCTTCGTCAAATTCTTCCGATTCTCACTGCCACGATAAATAATCAGTTCGGTAGGTATATCATACTCATCCAAAAGTTATACGGGTACGTCGTCACTTACCTTCACCATGAAACCATAACTTATAGCCTCATGTTTCTGTATTATTTTCATCAGTCTTTATTAGCAGCGCCTCAAAATCCGCATATATAGTATGGCAAACGGATGGCGAACTATATTTCCCAAACTTACACTTCAAACATTCACTCTCTGATGTCATTACCGGTAGTATCAGTTTATGTAAAGTAATCATTTCGTTCGTTATTTTTGGTGGTGAATTCGAATTTGGTGATGAATTTAGTGAATTCGCACCTCATTAAATCCGAACGACTGAGCAATACTCTACATTCATCTAGTGTTTTTGACTAGATTACAAGCATATTTTCACTCTAATATACCATACTGGAAACCGAAATCATATCCGTTTCCAGAAATATGATTCTTTTATATTTTACCGGTTTATCCAATATGAATGAAAGTATATTCCCCATTAGCGTAAATATGCGACTTAGAAAATTACACAGCATATTTACATATCGTGATGGAGTGATTATCTGTTCTACGCCATTGAATTCATCTGTAGGATCAAGTCCTACATTCAAATATGTTCGTTTGTTGAAGTCGAGTACGAAATGATTGTAGTCGATGAGATTCGCGGGCGGTGTCGGTGGTACATATGTATAAGAATTTTAGTATACCCTCTTCTTTTCTAAAATTGATCCAGTCATTATAACACTTCATGTGAAAAATAACTTTGTAAAATAATAATAAACTTTAAATATTTAAAAACGTAGAGAGCGAGTAATTTCGATGTAGTGAAAAATAGAGCTGGAGAAACATTGAAAGACTAATGGCTCTTTCGGTCGGGAGTCTCTCACAATTAGGACTTTATTAGTTGGATGTTGATAATTAAATGGAAAAAAGAAGTGGGGTAATGTACGGTTTAATATTTTTGAAAATTGTTGTTTATGATATTAAACGATATAAGATCAATTAACATTAGTCAATACATTAACAACTATTTTTAATTATGTCTTGCTATCGAATCAATTATACTATCGGTTAAAACTCAAACCGTAATAAATATTGATGTATAGTATTCATATATTTGTGATGATGTAATTTCAAAGTTTATGTTTAAACTGTTAATATCGAAAGTAATTTTAATGATAAAATGTATACGCTAAGACAATTTTTAATTGTGTTATAACCTCTCTTCGAAATGTTTCTCTTTTTTTTTTTTTTAAATAAGTATGCAATAGTTTTAAAATATAATGTTATATCATGTCATCATAAAACAATTTTTGCATAATTTGATTGATTGTTATGAGCTTCTTAAGAGATTTAGTTTTAAGATAAATTCAATAAATTTTAGTTATAAGCAAACATTTTACTTACCATCTATAAGTAGAAAACATATGATGTATTATCCTGCAAATACCGAAATATCTGCAGGAAATTCTCTAAATATTTTTAATTTATTTATAAAAATATGTCTCTTACTTTTTAAAAATAATTATTAAAATTAATAATCTCTTCTTGTACTTTAAATAAATACATTTGTCTACTGAACTGTGAACTTTTTATTATATTAAAATTTTTAGTATTTTATTTACCTTAATGTTATGTTATTAGCTGTTTATTATTTGTTATACCTTGTTTATTATATAATTCATAGTAGGTATGTATATATACACATATATTACTCTTACTACACTATGTATATTTGTAAATATAAGATTTATTTCCGCAATATATTTTGTTATTATAAAAAAAAAAAATATTGGTTTTCAAAAAAGTAAAATTTAAATTGTTATTTCCATATGCATTCAGGGTGTGCAGTTATATATTTTGTACCCCCTCTGATTACGCCAGTAAGTGAGAAGCAATTAAAAAGTACAAATTATTTTACCATACAAAAAAAAAAGCTTTAAGACGATTAACTGTGAAATACATTTATAAACAGAATATGAAATTATATTTATCTTATAAATATTAATTTTTTAACAAATAATATTTACACCAATAAATTATTTAAATAAATGATATTTGATTAATATAAAAATAAACATATTCACTTATAAAGACCATGATATGAAAAAATAATAAATCTCGGAGAGCACGAGTTGATAATACCGTTTCATCGTTCCGTTTTCGTAGTCAGATGTTCGTCCGGAAAGCTTCCGCGGTGCTGAAGACCGTTAGGGAGGACACGGTGTCCGAGAACGCCGATGTGCTTCCCGACTTCCTGATGCACGCGGACCGAGCCGACCGATCGTACGTGAGGTTGATCACCGATTTCATCTTGAAAATGCTACACGGCCGACAGCCCGACACGGTTGCGCGCAAACAAAACCGTTTTAACGTTTTGTCAAAGCACACATTCGCTGGCCATTCGCGAGCTGACCAGCAGCGGTCTGTACGCGGGTTTGTGTTCCGAGACTGTCGCAAAGGGGTCCGCGGAACCGGTATTGAATGTTGTGTGCGACGTATTCTAAGACTAAATGAAAACGTCGTGCAACAGCGCTCTGAGCGATTTGTTCAGGAAGAGCGGTCCGACGACGAAAGCTTAGCAAGCGTACAGTGGGCAAAAAAGTTCACGGTTGTCAAGTGCTCGAGATTTGACTTGATTTTCGGACTAGTGTAACTGACTGCAACACGTGTGCATTGTTCTGTGCAGATTTATGCGCAGGCTGTTCATGTTGATCCGATTCAAAATGTCCCACACCGTGAAGAAAACCGTCAAAGCGTTGATTAGGTCGAGCGACGCGCATTGCTCGGAATGCCTGTGCTATTTTTTGCGTGTAATCGGACCGAGATTTAAAATGGTTTGGGAAAACGTTGTCTTTAAAGTTTTAATCTTTTATTTTTATTGATTTTATTCATTACGTCATTCTTATCGTCATGATTGAGAAAAAAAAATAATAATAATTGTTTACAGGATATCTGTGTCGCATCATTTTGCTCGTTGTTTTCAGGTTGACAAGGTGTACCGTCTGTGTTTTGAAAAAGTATAAAAGACATTAGTAAAATACTCTGTTAACGGTATGCTATACCCCAAACAGTTCACAAGATCAATTGAATTATCCGGAAGAGAAATATTAAGAGGCTGCCTCGAGACCCGAGTTTCCCATAATGCCTTATAAGGCTTATCACCCTTAAAATATTTTTCTGACTGCGTTAGTGATCATAAATCTAGTTGTATCTCAGTTAATACAATTTTTTTTTGCATATCTTTTTAATAAGTTTAAGGAATTTGGCCTAGCTGTCGATTTGAATAAAAATTTAAAAATTGTACATGTGTACATTGTATACCTAATTTTTAAATTTCAAATTACATTTTTACAGAAATATAAAGTTCAGTTATTGTTTTCTTAATTATGTGTAAGATCTATTTATGGTTAGATACGCTTCATACAATGACTGCTATATTTTTCAGAACGTGAAAAAAAAAAAATTTTTTTAGACAATGGAAATTTCATAAACGTACCTTGAAAGTTTTTAATAATGCTAGAAATTAAAATGTATATTTAAGCAATAAATGATTGTACTTTTTTAACAAATATTTTGTAATATTTTTTTAATAATATATATAAATGAATTTTAAATTTATAAATAAATCTTATTATATTTTATTAGCCAACAATTGGTATTCTTTTAAAGTATTTGAGATTTTATTAAGTAAATAATTTTTTTTAAAATAGTATCGGCATGAATAAAATCATTTGAATAACGAATTTAGTGTATTTTAATAATTTGATGATGTATATCAAATGTAAAAAATATTTCAATCATGCAGGTAATTATTTTATACAGGGTTATTTATTATTAATTATTAGCTGAATTTAACAGAAAAAAAAAAAAAATCACTAAATAATCAGATTACAAACTGTGCTGTGTAATAGCTGGCTGGCTATGTATACAAAATCAATATAACATAATCCGTAGTGCGAGGTTTCATCGAGAGTAAAACAAGTACGAAACATTAGTTGAACTATTCTACACGAAATCGAAGCACTATGGACGGAAAGAGATTGAAGAATATTAAACAAACGACCGAGAACATAAAGCACGCGTTGAATATCGCTATTAACGGAAGAAAAGTAAAGGTTGCGCCCGCGAAGACGACGACGGTACCAAGTTATTCGGTCAAGATGACAGATAGTTCAATAAGACCTTTGGCCACCGTAGACGAAGGCCACAGATGCAGGTTGTTCGTAGGCAATCTGCCGAAGGCGAAGTCGAAGCAGGAGATAATTGACGAGGTGAGCCGCATAACGCGCGGCCGTCTGGTGCGCGTGATCACGTTCAAGGACATCGACAACCCGTCGATGCACCGGGGCTTCTGCTTCATGGACTACGAGTCGGCGGCCGAGGCTGCGGACGCTAAGCGGACGTTGTCGCAACATAAGTTGTTCGGATGCAAAACGGTCGTGGACTGGGCGGACCCGAAACCGCAGCCGGACACGATCACGGTGCCAAAGGCGCGCATACTCTTCGTCAGGCAGTACGGCGGCGTGCTTGACGAACGCGTGCTGGCTCGGAAGTTCAGTCGGTACGGGGCCGTGGAGCGCGTGAAGATTTTGAAGAACCACGCGTTCGTGCACTTCGAGCGGCGTGAGGACGCGCAGTCGGCCATGTACGCGCTAAACGGATCGCAGAACGTGGCCACGGGCGTGCGCATCGGTGTCGCGTGGGCCAAGTCGCCCGCGGACAAGCAGACACGGCAGCGGATGTTGCGCAATCGTGAACGCCGGGTACAGGGGTCCGTGCCTCGGCCACCGGCACGCGTTGTCCAACGGGCGTGCGGCCACCACCACCGCCGCCGCCATGATTACACAAAGAACGACCATCGCGGTCACGAATTCGGACCGCGGCAATCGCTCGACCGGTGTAACCCCCATGACGCCGCAACACCCACTGCCTAGCTCGAAGCCATGCCCGACCAGCGCAACAGCGACAGTCCGCGCCCATACGGCAACGCTCGCGCAGGCAAGTGCAAAGCGGTCACGACGACGGCGATCGAATAAAGGGTTGCACGACTAGATCGTGGATTCAGTTTTTGAACTTTTTCCACAGAATGTCCACGAGCTGCGCCGAACACGAATGACGTCAAGTGTTGTGCAGCCGTTTACGTTTCACGATGGTTTATACATTTTTGACTTTTGTTTAGTGTTAAAAATCAACGCATTTTGTGTTCAAAACAATAAAGAAAAAAAATTGTTTCAAATTCTTATTCTTTGGTTTTCTATAATATCGTCCACTTATAAGTAACACGCGTCCAGTCCACCGAAGTCAAAGGCATCGGATTCAACGTCGCAAAAATAGAGGTTATCGGATTTAATTCACTATTCGTATTAGTAGGACCGTAAATTTGGAATATTTCACATGAAAATATTTTTTTTACGTTTGGCATAGTGACTGTCAAATGTCATTTCAGCCCGGAATACACGAGGCTAGTTTTTCAAGCTAGGATAGCAAGGTAATTCATTTCAAACATGTTTTTATACGAATATTATTATTTCTCCGTTATATTTTAGTAAATACGTACTTTTCAGAAATATAATAGGTATTATTATAGTGCATGCAATTTATTTATACAAATTAATTAAGTATAAAATATAAGTGGTATATTATTATACAAAAAATAATTAAATTGTTTACAATATTAATTGTCATCGTCGTCGTCGTCGTCGTCATAATCATCGTTACTTGAACTGTCGTCAGTGTGTATGGTTAGAATAATGGGTTTCACAATGTCGTCTCTTATCCCTTCCTTCACCAAATCTTCGTCTTGAAATTTTGCACAATTTTTTTGGGACTTACGGCGTTTTTGCTTATGGCGGCAGCATTATTGTGGTGAGACATAACTCAATAAGAAAAAGGGTGAGCCTATTGCACGTTAATAACGTTTAGACGATTAGACGCACGCTTAGATATAGGCGGTTCGTCGCGAGCGCGCTGCGAGTCAGACTCGCACTGTCTAAACGGGCCTTTATGACGTGTTATCAAAAAATTTGTTTATTTGGAAGTTGTGGTTGATTCAATGGGTTGACTCAGTGAGTCAACTCATTTAAGTGAACTGATTCAAACGAGCTGATTCGTGTCATTGAGTTGAAAATCCCATCCTTAGTTAAAATATTATATTGCGATGAGCAATTCTCAAAAACGTTAAAAAATTAACACGTTTAGGTAAATGTCTGTGACTACAATTACAGAACTCTATTGATGTAATATTATTCCATAGGTCATAATATATACTTATCATATATTATTAAATTCCAAAATAAATTTAAAAATGTTTTGTTTTAGAAATACCCAAGGGGGAGTCTGGACCCGGGGAGTTCCCCTGCCTTGGTTGCGCCACTGCATCCATATTCTGTTTTGAATTTGACAGTAGAGCAATACATCAATATTATATGTATTATCTTTTATGTAACATGATTTTTAATTGATTCCATATTTTTATTTTTTTCTCAAACTATGACGATATCGTGATTACATTCATAAACTATTACAAACAGGTATGTACAACTGTTTCTCGATTTAACAAATATTTATAATGCAGTGAAGAATAATTATGGTTATACAGCAGAAAAATGTTAATGATTATATTTGACATTATTTACATGATTATTATTATAATATTGCAACAATCAACAAATATCCACAATTAATGTCCAAGTTAATAACTACATTCATGGGAAAATTTGAAAAACATTTTCGTGCGTTAATGAGTAGTAGCCGGTAAATTGTATTTGTCGAATATTTCATAATGTGGATAAAAATTACTCTTATTCGCTTCACGAAAAAATATCCATATAGTGAAGAAAAACATGAATTTCACAAAACAAAGGCCCACTTATTGTAATTGCGATTTCACTGAACGGTTAGGTTAATCTATGTTGTACCAGTGTAAAAAAGATAACTTTTGTCATCATAATATTATACAAACCGATCGTTTGAAACATGGAAATTAAATGAAAAAAAAAAAACAACCTAATGACACAAATTTTCTATTAAATAACAGTATATTCATTTTCATACAAGATATATTTACATATTTTCAAACTTATATGTAATTATAATCATAATAAAATCTTTAGATTTGTCCTCTTGGAAGTGACGCGTTGATATGAAAACGGAAATCAACAGGAGAAAAATATCGGAAATACTTGAAACGAAGAGAAAAAATATTTGTATACAGAATAAAATGACAAATAAAATAGCCGAAGAAACTCACTGCAGACGAAGTGTATACAGTACAGTATGAACAGCAGTAAACACACGTTTATTTTGTTATTAGACGTTAATATAATATAATACGCAAGTGTAAAAAAGAACCGGATGGGCCTCGCTCTGTTGTACAGTTAGGGGTGGAGTGCACCTCGTTTATAGGATAGGTCTTTTTACAATGGATTTGTTAAATTTGAATGCAATGATAAATATCATTGTATACGAATAACGATTCTGAACGGAGTTAATATGTTTGTCTAGGATAAAATACATTGTTATTTATAAATATTGTAAAAAGTATATTTTATTTTGAAACGATAAATATATTTTTCAATTAGGATGGGTTGGCAGTTGCATACAGCGACAATTTGAGTGATACGATCTCCAAAATTTTTTAGTTACGATAAGTTTAACTTATTATAAACCTTGTATTAAATTTTCAAGAGTTTTCGGTCTGCCAATTAAATTTTATAGATGGTTAAAAACAAAATTTTACAAAAATCGAAAATTTAAATTGTCTATAAATAAGTCAAAATATGTCAAAATACTTTGAAAACTTAACCATGTATAGAGAACGCCAATATAAAGATTTGGTGAATATTTCATGTTGTTGCGATTTTTGGTTTTTGAGTAAGAGCATTTTAAAAAAACCGATATCATTTGTCAGTCTAGAATATTATACATTATAGTTTACATGTAATTTTATGTCAATATTCGCTGTTCAAAGGCTTATAAAAAAAAATTGTGCCTATGTATTTTAATAATTTTTGAATGTCAATAAGCAATACTTCTGTGGAATCTCAGTCAATTCAACTTTTTTTGTCTTTTCCTCGTTGAATAGTTTTGCCATTTTAAAGTAATTACTTCTAAAACAGTGAGTAGCTGGATTAATTGTCGGATAAAAATTACTTAAGTTAAAATGTCAAGAGTACAAGTTTGATAAATTGTTTGTTTTTTACCTTGAAGTGGTAAATTTTATTTATTTAAATGTTTTGAAATATTAGTTAAATTGCCAATGAACATAGAAATTGTTTATTAACCATTTAATTTAATTTTTATTTATTATTATATTTATTTCTATATAAAACTAACTTGAAGTTAACATGTTATATACATTAAAAAATTAAATTTAATTAAATTTAAAGTTAGTTCGAAAATAAAGTAAAAAATAATTAATTTAGTTAATATTAACTTAACGTTAAATCTTAATTTTAATTTTTTAACTCTTTAATGCCC
>JASXSY010000700.1:0-82660 GCA_034509805.1 Sipha maydis | reverse complement strand
AATCTGAGTAATCTACCAGTATTGACCTATATATTGGACTTATTGGTGTACGAAAAATGGAATCTTTTTATAAATATGTATTCTAAGTGATAATTTCACCTTTTCTATCGTAACATATATACATATATACTCGTACTAGTCCAGCGATACTTATAATTATAACATATACTTATGATTTATGGTATTATTGATAGTTTTTAAGTGATGTATTTTTGGATTATTTTAATAAAGAGTAATAACTTTAATATTGAGTCTATTTTATACTCCTTATTCTACTACCATTATCGAACTGACGGCATACAACAGTGGTCTAATCTAGACATTATTTTTAAAATTAGGAGTGAACTGACTAAATAAAGAGCGATTATTTAATGGAACAGAACAGTAGTGCCTAAAGTACTAAGAAAATACACTATTAAAAACTACATGAGACACATATTGGAATTATAAAAATATTAAAAAAGAATAAACAAATTTCAGTATGAAATCAGTATGGAAGTGGAGAGTTCAAAAAATTTGCAGAAGATTGGAATTTTACGTTAATATTATCAAGTCCCAATTATGCCATAGGTTAATAGGTAAAGGTTAATAAACTTGCAAAAAAGGCTGTAGAAATTGCAAAAAAGTATGATAAATAAAGCTAAGGTTGAGAAACAAGATTTACATTTATATCTATTAAATTACAGAAATAGCCTTGTGGCAGGATTACTTTGGTCTCCGGCACAGATGCTACAAAATAGAGATCTAAGAACCAAATGTAATAGCTTAAATAAAGAAAAAATTTAACCAAAAATAGTAGACTGGTCTATAGAAAATCATATACAAAAATCTAAAAATCAAATAGTGCTATGATGAAGCAGCTTCAAGTGAAGGAAAACAGTTAACTAAATGAACCCATTATAGTATAGGATAAATTTTCAAAACAATGGTCTAAAGACATAGTTATTGGTAAAACTAAATGGCCCAGGTCATACTTAGTGAAAGATAAAAAGGAAAAAATACTTAGGAGGAATACAATATTTATGAAAAAAGTGAGTAAATATGATTTCAATTTAGATGAATGTGAAGAAGAATATATATATTTGTAATTTTGTAAAAAATATTTTCATTTTGAATATAAATGTTTTCACATATTTAATAGTTTTTAGAATATTTGTGATGATCTTAATCAAGAAGTGTAAACATTTATAAAGGTACTCCCAAACTCATAATAAATTATCGATCTAGTACTTCTAAACTTCTAAACTTCTAATAACTATATATTTGCATTTGTGTTTGTCTAACGACTTGCTATATAGGTAAAATTCAATTATAAGGAGTCACATACTACATGCAATAAAAATCATACTATTAAAAAAGTGGTTCAGTAATATACTACTAAAAAAAATGGATTATTTTCATAAGCAACATATAAGAAAAAATAATTATTATTTGATACAATACATAGAAAAAACTGTAATGGAATTACATAACACATTACAATAAATGTTTCATTATAAATTATAGGTAATATTTTAGGATTAGTTAGGCAGCTATCACATTGAAATGTATTACATTTTGGAATAAAATCAAGATTTTTTATACTTAGTGGTACAAAAACTTTATTTTAAAATTGATTTTTTTGTTTTAAACATGAGTTAATGCTTTATTATTACTTTTACATTGAAACCTTAATTAACTTAAAATTATTCATTTTATCAATAGATACTTATACAATATGAAAATAAAATGTTTTGCTTAAAAATTTTGTCTTGCTTTTCATAGACATCTTCAGTAGAAATTTCACAATATGAAACAGCATCATGAATCATTTCAATTTTTTGAACAATAAAAATACATTACTTTAAACATCATGTTAACTAATTTTTTATGAAAACTAATTAAGTAATATTTTTTTAATTTATTAATATTTTTTTTCACAGTTGGAACCAATGATGACCCTGGAACTGTTTTACACATTGCTTCGAGATAACTTAATAATATACACTAATAATTGTCATAACCTTACTAAAATTAACAAATTTAATTTAAATTTCAGATTAAAAGTTATTAAATAAAAATAATTTTATGTCATACATTTTAATATATTAAAACATATATTAAAATAGTTATTATTAACAAAAATCATTTATGCTAAACATTTAAAAATATAAAAAATCAATAAAATAAATACAGTATTAATATATGTAATTAGTGACGTCAAACACATATGCTAGTAGGGAAAATACCCTAGAAAATATTTATATAGACATTTAAGGAATATGTTACTCATAAGTAAGGTTTACCCTGGTGATATAAAAAAAGGTTTGGCACAATGTACATAACAAAAATACTTTCTTATATGTCACTCAGTCAATTAAAAATAAACATATACATTTTTATGTATTAAAATACTTAATACTTATTTAAATTAAATTATATAAATTAAATTAAATAATATTTCTATTTTATAAAAATTGGTATTATGTTTTAGTCAATTAATGGCTAAGATGTAGAAACCACTTAATATTTATGTACTTAGGGTAGTCAAAATAAAAAATATTTTTTTAAATATTCAAAATAACATGCTATTTAGATAATTTATGCTGCAAGATAAAATAAAGTACATACATTTTTTTATCTTTATAAATAAAATGAAGTTAAATAACTGTTACCTTTATCTTTGGTTGCATTTAAAATTTTTTTTTTGTTCTTTAATTAGCTGCAACCATTCATCATCTTTAGGTAAATCAAAAGTTTCTTTTTCAATTTCTACTGACTTCAATTCTATTTCATCCTAAATTTATTCTGAATTATAAACGAAATATTATAATTAAATATATTTATTAAAACTTACACCTGGATATGGTTTCCAACGGGATGTAACATACTTCCAAATAGCACTAGTTGGTACACATACTTTTAGTTTATTACTAATCCTTTCTCTAATCAAAAGCATATTTGTATGCTTATGCATTCCTATAACATAAAAATACATATTTTAAACAAAGTCATGAATTAGGTACATACAACCATTAAAATTTGTAGTAGCAGTAATATAAATGTATTATTGATAAAATATACTTGATATTTTTATTTTATATTTAATCTATCATACACATAATAATAAGTTCGTAATCTTAAAAAAAAGAGAAGTAAATGGTACAACCCTGAACAAATTGAGTAAGTAAAAGTATCTATTAACTTCCTTGTATTATATTAAAAGCATTATATACTTAATATACTATATATTACTACATATGATACATACAATTTTTATGAAAGGTTTTTTCTAAAATAATAATAAAATTTGCAATAATTGTATTAACCAACCAAACGGTTTCAATCCTTGAAAGCTCCTGGTTAAATTTAACTCATCATTCCCAACAAATGAACGACCATGAGCATATTTTACAGGTACAACGTATCTACGATTATGAACGCAATTTTTATCATTATCATCTTGTCTTTCAACTTCATCATCGTCGTCTTGATTTTCTACTTCATCACTATAGTCTTGATTTTGAACTTGATCATCATCATCATCACTGGCGATACGTTGGATGTGTTGTTTTTTGAATGGATTGTGGCTTGCTGTGAAATCCATTTTTTCGGTATCAAATAATTAATAACTAAAACTATTTCGTAATTCGTCAACGGCGTCCGCGCAACAAATGAGTAGAAATAACTATTTTAAAAAATCGACGGTTAAAATTAAGATTCTCACAGTTGTTGATGAAAATATAATTTTGCTTAATAAATTACACTTCATATATTAGATATGTACTGCTTACAATGATTAATTATATGACAATTTGAAGATGTAATTTATTTATTTGGATACAATTAAACGTTTACCATAAAATAGTACAAGTGTTCAGCGTTAGGCATTAACGCTTGTGTCGTACTAATATAGATGTACCAACAACACGTGTTAACAATGTAGTACGGTTAGGTGAGGATTTATTGTTTATTAATATTTTCAAAACCGATAGTCATTGCACAATATCATGATTACACCATTAGATTGATAGCGAAAAGTGTTGCCATTCGTCATTATTGAAATTTATCATTATTATAATTTACCTGGTAAAATGTATACTACATATAACTGGTAAATGGTAACATACTAACATCCTAAAATCATAGCATAAAACGTATACTCATTGGCGGAGCATTCATTTTGATGAGGGCGGGTATAGTGGTTTGATACAACCACAGACTTCTATAAAATATTACATAGAAGGCCGTGAATAATTTTAATATTTGATGTCAATAATTAACCGGTAAGTTCTTTAGCTTACTCAAACCATTTTATTTTTGATATAGTATATTTTTTATTTTTTTTTTATTGGCATTATGTTTCTAAATCAATGCCTTCACTTTCAATCTCAGCTAACGCTCTATCTAATTTTCACCAATATATCTGTAAATCAAACAAACTATCCCTTTAAGAACAATCATTCGAATCCTTTCTATTCTATATTGAAAGAATACAAAGAATAGTAAAGCGGCCGGAGAGGATGGCATTTTACCAGAATTTATCAAAAACCTTGGCATCATATACAGAATATGGTTAGCAAAACTTTCTACATCAGTAATAAATACTTGAAAATCCCTAAAGAATGGCATAAATCTAAGGTTATTGCTATCTCTTTGTCTGACAAAACTGAAGATAATCCCAACAACTTTAGACCTATATCCCTACTCTCAGTGGTTTATGAAGCCTTTGAGAGAAGAATTTTAAGCAGAATCATAAACAAACTAGAGAGTATTATGCCAAGGGAACAATCCGGTTTTGTGAGCAGGGCCGTCGAGAGCTTTTTAGGGCCCCAGGGCTGATCGGTTACAGACCCCCTTACACTTGTTTGGTCAAGATACATATTACTTTTACACACTTTAGTACAATAAAAATATTAAAATTTGCATCTTATGCTACGGCGAATGACATAATTAAATCATTTTGAATAAAAATCTGAGACAACGGGCCTTTTCAGAGGTACGGGCCCCGGGGCTCTAGCCCTCACTGTCCTACCCTCTCGCCGGCCCTGTTTGTGAGAGGAAGAATTTGTAGTGAGCAAGTTCTGGCAATAACTACACTTTTGGAAAATGGATTCCAATAAAAATTGAAGTCAGGTGCGATATTTTTGGATTTGTTCTCAGCTTATGACTCCATTTAGAAGAGTGGTTTACTTTTTAAATTAACAAAAGTAATAAAATGTAAGACACTGCTTAAATTGTTTGTGAGATTACTATCCAATAGTACCTGTAAAGTTCATCTTGATGGCGAAATAATTAAAAATTAAGTTCTCCAAAATGGCCTTTCAAAATGGCTTTCAGTATTATCTTCAGTTTTTTTCAACGTGTATATGGCGGATATTGTGAAAACAAATTTAAGAAAATTAATTTACGCAGATAACATAAGTATCGTAAGGAAGAGAAAAACATTTGAAGAAACAGAATATACTCTTGGTAAGGATATCACAAAGATTCAAAAATATTTAAAGCTTTGCATCTCATTCTTAATTAAAATAAGTCAGCTGCAACTGCCTTCCACTTAAATAATCGTAAAGGTAAAAGTAAACGGGGAATATATCCCAAACGAAGACTCGTCCACATACCTTGGAATAAAACTAAATAGAGCCCTTACTTTCAAACCCTACTTAGAAGCTTTAAAAGATAAATTAAAAACAGTGAATAACTTAATCTCAATACTAGCAGACACAACTTGGGGCTGAAAAGCAAATACTTTACATACCTCAGCCTTAGCATTAGTTTATAGTGCAGTAGAGTACTGTGCGCTAGCTTAGACAATGAGTACTCACAACAACAAAAGTCGATACGCAGCTAAACTATACTACGAGAATTATCTTAAGAACTTTAAAAAGTACTCAAACATAATGATTCCCTGTCCTAGTACATATTTTGCCTCCAGATATGAGAAAAAAAACATCAACTCATTCCTTGTTAAATAAAATAAAACAAAATCCAAACCTTCCAGTATACAAAGACGTCTATCAACATTCTGTCTAAAGACTTAAGTATAGATGTCCAGTATGGATCGAACCCAAAACAAAAGAGACCTTAGAAAACCAGTGGAAAAGCCGATAGAAAAATACTGATGTAAGAAACGCAGAATTGGTTGAAGACTCAACCAAGAAACTTCTAGTTTTCGACTATTCTCGATCATTATGGGCAAAAATGAACATAATAAAAACCGATAATAGTAGGTACAATAATTTACTCCACAAATGGGGATGGGCATGAACGAGTCATCTCTTTGTGGTTGTGGGAGATACCCAAACAATGAGATATATAGTCGAGACGTGTCCTCAAACAAAATTTGACGGGGTACTGAGAGGTATTTCCGAGGGTAAAGAAAACGCGATCAAATGGCTAGAAAATATGGATATTCGCTTATGAAACAAGTTACTTAACGGTTACAAATTCTTAGTCTTTAGTTTCTATATCATTATAGTATTAAATTTAATCATTTATCTAACTTAGTTACCTACTGATTTATACATCTATTATTAATTTGTTAAAGTTCTTTTATATATATATATTTATTCTTTGTTAATTTAGTTTCATATTCCTATTTTTCATATTATTTATATGTTTAATAATTATTATTACAATAGTGCATGCCGTTGCCGTATGCTAATAATAATAAGACCCGTTTACACGGTGACAGTAACACTCGACAGTCACAGTCACGATAGTAATTGTTAAGGAACTACCACCGTGTAAACATAAGCACTGCCATCAGTGCCGGATTTACCTCTTCAGCCGCCCTAGGCTATTAGGAAAATGCCGCCTCAACATCATACAATCATTTTTTTAAAACCAATATGAGCTTCATATAAGTGTTATATAAGCTATGAAAATGTAATACACAATCATTATCATCAATCGATACAAAACAATATTTTCATCACGCTTGTAATAGGGAAACGCATAAACGCAAATAGGGGATTTACAATACAGGCAAATTTTTTGTACCCATTCCTACCAAATAATTTGTACACATTTATATTATAACCCCATCGTTGGTGTCGCTATAAGCATTTCGCTCACACAATTATCATTTTTAGAACCACTGGTTTATATTTCATTCGATTTTGACAATACCTACTATATATTATTATGCTCAATTGAGTTATTTACGAAAATGAATACGAAAACACATGTTATAATTTAAACTAAAAAAGTTATTAAAGTCCAATGTTGCCGTGGTTCGCCGCAGTGGCGCGCACCGTCACTGATCGCCTTATTTACTTTACCATATTATCTTGATATTTTATTATTATCTTATTATATTATTTTACTGTTATGCTTTAGCAGTACAATATTGATATTTGTCAGTACCTCGGTAAATTAATTTGTATGTTCACACGTGTATTTTAATAGGTGAGCGAAACCCAATAGTGTAAAAAAATTAGAGGCACCAACGACGGGTTAATTTAGGCCAAGTTGACGAAAATTGACAAAATAATTTTGTGATAGCAATAATAAGTATGAAATATGTTATATTATGAATACTAATTCAGAATAATAATACACACAAATCTATGTATTAAATTGTCTACTATAATATATTTATAATAATAATAATTAAAAATGTATATATAAGTTATTAAATAAATAGTCCAATAATTAAAATTGGTACTTACGTAATAATCAGCTCCTTGCTGGTGTTTGTGTAAAAACAAAATAACATAAATAGTTTGAACATCAAGTATCGTGCTGCATCCGTTTGCAATGTAAATATAATAATTATCGTTATCGTAAGTTGACGACGACGGTCGACGACAAACAAAAATTGAAAAACAAAATAATTTCTAGAATAATAATAACGTTCGATTCCTATAACATACTAAAAATAGTACGTTTGATTAGAGACGTCGGATCTATATGTCCATTGATTAAATACAATAATGATTTAATCAATGATATGTCCCAACGGTCAACGTGGCCAGGAAAACGCTAATAAAAGATTAAAATAATTTTTTGTCTGTCTATAGAGATGAAAGAATAGAAAAAATTTGCCGCCCCTAAATTTTTCCGCCCTAAGCTACAGCCTAATTAGCCTAATGGTAAATCTGGCACTGACTGCCATACTGTGAACTGTCAGCTGTCGAATTATCAAGCTCGACTGATGGTTAACAGTAAATACTTACATAATAATAATAATAATAATACTGTGTGACCATTAACTGTTATCATGAAAACAGCTACTACCACACTTTCGACTACCTACTTTAAAATTTGTTGATTTTGTGTTATAAATTTTTACCTGTTACCAGTTAATAATTCAGTGTTTTATTATGTAGATAATTATATTATAATATTTAATTATTACATAATTTATTTTGAACATATTTTCATTATTTATTGAAAAAATATGTTAACTTCTTGGATCTTCAATATAAATATCATTAATTATTGTATTTGATACACCAAATTGATCCCTTCTTTAAGTTCATTTTCACCCATTCTCTCCTATTTTTCACTATATGTTTTTTTGTTTTAAAACAATTATTTAAAACTTTAATCATTGAATTAATTACTTCTTCAGACATGATTTTAAGATTAGGAAAATTAAAATGTTCATACAATAATAGTTTACACAAAAATAATACTATACTGTACAACATTCAGTAATATATAAAATATAAACTGTAAGGGCTGCTTGCGTGATAATAACTATTGTATAATCAGATGACAGTACTGTCCCCGTGTATACTCGGTTTAATAATGAGTAATAGATTTAAAATTGTTATAAAACTAATTTGAAAGGATATTTTTGTCGAGCTACATTTAAAGTTCGTTAATCAGATATTAAAAATTACAAAAAAAATTCTTTTTATACTCCTATATTATTTAAAAATCAAAATACGAAATAAATACTTGACCAATTTCTATAATATTCATATTAATAATTTAAAATTTAATATTAATAAATAATTGAGAAAAAAAAATCACTGAAAAAGAGTGAAACGTTCTAAAACCATAAAGTTTAATCTCAAACTTGTCAATTATTAAGTAAATATAGAAAGCATAATACAAGAAAATAAATTTTTTGCCATTATTCAAATAAAGGCGCTTTTTATTCATATATTTCTTATGTAGAATACCATGTTTAAGCATTTCTTATCTTAACGACCATAATCAAGGGTTCCTTATCTTCCCAACTATAGTCAGGCGTACATTAAATTACAGACCCTGGTCGAGCGTATAGACAGTGTTAATAATAACTGTATTAGTTATCTTTTGTAGATTATTTTATTACTCATCTTTTATCATGCTTTCCAAGTTTTAATAAAAATATAAATTTCTACTTAGCAATATTGCTATAAATTTTAAAATTTTAAATGACAGGATAATAGGTAATATTTATGTAAATAAAATTTGTTTATTAAAAAAAAAAAAAAAAAGTACATATGTTATGGTCTTAATAAATATTTACTTAATTTTTAAAATAACATATTATTGTTGATTATTCTTGGGTGTACAACCATTAAACAGAGCTTCCTTAACTGTCTGTGACATTAATCCACATAATATTTCAATTGTAGCTTTATTGCTGTCTTTTGTAGCTTTAACTAATTTGTTCTCTGCTTTGGTTCGGTCTACAGGCTCAAAAAATGTACGACTAAGAGAAGTGTCAGCTTGTTCCAGTTTATCAGAAAGATCATTAATTTGGCCAGTTAAGTAATCAGCATTAGTGATTAAACTTGATGAACTCAAGGTGTTCACCCAATATTTATTCCATAAAGAATCCAATAAACGTCGGTCCAATGAAGATTTAAAATAATTTACTTCCAATGAGTAATATTGTTTACAATGCACTCCAAAGTCTTCAATTTTATTTAATGGAATAGTTTGATATTCAGATGGTTCTTCATTTGCTGGCTTATATCCCTAAATTGTTAATATATAATGTAAATATTGTGTACATTTTTAATAAGAGAGTACTAAGAATTAAAGTGGATATTTACCTTTGGATAAGTTCTGAATGCGCCTAAACATACTTTACCAGCAGAAATTGTTCTAACTGGATCAATTACAATTGCTACAAATGGTTCTTGAAAATTTTGATTCAACATTTGTGTTGAAACATCAATACCTGATAACCAACATCCATAGCCAGGGTGACTGTGATACCAACCAATCGCATTTTCTTGACGCCCAACCTAGAGTTGAAATCAAAAAATAATTTAATAGTATTAATATTAATATTTAATATTTTATAAACAATTTTAATATTCTTTTATATATATTAATTCAGTAAAATTATAGATCAATTCTTCTTTAAATAGGTCAAGTTAGACTAATACTTTGAATAATCAAATTAGGGATTTTTATTAATTATAAAACTTACTGAACACTTATTTTACAAATATGTAAAAATTTTAACAATTTTAATTAGCCCTTTTTAATAGTTTAAAAATTTGTTTAAAATATTATTAAATGTTATATTTTATATTTGAGTTTAGTTAAAGGTCTAGCATAGACCAATAAAAGTAAACATCCTAGAACATACAGAAATATTTGCTGATAAAGCATGAAAATTAAAAAAAAAAAAAAAAAAAAAAAAAATGGATTTCAATAATTTTTTGATATTTAATTAAATATTAACTAGTCAAACTTGCATTATTTTTTATATTAATATTTATAATATTAACTTACAACTTTGGCTGATTCAATGTATGCTGTCATATATTCATAGGCTTGTGCTTGAGCATTGACTCTAGTTTCTGTTCCTTCAACAGGTAAAGCAAAAGAATCCATGACAATCATGGTATTACCTTCAACTTTTCCAAGTAATAAACCCATAATTTCTAAAATACCACCAGATCGAGCATGCATTACCATTTTTAATAGAGCTAACGCAGATATTTTTATCTCTTTAAAATAGTGTGGACTGAAAAAAATTAATAAAATATGTATAGTATTTATTAGTAATTTGTATTAAATAATATATACTTTTTTAAATATTAAATATTGTGCATTTTAAATAATGTAGGTATGACAAGCACATTTTAATAATGGAAACATTTAAGTTACTATTATTATATTATTGATTGATAAGTGTATTAATACTATGAAATAATATGAATTTAACACATTTCCAATTTTTATAAAAAAAAAAACTTCATGGTTAAAAATCATAAATTTTTATACAAGGATGAGTTCTGAATCAAAAAATGTCAAATACTTTAATTATAAAATTAACAGGAATAATTTATAGTTAATCAAGGAACTAACAAGTATAAGATAAAACAAACTATTAATATAGCAAAGATGACTATGTTAAAGACAGATATGAAGAATAACTAAGTAAAGTGGAATAATAAATACATTTCAAGTATTTTAGATATAATAATAGTAAAGAAAATGTTTTTCAAACATTAAGCAGTTTGTCCCATCTCGGATGTGCGCGGGGACAACAAGTGAGAGGAAATATTATATCTAGAGGAGGAGAAGACCTGGATGTTAAAGTGTGTGATACCACCCGGACAGCCAATGTGGTAGCTGTTCCACCAGTTATGTGTGCAGGTCTACCCAACACGGGTAATGTCAACGGTGTTGGGACATCACCATTGCGCCCCGGGTTAAATCTGAGTCTAGGTATGAGGGATAGATTTAAAATGAGAATAGGCACGTGGAATGTTGGAACGTTGACAGGCAGAAGTAGAGAATTAGCAGAAGTATTGAAGAGAAGGAAAGTTAATATTTGTTGTGTACAGGAAACTAAATGGAAAGGAGAGAAAGCAAAAGAAATAGGAGAGGGCTATAAGGTAATATATTCAGGTAGGACTAGTACTAGGAATGGCGTTGTAGTAATATTGGATGATGAGATGAAAATTAAGGTAGTCGACGTAGGAAGGAAAAGTGATAGAATTATTACGGTAAAATTGGTATTCGAGGAGAAAGTATTAAACGTAGTAAGTGCGTATGCACTGTAAGTAGGATGTGAAGAAAGTGAAAAGAAAGAGTTTTGGCGAGAGATGGATGAGGTGATGCAAGGAATACCAGGAAATGAGGATGCTGTGATTGGTGGTGATATGAATGGTCACGTAGTGAGTGAGAGGGTAGGGTATGAAAGAGTGCATGGAGGGTATGGTTTTGGCGAGAGGAATGAGGCTGGAGAAAAAGTTTTGGATTTTGCAGAATCGTATGAGCTTGCAGTAATCAATACATATTTTAGGAAAAGAGAAGAGCATTATATAACATACAAGAGTGGAAGAAATAGGTCGCAGATTGATTATTTTATGTGGAGGAGAGCCAATATAAAAAGAGTAAAGAATTGTAAAGTAATTCCTGGAGAGAGTGTAATAACATAACATAGGTTGATGATAATGGAAGTATGGTGTAGTGGAAAAAAGATGAACAAAAGAAGGAAGACAGGAAAGGAGATCAGAATTAGATGATGGAAATTAATAGGAAACAAAGAGAAGGAGTTTATAAAGGTATTAAAAGAAAAAGCTGTGTGGAATGTTGAGGGAGATACAAATGAGGTTTGGAGAAGGATGGCCACTTGTGTTAAGAACATAGCAAAAGAGGTTGTTGGTGAAACCAAAAGTAGTTTACCAGAAGACAAGGAAACGTGGTGGTGGAATGAGGAGATTCAGAGAGTAGTAGCGAGTAAGAAAAAGCAATTCAAGATATGACAGAAAAGCAGGAAGAGGGAAGATTGGCTAGAGTATAAAAATGTATGTAAAATAGTGAAAAGTGCAGTAAGCAAAGCGATAGGTATGATGAGTTATATGAGCGGCTAGGAACACAGGAAGGAGAAACAGAAATTTATAGACTGGCGAAGGTAAGAGAAAAAACGATCCAAGGATTTCCAAGATGTCTGGTGTATAAAAAAAGAGGATAAGAGAGTTTTAACAAAAGATGAGGATGTGAAAAAAAGATGGAAAGAATATTTTGAGAAATTACTGAATGAGGAGTATCTAAAAGAAGCTTTAGAGAGTATGTCATGGAATGAAGGATTGATTGGTCTAGTGGATGAGGAGGAAGTGAGAGATGCGGTGAAGGCGATGAAAAAGAAAAAAGCAGTAGGACCAGATGGAGTACCTGTAGAGGTGTGGAAAATGTTAGGGGATGTAAGCATTGGGTGGTTGAAAAATCTTTTTAATAAGGTACTGATAGAGGGAAAAATGCCAGAAGATTGGAGAAAGAGTTTTATTGTACCAATATTTAAAGGAAAAGGAGACATACAAGAATGTGGGAACTATAGAGGAATAAAGCTCATGAGTCATAGTATGAAGATCTGGGAAAAGATTATAGAGAAAAAGATAAGAAGTGAGACGACGATATCAGAAAACCAGTTTGGTTTTATGCCAAGAAAATTGACAATGGAGCCATTATTCTGTGTAAGGCAATTGGTAGAGAAGTACAGAGAAAAGAATAAAAAACTATGCATGGTGTTTATAGATTTAGAAAAGGCATATGACAGGGTGCCAAGGGAAGTTTTAAGGTGGGCATTAGTGAGGAAAAATGTCCCAAAAATGTAAGTAAATTTGATCCAGGATATGTATGAAGGGTCGAGTACTAGTGTCAAGAGTCGATGTGGAGTATCAGAAGGTTTCAGTGTAGGAGTAGATGTGCACCAGGGGTCAGCTCTAAGCCCCTACCTGTTCTCAGTGGTAATGGATGAGGTTTCAAAGGAGATATAGGATGAGATACCATGGTGTATGATGTTTGCGGATGATATAGTTCTGGTAGGAGAAAACCTGGAAGTTGTCAATAATAGGGTAAATGAGTGGAGGTTAGCCCTCGAAGGAAAGGAATTAAGAATTAGTAGAAATAAAACTGAGTATATAGAGTATGATTTTGGACAAAGAGACCAAGAAGTTGAAGAAATGAGGAGACCAATGACAATAGATGGTGATGTGATAGGTGAAGTTGAGAGCTTTAAATATTTAGGATCTTTTGTTCAAAAGGACGGGGGCTTTGACATGGATGTAAAACATAGGATTAAGTGCGGGTGGATGAAATGGAGAGAAGCATCGGGCATGTTATGCAATAAGAGAATTCCAATGAGGCTGAAAGGTAAATTTTATAAAAGTGTAGTGAGACCAACTATGCTGTATGGTTCAGAGTGTTGGGCGGTTAACAGGAGAATAGAACAAAAAATAAGTGTCGCGAAAATGAGAATGCTTAGATGGTTGAGTGGAGTGACAAGAGAAGATAGAATAAGGAATGAATACGTGAGAGGTAGTGTTGGTGTAGCGCCAATTGTGGACAAGATGAGAGAAAATAGGCTGAGATGGTTTGGGCATGTGATGAGGCGAGAGGAAACGAATGCAGTAAGAGTGGTTATGAAGATGGACGTTGAAGGGAAAAGAGGAAGAGGAAGACCAAAAAAGAGATGGTTGGAGACTTTGGAGAATGACATGAGGGCTGTCGGTGTGTGCAGAGGAGAGGTGATTGACCGAGTAAAGTGGAGGTGTAGGACAAGGGTGGCCGACCCCAAATAGTTGGGAGTAAGGCGAGGCAAAAGAAGAAGAAGAAAGAAAATGTTTTTCAAGCCAGTACATCCATAAAACAAATTATGAATAGAGTAGATGTAGTCAATGATAATGAATTTAGAATCATATTATTTATATACACAGAAAGGCAAAAACATTTTTAAATTTAATAACAAATCTCTATTATGAACATACTCTTTCTCCCAAGGTTTGGCAGTCAGGATATCTTGTTGCTGTTGTCTGTCATATTTAAAAATATCATCAATAGTATTAACAGTCTGCACGTTGTTTTCTAATTCCCATGTTTTTTTTGCAATAACTTCTTGGGAATCTCTCGATGTAGAAGCCATACTAATAAATTTCCTAAACACAAACAAATAATATCAAAAATGTCTTGTGTGGTTAACATGAGAACAATAATTTACCTTACAAATAATAGTTTAGAAAAATTAAAATAAATTAGTGTAAGAAATCCTATTTATCATAAAAACACCTATTATTTTTTGGTCTTCAGCGTTTTCTTAACAACCGGAAAATACCGAAACACTGAAACATTATAATATTATTATTGGCAAAGTATTTGTATAAATTATATTATCATTTCCATCACGAATTGAGATACAAAGAATTTGTGGGTACCATGTTAAATACTTTTATAACCATACATCATATACCATGGAAAAAGAATAAACATAGACCACGGTTATAGAATATCTTAACTCATGACCAAATATGTTTATTATACACATCGGTAATCTGTTAAGTGTTGGTATGTTTAAAACAATTCCTACTTCAGTACTTGTTCCAAAATATTCCAAAAGCTTATGCATTATATTTTGTGTTTTATATTTTAATATTAATCGAATGGAGCTATAATAAATATCTTTAAATGTAGACATAACATGTGCACGTATTTAAAATAATAGCAATGTTGCCAACATAAATATAATATTCTATGGTATCCCGATGAAATTGCTAGCCAGTATATACTCTTAAAGGTGCCTTAAACCGTGGTGCTAGCCTCAGAGTAATAATAATAGAATACTAGCATAGGAAAGATAGTATAGAGCCTGTGTTCCCGAAGTGTGATAACAAAATCATTTAAATTTTTGTGATAATGCATTTAACCGTTTTTGTTTGGTAATATGAATATGGCGGGTTTTATGATATTAGTCAATTTATAAATTAAATTATATTTGAACGCTGTGAATTCGTCAGACTATTAAGTTCCAACGCATACGTTATTTGCATGTTTTCGGTTGAAGTATGTTCGCCATGGCTGACACAGAGTTTTACATTTATTCAGACCGGAATAAGTTGCGGATGCCTTGTACCTCAACAACTACAACAGAATACAGGGTTGGAGAGCTATTGAAAACCAAAGAATTGAAACCATTTATAAAAGGTGCGTTATTATTTAGTTTATTACTTTATATCAATAGCCTAAGTTGCATTGATTTCATATATTTATTTTGCATTTTAGCGTTTAAAGAAGAATTGGAAATGGACGGTTTGCAGTCAATATTTAAAAATTTTGACAAACTTTTCTCAGTGATTGAATTTATCGATCAGATTGACTATTTGCATTTGCACGACTTTTTTGAAAATATTCTCATTAGGAGTAAGTTAATTTACCTAATTTGTTGAAAGTTTTATATATTGACAAATTAAAAACCATTTATATATATATATAAAAAAAAAAAAACAATACTTTTAAATTTTATTTTAAGTTTTTTTTTACATTTTTGTTAAAGAAAAATTAATCTATTTAATTGAAACCTATTCTTATAACTTTTTAGAGTTATACTTAAAATAATGGATATAATTGAATAAAATTACTTATATTTATGTATACTGTTGAATTAATTATAGGCCTTGTAATTATTCAGTATATTCAGGGAGACTCAATTAATTAATTTTTTGTGTAAATACTAGTGCAGAAGTTATTTGACAATTTGATGTATTGTCTATATGGATGCATGGATGCACTTGTATTTCACCATTTCCAATAATCAGCAATTGTTTAGAAAATATTTGTATTTTGGGTTTATTTTGCAATTTTATTTAAGTGTTCCAAAATTACACCTTAAATATTATTGTTATAAACATGTGTTAATTTCATTAGCAAAAATAGAATGGTTCTATGCTTCCTGTGAATGCTTATGAGTATTAGTATTCTCATCCTAAATTACAATGAAACTTCTAACTCCTTTGCTATATTATAGCCATTTCGCTTTCTTTTCTTTTTTTTTTTTTTAATGTTATACATTACATTGGGATTGTTATGAATGTATAATGACAGCTTGAGTTCTAAATGTGCCATTCGCTTACAATGCTTATACAATATTGTTTTGCTACCATATATTTATCAAAAATATCTTGGTATCAAAGTATCAAAAAATACTGGTTCCACCTGATGCGTCCAAAAATAAAAGCTTGTTTAGTACTAACCATTAGCATAATTTGATTATACATAACTGTCAGTAATTGCTTCTTATTTGCTATAAATGTAGTAAAATCAACATCAGTATACTATGTTTCTTCTTCCAAACCACTGTTAACTAAGTCAGATGATGGCATATTATAATATGTCAATGGCAAATTTAAAAATATTAACTCTGGATCAATATTTATGCATCATTATACATCTCTGGCTTTAAATTTATATTTTGATATTGATATGTTTATTTAACTCTATGCAGAATATCTTCAATCATATAATTCTTATATTTTTCCTACAAAGCCAATCATGATGTTGAATAATATGTTGTCAAAATGATTGAAAACAGTTGTTAAATATGAATAATAGTATTATATGTGTATATAAATACTGCATCAACAAGAGTTAGTTTCCAATGATTATATTCTTCCAATATCTGCGATTTGCGACATGTATCTTATTATTAACTGTTCGTCAAAATTCGTAAGACATTAGTTCAGAAACATTCATCAACAACAAACGTAAAAAGAAGTATTTGTGTTGTTTTGGATGTGCTATGTAAAGTCATGCCAATTTCGTGGGTTTAAATATGCCAGAGATTGAAAAATTTGAATCTCCTTGATTACGTAGCTCCTATTTTTTTCCTAGTTCCATGTAAAATAACATAAAACATCTGCATATAATAATATTTATGTGAATTGGCCAAAAACATTAAATTTTGACATATTGTGATAAATTCATTCTTGTTTTTGTTATTGAAGTAATTATAATAGATATTAATGTTTTGTGTTAAACTAATTCCTCTGCCATCTGTTAAAAACTTTTAGAACTTCACATAGTTACAACCCTTTGTCCCATAATAAACATTTGTAACATAAATCGAGAAATAAACAAAACATTAATATAATTTGGACGAAATAACACACATTGAGTGTAAATAAAATCTATTAAGTAGTTTTAGAATCCATTACAGAAAAACCATCAAACACAGGATTTTTATATATAGGATATATTATAAATAGGATATTTATATATAAGTATAAATAATTTTAATTTAAACTTCATTATGTTTATTTGATCACACTATACAGATTATAGATGAGGTATGTGTTGGTCTTTAGAATATTAGTCCAACTTTTTGAGTTCATCATTTGAAGAATATCGTATGCAAGATTTATTGTATTAGGTAAAATTACTGAAAACCATTTATTTCTCATGAGATTTACAGTATTACTCTTAGAATCAGAGGAGTGCTACTAATGAGTAGTTTGCTTCTAAATATATTCATATAGTGTAGATATGCTTTAAATGAAAAAAATTACTTATCATTCTTAGTTAAATATATATTAAATAAGTTTTATTAATAAAAAAGTAAAATAAAATAAATATTTTTATATATAAAAAAATGTCAAAGATAGACATTTTAATTTGATTAAACTTGGCTCATCTAATCAAGTCAATAAATCAAACACTACCATGCCTTATATTTTAAATATGAAATAAAATTAAGTTTTAAGTTTAATTTTTTAAAGTATTTATATGTTTTAGGTTTAAATATTATTGGATCTTTTTTTTTAAGTTATGATAATGTTGATGATATCCCACTGGATCTAAAGCACCAACTTAAAAATATTATAAAAATGTCTGTTTACCTTTTTGTTGAATTTGTTCAAAGTTTTAATCAAAAGATTGAAACTGATTATAAATTAATACTACTTGAAACAAAAGTAATTCGTTATTTTTACTAAATATATATATTTAACCAATATTCTTTTTATATATACATATTTGTTTTTTTATTTTAGGGAAGGAATAAAAAGCAAGATATGATTCAAAAACATACTTCTGATTATAGTTGGGATTGGGAAGATAAATTGAGTAATGGGATAAAAGCAATTAATAATATTATTTTAAATAATATAACTCAATTAAATGATCCACCTTATGTCGACCATACTTTAATATCGTAAATATAATTAGTTAGCAATTATTATTTTTAAACTCAATAATTTATCTTATATTTTAGATACATAGCTTCTTGTTGTTATTTTCTATTAGAAAATCCTAGTATAGCTTTTGTACGAACTAAACGTCTGAGAGACAGCATTATGCAACTGTTGATGTTTCTTATTACTGACTATAGTCATGGTCAAAATTTTAAAACCAAAGTAGTTCAAGTAAGTTTTGTAAAGTAAATGTTTTTCTATCTGTGTATTAAATAAAATATATTTCATTATACGAAAAGAAGATTAAAATTAACCAATAATTTTAGTTTAATTTTAAAATATTTAAATATAACATATGATAAAATATTATTATAATAATATATATCCATCATCACTTTAAATTAAAATATGTTAAAAGACAACTATTGTTGATTATGTAAAAGTAAAGAAAATTTTGTTTTTGTTTTTTATACTTTTACGTGTTTTATACAATTTTATAACAATAATCTTATTATACCATAGAAATAATTTGTTATAAAGTAATTATTAATGCACATGATGAATACTTATTTTACATGTACTAAACATTATTTGAGCCTAAATATTTTATTTTTAAAAATATTTATTTTGTATTTGTAAAAATACATTAAATATAAAGCAGATATTTTATTCTTATTTTATTCTTACTACAATCTTTCTACTTATGACAAGATTCCATCTCTGTTAAAAGCCTGTAATACTAGGATTCCATATAAATTGAAAATAGCTTTTTATCACCAAATATTCTTAACCCATTTTCATATTATAATTATAATAATTATTTTTGTGTCTTGTATTTATAATTTTAGTTGCTGAAATCATTCGAACATCTGTCATTACTTTTTGCCAAAATTGTAATACAAATTGTTGAATCTAAAGATAACCGATCTTCTTTAATTGAACTAATTGTTAAAGAAATTGCTGATACAGGAAAGTTAGAAGGTATTAAAGAATCCAATAATCAGGAAGTAATTGGTGGTAAATCATGTTGTGCTTTTCTTGTGGAAATTGCCAAACATTGTCCTAAAATTGTATTACCAAATATAGAACATTTGCTTCCATGCTTAGGATCTG
Source organism: Sipha maydis (assembly GCA_034509805.1). Taxonomy (NCBI): domain Eukaryota; kingdom Metazoa; phylum Arthropoda; class Insecta; order Hemiptera; family Aphididae; genus Sipha; species Sipha maydis. The sequence goes on along the minus strand of JASXSY010000700.1, from coordinate 62,699 downwards.
ATGTTAGTAATTTTATGATTTTTAAATATGTATAATGTTTATATATTAAAAAATTTATATTTTAGCCATATACTATAAGAATATGTGTTCTAAGTGTTTTGAAAGAAATTATCTGTCATGTTTTGAGTAATGATGAGTTGGATGAACTTGAACAAAAAACAAGAGATAAATATTTGGCAATTTTACAAGATCATTTATTAGATACTAATGCATTTGTTAGGTCTAAGGTAGGTATTTAATAATGTTAGAAATGAGAATTTTATTTAATCAGAAATTTTCAGACATTACAGTTGTTCATTGCCTTAATAAATGAAAACTGTTTACCAAAGCACAAGTTTATAACAATATTGAATCGTGCCAATGAAAAATTACATGATAAAAGTTCATACGTTACCAAAAGTGCTGTTCAATTAATAAAAACGTTAATCAAATTAAATCCATATAGTTGTGATGTAATGATAATATAGAAAATTGTAAACAAATTATATGCTAATAAATAATTTTATATAGTTTACAGAAAATGTATTACAAGAAAAATTAGAAGAAGAAAAAGTATCTTTATGTAATTTAAAACAAGCACTAGAAGAAAAATTAAAAGACACACTTCCTGATGATGAAATGTGGTCATTAATTGAGCCACCATTAAAATTGTTTTTAGCAGAAAATATTGAAGGTCAGTTAAGTTGAAAAATTAAACTGGTATGTAGTTAGTACAGATATATTTTTTTTTTTTTATACTTAAAAAAAATATACCTTAAATATTGTTCAAATTTGGTTTGAAAAAGTATAGTATATTATAATTCAAAAATTATATAATAATCAGATCTTATTAATTTATATTCATTAACAACAGTTCTATACATAAATTATTTATTTATATATTTGTAAAATACTGCAGCTAGTCTAATGTGGTTAAACAAGGTCACATTATTAAAATGTCATGGTAGCGCAAGTATTGACCACATTCTTGTAAGACGTATTATATTTTGGTGCAAATTATTTACTGTGGAATGAATGTTTAAATTTTAAATAAAAAAGATTTTTAATTTGTTTTATTAAAAATTAAAAATGTATGTTGTGTGTTACTTATATTTATGTAGATATTCTCAATGAACCTAACATAGATGAACATATATTGAAGATAGTAGATTTGCCTGAAATCTTAAATAAAATTAAACGCTTTATCACTCTTCGTAAATTCAAATTGGCTTCAAAATTCTTATTACATGGAAGAGCAATATTCAAGGATGAACCCTTGTTCATGTATGTTTTAACTGTTTATTTAAAATTAGTTATTATACACTTTATTTTATTTAACATTTAAATTTGTAAAATAAATAATAAAAAACTTTATCGATAAAAGATAATTTAAATTGTCTTTGGTAATGTTGATTTCATTAGTATAGTTGAGTATGAGGTTAGGTTTAAACATGAATTGGTTACGTTTAGTGAAAAGTGTCTGTTTTAGAATATAATAAAATAATTGTCTGAGCATTTTATTAAAAGAAAAGGTATGCAGAATATTATGTATAGATTGTATAGTGATTTATATGATAATTTAACAGAGGCAATATTGCTAAAATGTACTTGTAAAGTAACTAGGAAATATCAAAATAAAAAACAGATCAAGGATATTTTAAGAGCGGTAAGAGCCTTAATTTAAATAGAGGGAATAAGTTGATCAGGTTTATTATAAGAAGAAATAACGTAAATCCCGTAAAATTTATAAAGGAAAAAAAATTTAGGATATTATTGGAAGCAATATGAGGATGACTGATGAATTGAGTGTTGCCCCAATATGGTTACAAAAAATTAAATTTGTAATTTAGTAAAAAGGCAATTTAAAGCTGATTTGTGGAATAATTTATTTTTTTTAAATTATCCCTAAAACCATTGCATCATTATTTAATTACTCATTAAACAATAAACTATTTTATAATTTGATGTATTTAATATTAAATTTTAGAATACAAGATGAAGAAAACTTATCAGAAAATGTTTTCATACTACTTAAAAATATTTGGTGGAGTGAAAAAATGAAAGTAAAGAACAGTCCAGATATTGAAAATTTGACTGCAGAAGAATTAAGTCATAAAATATTTTCTGTAGAATCTAGAATTACATACCTTCAGGTACCTACATATTATTATGTTTAAAATATAATAAATGTCTATTAGTAATACACTTTTAATTATTAGTATATTTCTCAATAAGACATTTTTCTTATCTTTAAGGGAATTTAATTATAATTCATTTGGATGTATTATATTAAATTTGAAATAATTTGTACTTTTAAAAAAACCGGATGGGCCTCGCTCTGCTATACACTTGGGGGTGGAGTACGACTCTTCATAGGATAGGTCATTGTAATGGATTTGTTAAATTTGAATTCAATCATAGGTATCATTGTATACGAAAAACGATTCTGAACGGAGATGATATGTTTGTCTAGAATATAATACAATGTTATTTATAAATATTGTAATAAGTTTATTTTATTTTGAAACGAAAAATTTAGAAAAATCGAAAATTTAAATTGTCTATAAATAAGTCAAAATATGTCAAAATACTTTTAAAACTTAACCATGTATAGAAAACGTCAATATAAAGATTTAGTGAAAATTTCAAGTTGTTGCGGTTTTTCGTTTTTGAGTTAAAGCATTTTAAAAAAACCGATATCATTTGTCAGTCTAGAATAATATACATTATATTATATTTTACATGTAATTTTATGTCAATATTCGCTGTTCAAACGCTTATAAAAAAAAATTGTGCCTATGGATTTTAATAATTTTTGAATGACATTAAGAACTACTTCTGTGGAATCTTCTATTAAATTTTCAAGTATTTTGTATGAGCCAAATTTTTTTATCACCGATTATAAAAAAAAAATGTAAAAAAATCGAATATTTCAAATGCCTATAAATTGATTAAAAATGAATGAAATCTTTTGAAAATAAAATTATATAAAGAAAATGTCAATATAAACAACTAATAAAATTTTCAAGTTTCTACAACTTATACTTTTTGGAAAAAAAACAAATTGCAAAAATCGTTTGAAGCTAAACCGTTATATAACGTGGTTTTGTAAATATTTTAATTTCAAACAGTCATAAAATTTTTTCCTCTAATTCCGGTAGAAATTTTTTTAAAGATTTTTGAACAGTAGCTTATAGATAACCTAGTGTTAAAATTTTGAACCTTAAGTATGAACAAAAAAAATTGTATGAATTTTTATCTACAAAATAACTTGCAAATTATCGTGATTTTTACATATTTTGTATAAATTGGAACTTTGAGCACTTATAAAAAAAAATTGTGACTTACGATTTTGGATTTTTTTTTATCAGTTAAAACTTATAAGAATACTCAGAACAACTTATAAGAAACCTTGTATTAAATTTTCAAGATTTTCTGGCCGGCCAAAAAAATTTTATTGTTATTTTAAAAAAAAAATACTTAAAAAAATTGAAAATTTCAATTGTCTATAAATAGCTCAATAAAAGTCAAAATTTACGGTGTATTGAGAACGCTAATCTAAACATTTGGCGAAAATTTCAAGTATTTACATCGATTAGTTTTTGAGTTATAGCAACAAAAAAAAATTCGATTTTGTCTTAATTTTTAAAGGTTTTTCCCGACGCATTTAAAAAATATTTTTCACTTTTGACTCTCTAAAGTACCAACTAGAGTCACTTTCCTTTCAGAAAAGTTGCTACATAAGGAAATCGAAGCATTTTTACTGCCCCAAATTGTGTCGACAGACACAAAAAAAATAAAATAAAAAAAAAACACACATCATTGTAAAATCAATACATTCTTCACTCTGTTCAGAATCTAAAAGGTAATAGCCTAAATTCAATAAAATATTAGGTTTTAATTTCCCTATAACTTTTTTTATAACATAACAAAAAATAATTTATTTCTAAATATTAAACCTGAAAGCTATAATGAGGATTTTTCTATTACTGTTCACTTATATTTTATGTACATTAATTATTTAATCTTTTATAATTTTAGGAATGTGCTGAGTATTCTAATACAATCAAAACAACATTAGTTACTATAAATCAATTAATGTTTGGAAATACTAGTTCAGAATCATTAGAAGCTATTGATTTCTTTGCTACAGCTCATATGTTTGGTGTACCTAATACTCAGGTTGCAATTGATTCTATGCTTGCATTGATATATTCATCCGATACAAATATCAAAGAAGCAATGATGAACACTTATAAAAAAATCTACCTAAATATTGAAGAAAATAAGGACTCCTCAGCTATACAAGCTGTAACTAATATATTTTAGTGATAAATCACAATAATGTTTAATAATTTTACTTCCAGGTTATGATGAAAATTTTAAATTTAGTAAAATCATTAAATATTACCTATATAAATTCATTTATAATTTTACTTGACGAATGGATTAAAAATAAGACATTAAATGATGATTGCATTATGACATTATGGGCATGGTTTACTAAAACTGTTAATATTTCTCAAGAAGATCGCATAGTTGTTGCTTTTCTTTTATCTTTACTTGCCAGGTACACAAAAATATATTTTAATTTTGATAATAGGTATATTAAGTAACTTATTATTGGTTCCACGACATTTGATCTAGTAAATAATATTTGGCCACAAATGATCAGAGTCATTAGATCCAGTGCAAAAATATCCTGTAATCAAATTTACTGGGTTAAAAATATCTGGTAATTTATAAATAATATAAAATCAAAATCATTGACAGTCAAAAAAAATAAATAATTTAAATATAAATGTAGGTATAATAATTGTAGGATAAATATAATTGTGTTTCTATGATAAATAAATAATATAAAATCGAAATTATTTACAGTCAAAATATAAAATAATTGTTTTTCTATGATAAATATATATAATTTAATAATTAAAAATGGAAATTATGAGCAATACCTTTTAAGTAATTTAATATATTGACATCTCCAACAAAAAGGGTCGTAACTCAATTTTATCAATTTTTCAAGATGATTATAATTAGTTTTATAAATTATATTCTTATTCGGTTTTTCATTTTTTTTTATATTTTTTTATTTATTTATTTATTTTTTTTTATTAACTATACTTCTAGCATGCAAGGAAACATTTATTATGGTTTTTCTATTTTAAAAAAAAAATCATTATTTCTAGCTTATTTTTGAGATACGACCAATAGTAAAATTCATATCTCAACATAAGACCTTTTCTGTGGGAAAATCTAATGTATTTGGTAATTTTAAATTAAATATAGGCAGAATATGGGGTTTAGGACCCTTTTTTTATAACAGCATAATGTTGTAACCTTAAGGATCTCAAAATTTAAAATAATAAGTATGTTAGGCCCCCAAACTATATACACTAGTTTCACCAATGATGAATGAAGAATTAAAGAAAAATTAATCAATTTAAAGTAATGTTCATCAAGTTTAATAATGTAATAAAGTAACATTAATTACAAGAAGTATAACAAAATAAAATAAACTTATTTTATTATCAAACAAATTATAATAATATTCAATAGTTTTACAAAATTTAACAAAATAAAATGAATCAATTCCTCATGAGATTCTAAAGAAAAAAATACACAATTTATAATAATGTCCATTAAATTGTTATGTTAAAGTTTTGTAGTGTGTTGTATTTATATAACCCGAAAACCAAAAAACTGATTATCGCCGGTTATTGTTGTCACGGGAAATTTTTGATGCCAGTTATTTTGTCACCAGGTTATCTACCAGTATTAGTGTTATCTCAGTATTATCTACCAGATCATTTGTTGCCAGATATTATTTATTGGATCAAATGACATGTCACGTAATTATTTAAATGAATGTAGTTAAAAAATGATTCTGAGCATAAACATTAAATATTGTTTCTGATACCTATAATTTTTACTTGAATGCGTCATGTAAAGTAAGATTTTTTAGTCTGCTACAATAATGGCCATTAAACAGAATATTAAAACTTATAAGTAGTATTATATAACCTGAAGATAATGATCTCATATACAAAAGGTCATATGGGACAAAAATAATTAAACACTTGTATACAAATAATATACATTTTGTATTTATATTTTTTTAAAAGTTAAAAATGTTATACTTAAGAATTTTATTTTTTCCATGAAAAGCATATGCTAGTTGTTTTAATTTGAAACACTGAGTTGTACATTGGTTACATTTAATATTCTTACAATATATCATCTTATAAAAATATGAATTAATGTATGTTATATGTTTTCTTTGTTATCTGAATGGGTAAAATCTATGGTTTAGGAAGTTTATAGGAGTAAATGTAATTAAAATGGTGTTTATAGATTTAGAAAAGGCGTATGACAGGGTGCCAAGGGAAGTTTTAAGATGGGCATTAATGAGGAAAAATGTCCCAAAAATGTATGTTAATTTGATCCAGGATATGTATGAAGGGTCGAGTACTAGTGTCAAGAGTCGGTGTGGAGTATCAGAAGGTTTCAGTATAGGAGTAGGTGTGCACCAGGGGTCAGCTCTAAGCCCCTACCTGTTCTCAGTGGTAATGGATGAGGTTTCAAAGGAGATACAGGGTGAGATACCATGGTGTATGATGTTTGCGGATGATATAGTTCTGATAGGAGAAAACCTAGAAGTTGTCAATAATAGGTTAAATGAGTGGAGGTTAGCCCTCGAAGAAAAGGGATTGAGAGTCAGTAGAAATAAAACTGAGTATATTGAGTATGATTTTGGACTAAGAGACCAAGAAGTTGAAGGAATGAGGAGACAACTGACAATAGATGGTGATGTGATAGGTGAAGTTGAGAGCTTTAAATACTTAGGATCTTTTGTTCAAAAGGACGGGGGCTTTGACATTGATGTAAAACATAGGATTAAGTGCGGGTGGATGAAATGGAGAGAAGCATCGGGCGTGTTATGCGATAAGAGAATTCCAATTAGGCTGAAAGGTAAATTTTATAAAAGTGTAGTGAGACCAACTATGCTGTATGGTTCAGAGTGTTGGGCGGTGAACAGGAGAATAGAACAAAGTATGAGTGTCGCGGAAATGAGAATGCTTAGATGGTTGAGTGGAGTGACAAGAGAAGATAGAATAAGGAATGAATACGTGAGAGGTAGTGTTGGTGTAGCGCCAATTGTGGACAAAATGAGAGAAAATAGGCTGAGATGGTTTGGGCATGTGATGAGGCGAGAGGAAACGAATGCAGTAAGAGTGGTTATGAAGATGGACGTTGAAGGGAAAAGAGGAAGAGGAAGACCAAAAAAGAGATGGTTGGAGACTTTGGAGAATGACATGAGGGCTGTCGGTGTGTGCAGAGGAGATGTGATTGACCGAGTAAAGTGGAGGTGTAGGACAAGGGTGGCCGACCCCAAATAGTTGGGAGGAAGGCGAAGTAGAAGAAGAAGAAGAAGAAGAAGAAGAAATGTAATTAAAAATTATAATTTTTAGATCAGAAATGTAAAAGAATAATTGTAATAGGATAGTGTTGGTTAACTATAACTGCAACTCAACCATCGATTTTGGAGCAAATAAGGCAGTTTTATTTGTTTTAAATTGAATTAGCTATTTCTAAAAGTTAATCATTAAGTAGTTTTATAAAATGGCTTTTTTTTAAATGTTTATTCAACGTTTGTTATAACACTTGTTTAAAATTATTATTATTTTTCTACCCTAAGAATAAATTTCAAACTTATATTAATAAAACTAAAAAAATATATAATATTATGATTTTGTTTCATAAGACACAAATATATATTTTTTTTATTACAGTGTAGAACCTTCCATTGCACAATCAAATTTAGACAATCTTATTGAACATGGGCTATGTGATGACTATAATTTATTTATTAATACATGTCAAATATTGATGCACATTTCTGATGAAGATTTTATTAGGTAATTATTATTTTAAATTATTAATTATTCTCATTTTAAAATTATTTTTTTTGTAATAAATATCTAGATTAAGTGAAAATCATGAAATAGTGAATCGGATATTTAATGTAACCTTAAAATGTTACAAAGAATGTGATTTTCAAATGTTCAGTCATGTTGCTTCAAACGCTGTTATTATAATTTATAAAGTAGGTTAAACAAGTCATAAATTTAAAAAAAACAGTCATTAAGAAGCTAAGTTATGGTATTCTTGTTGGTTGTATTTTTTGTATACATTTGGAAATAATCATTGTATTCAAAAAGTAAATTTGAAAATCAGTGTTAAATATTTTTTTTTTTCTCTGTAATATGTTATTCAAGTATATCAATAATCTATTTTGCTGATACTATTTCATAGTTTATCTAAAACCAACTATTACTACTAATACTATTAACAGTCTTTGCTTGATATTTGATAATGTTTATGTTTAACTAAAGAAAATTAGTTGTTAAAATGTATTGTAAAATAATTATTTTATGCTAATGTATACAGAATATATATTCTATGTTAAAAATACCATTAGCTAATTCATATTTCAGTTGACAATCAAGCCAGATCGTACTTGTATGATGCTGATTGAAAAATGTTTCAAGTTAACAGAGATTAACAAAAATGGTAAGGAAATAATTATTTATATAAAAAACTTGATCAATTAACAATTTAAAAGTAAATATGAATCTTGAGAATATTTATAGAATATTAAATTGTACTCTAAAACTTGAAGAACAGATGATTCTTTAATAGTTTCCTTATATTTGTATTATTATTTTAGTTTTGATTGCATATTATATTAACAGATTAAAGAGCTCAAGTTTTAGATCCTGAAAAAGAAGAATGTAGTATTTTATCAATACCATGTATTTTTATAATTTAAATATTGTTTATTTAATAACATAACTCTAAAGTTCTTATAGTGCTTCTTAAAATTGTGTATTGAGATACCTAGGTGTATTAAAGAGGTCATTTCTTGATTTTCTCAATAAATATTCGGTATACTTTATACTATAAATTCAAAGTATTTCAAATATTAATTTCATATTTAGTGTTTATATATACTTATAAAATTGATAAAATTACAGATGATTAGAGCTATCTTTCTCTATCAGTGAGTAGAACACTAATTTTAGGTAAATTATTTTCAAAAAGAACACATAAGTTAAGAAACGCTGGATTAGAGCACATAAAAAAAAAATGTCTCAGTCCTTTATTATACTTTCTCAATTTAATACTATAAACAAATGGTTCTCAATATATTAATTAAAACTATAAAAAATATTAACATTATTTTAATAAATATATTTATGAAAATCACAATTTATGTTCTAGATTCTTCCGTACAAGAAGAAAATGTTATGACTTTAGACACCAATTTATTTGCAAAATTTATTTTCATCATTGGGCACATAGCATTAGAGTAAATAAATTATTTTAAATAAAATACAGATACTTTATTTGTATAATATACTTTGATTTTTAGACATCATAATTATTTGGAAAATTATGTTGCAAATGAGTTAATTCGACGTATAAAAGCTAAATATGAAGCTAAAAAACTCAAAATGAAAAATACTAACGATGAAGTATGTAATATTTTTTAATTATTATCGTGATATCTTAATTGTTATTCATTGTAGAATGTGCATGATTCAGAAGCTATTGAAATTGAAGCTGTAAGTGATCGGATTAATAATATATGTGATAGACACCTTGTATCTGGAAATGGAATTTTATCTACATTTTCGTAAGAATAAATTATTTTCTAAATTTTAAAATATGTATATATGTATACATATATATGTATATATGTGTATATATATATATATATATATATATAAATTTACAGAAAGCATGTATTAAATTCATGTAAATCAAATGATTTGCAACTGAGGGCAAGTGCTAATATTACACTGGTTAAGTTTATGTTGGTTTCTACTACATTTTGTCGAACAAATTTACAGGTTTGGTTTTAATATATTTAATATAAAGTATAGTTGTATTAATTTAATTATTTTATTTTATATGAATATATATATATTTTTAGTTATTTCTATACCTCATTGAAAATTCAGATGATTCAGAAACAAGTATTGACCTTATTACTGGGTTTGGCTGGTTGGTTTTTAAACATCCAAATTTATTGGAACCATATACTGATAAACTTTTCGGGCGGTATATACATTTAAATAATTGAATCTAGAAAAATAAATATTTATGATTTAAACATTTTATTTTTTATTCTAGATTGAACGATAAAGATGACAAAGTTCGTTTTAGTGCTTTAATAACTATTGTACATCTTTTACGTCAAGAAATGATTAAAGTAAGGAGTCAGATTGCTGGTATTGCCAAATTAGTTGTTGATGAAAATGTTAAAATAAAATGTATACTTTTACTTTGATTTATAATTTAACTTTAATTTAATAACATTATTCTATAACGCGATTTATTCTATTTGTTCTTAGATACAGCTAAACAATTTTTTGGGGTTATTGCAGAAAAAGGAAATACTCTTTACAATGTTTTATCTGATATTATTTCAATATTAACCAATCCAGAAGATATGATAGAAGAAAATGACTTTCAGGAAATCATGAAGTATTTAAATAATATACATTAATCTGCATCTGTATAATAGTGTTTTTACTTATTTTATATTCTTGATTTTTTCTTAGATTTTTACTCCCTTTTATTAACAAAGAACGTCAAATTGAATCTATAGTTGACAAATTATGTATGAGACTAAAAGAGTCTAATAATAATGTGCAAGAATATTATATATCTTACTGTTTACTACTTTTCAAGTATACAGATAAAAGCTTAACTAAGCTTTCAGACAACATGTCTTATTACAGTGAAAAATTAAAAAATCCTAAAGTTTACAATAATTTTAATATACTTATTAGTACAAATTCAAGACTAGCAAAACCAACAACTAAAGAAATATTATCTGATTTAAGTAATAAAATTGAAAAAATAGTACAATATGAAGACTTTGCTGTCCCACTTTCTTTAAAAACACCTAGAAAACGTAATTACTAATAATTGTATAATACTTTTTTTAATTAATAACTTACATTCTTTATTTATTTATTATAAAAATTTGTTAAAAGGTACAAATACAGAGAAAAAAAAGGCATTTAAAAGCACTATTAAGAATTATACAGGTGAAAAAACAGAGCCATTGCAAACAGCAACAAGAGCTAGTTCTCGTTCCAAAGTAAAAAGAAAGCTATTGAATGATAACGAAGTAGAAGAAAGCAATGCTGATTGTGAAACTGATGACATTTAAACAAATTAACAAACAAAATAATTTTAAAAGTAAGAAAAAGTTATTATACGAAACATGAATTTAGAGGACAGTACAAACAACTAATATTCATTTTTATTGATATCTGTATTTATGTACATAATTATTTTTCTACTGTACATTACTATATTAAATTTAATGCTATTAAAATAATATTATAATAATATTAGATTAAGATTCATGGTAAACTGAACAAAATGTGTTAAACTTGAAATAAAATGTGTAAATGTTTTTATAAGTATTGTTAGTTAACTTTTGTTGTACATTTTTTTTTTTTTTTTGCATTAGTGAGAGACTGGAAGTGAACTTTTTTTCACATTTTTAACTTCCGGGCCCCTAATTGCTTATTTTAAATTATAATATGTATTTGTTGTGATGGAACAGCCAGTCGTAAGGGGCGACTAATGTGGTTGCGTCAGGTCGACAGCCGGTGTAAAATTATGTCAAATAGAATGAGGAGTCCTTATCGATACTTAGGCGGTTTGTCCCATCTCAGATGTGCGCGGGGACAACAAGTGAGAGGAAATATTATATTTAGAGGAGGAGGAGATCTGGATGTTGAAGTGTGTGATACCACCCGGACAGCCAGTGTGGTAGCTGTTCCACCAGTTACGTGTGCAGGTCTACCCAACACGGGTAATGTCAACGGTGTTGGGACATCACCATTGCGCCCCGGGTTAAATCTGAGTCTAGGTATGAGGGATAGATTTAAAGTGAGAATAGGCACGTGGAATGTTGGAACGTTGACAGGCAGAAGTAGAGAATTAGCAGAAGTATTGAAGAGAAGGAAAGTTAATATTTGTTGTGTACAGGAAACTAAATGGAAAGGAGAGAAAGCAAAAGAAATAGGAGAGGGCTATAAGGTAATATATTCAGGTAGGACTAGTACTAGGAATGGCGTTGGAGTAATATTGGATGATGAAATGAAAATTAAGGTAGTCGACGTAGGAAGGAAAAGTGATAGAATTATTACGGTAAAATTGGTATTCGAGGAGAAAGTATTAAACGTAGTAAGTGCGTATGCACTGTAAGTAGGATGTGAAGAAAGTGAAAAGAGTTTTGGCGAGAGATGGATGAGGTGATGCAAGGAATACCAGGAAATGAGGATGCTGTGATTGGTGGTGATATGAATGGTCACGTAGGGAGTGAGAGGGTAGGGTATGAAAGAGTGCATGGAGGGTATGGTTTTGGCGAGAGGAATGAGGCTGGAGAAAAAGTTTTGGATTTTGCAGAATCGTATGAGCTTGCAGGAATCAATACATATTTTAGGAAAAGAGAAGAGCATTATATAACATACAAGAGTGGAAGAAATAGGTCGCAGATTGATTATTTTATGTGGAGGAGAGACAATATAAAAAGAGTAAAGGATTGTAAAGTAATTCCTGGAGAGAGTGTAATAACACAACATAGGTTGATGATAATGGAAGTATGGTGTAGTGGAAAAAAGATGAACAAAAGAAGGAATACAGGGAAGGAGATCAGAATTAGGTGGTGGAAATTAATAGGAAACAAAGAGAAGGAGTTTATAAAGAAATTAAAAGGAAAAGCTGTGTGGAATGTTGAGGGAGATATAAATGAGGTTTGGAGATGGATGGTCACTTGTGTTAAGAACATAGCAAAAGAGGTTGTTGGTGAAACCAAAAGTAGTTTACCAGAAGACAAGGAAACGTGGTGGTGGGATGAGGAGATTCAGAGAGTAGTAGCGAGTAAGAAAAAGCAATTTAAGGTATGACAGAAAAGCAGGAAGAGGGAAGATTGGCTAGAGTATAAAAATGTATGTAAAATAGTGAAAAGTGCGGTAAGCAAAGCAAAGCTTAATAGGTATGATGAGTTATATGAGCGGCTAGGAACACAGGAAGGAGAAAAAGAAATTTATAGACTGGCGAAGGTAAGAGAAAAACGATCCAAGGATTTCCAAGATGTCTGGTGTATAAAAAATGAGGATAAGAGAGTTTTAACAAAAGATGAGGATGTGAAAAAAAGATGGAAAGAATATTTTGAGAAATTACTGAATGAGGAGTATCTAAAAGAAGCTTTAGAGAGTATGTCATGGAATGAAGGATTGATTGGTCTAGTGGATGAGAAGGAAGTGAGAGATGCGGTGAAGGCGATGAAAAAGAAAAAAGCAGTAGGACCAGATGGAGTACCTGTAGAGGTGTGGAAAATGTTAGGGGATGTAAGCATTGGGTGGTTGAAAAATCTTTTTAATAAGGTACTGATAGAGGGAAAAATGCCAGAAGATTGGAGAAAGAGTTTTATTGTACCAATATTTAAAGGAAAAGGAGACATACAAGAATGTGGGAACTATAGAGGAATAAAGCTCATGAGTCATAGTATGAAGATCTGGGAAAAGATTATAGAGAAAAGGATAAGAAGTGAGACGTCGATATCAGAAAACCAGTTTGGTTTTATGCCAAGAAAATCGACAATGGAGCCATTATTCTGTGTTAGACAATTAGTAGAGAAGTACAGAGAAAAGAATAAAAAACTATGCATTGTGTTTATAGATTTAGAAAAGGCGTATGACAGGGTGCCAAGGGAAGTTTTAAGGTGGGCATTAATGAGAAAAAATGTATGTAAATTTTATCCAGGATATGTATGAAGGGTCGAGTACTAGTGTCAAGAGTCGATGTGGAGTATCAGAAGGTTTCAGTGTAGGAGTAGATGTGCACCAGGGGTCAGCTCTAAGCCCCTACCTGTTCTCAGTGGTAATGGATGAGGTTTCAAAGGAGATATAGGATGAGATACCATGGTGTATGATGTTTGCGGATGATATAGTTCTGGTAGGAGAAAACCTGGAAGTTGTCAATAATAGGGTAAATGAGTGGAGGTTAGCCCTCGAAGGAAAGGAATTAAGAATTAGTAGAAATAAAACTGAGTATATAGAGTATGATTTTGGACAAAGAGACCAAGAAGTTGAAGAAATGAGGAGACCAATGACAATAGATGGTGATGTGATAGGTGAAGTTGAGAGCTTTAAATATTTAGGATCTTTTGTTCAAAAGGACGGGGGCTTTGACATGGATGTAAAACATAGGATTAAGTGCGGGTGGATGAAATGGAGAGAAGCATCGGGCATGTTATGCAATAAGAGAATTCCAATGAGGCTGAAAGGTAAATTTTATAAAAGTGTAGTGAGACCAACTATGCTGTATGGTTCAGAGTGTTGGGCGGTTAACAGGAGAATAGAACAAAAAATAAGTGTCGCGAAAATGAGAATGCTTAGATGGTTGAGTGGAGTGACAAGAGAAGATAGAATAAGGAATGAATACGTGAGAGGTAGTGTTGGTGTAGCGCCAATTATGGACAAGATGAAAGAAAATAGGCTGAGATGGTTTGGGCATGTGATGAGGCGAGAGGAAACGAATGCAGTAAGAGTGGTTATGAAGATCGACATTGAAGGGAAAAGAGGAAGAGGAAGACCAAAAAAGAGATGGTTGGAGACTTTGGAGAATCTTAAGACTATCGGATAAAATTGTGATTTTTGTCGAATTTTTTAATTGTAGACAACTGGATTATAAAAAATAAAAATAAAGTTTTAAAAGCTTATCCCGAGAATTGAAAAATCATACAAGAAATTAAAGGCAAAAAGATTGTTTTTATCGTGAACCGTGGGATTTATCAAAAAAAAAAAAAAAAACTATGAAAAATGTATTAAACTTCATCAATTGAATTTAATTATCATGGGTTTGATTTAAACAAAACCTCTTGCATGAAGTATGCACCGATCACTTTAGTGGATGTAGAGCGTGTGTTTTTTATATATAAAAATATCCTGTCAGACAATAGAATTAGTTTCACTTCTGAAAATCTTGCCAAATACATGTTAGTAAATTATTTTTTTAATTTTAATTAATTTTTCAATTTTTTATATTCAGTTTTATAATATTATAACTATTTTATGTTAATTTTTAGTCATGATTAATTTTGCTTTTTTAAAATAATTTTGTGCTTTTTTTGTTATTTATTATGCTTTAAATCCAAGCTCTAATTATCACACAATTTCCAATAAATTATAATTTTTAAACAAATATTTATTTTCTACAGCCCATTCTGTCAATGTGATTGATGATATTCCCTTATTGTTACGGCGACTAACTCAAGGTTTAACCACTAATATCTCTTATTTTTGTTTTTTTCAATAAATTATCTTCATTTCCTTATGAGGTAATCATTTATAATAACAATTCCTGCACTTAAAACTGTAATAGACTCCATTTTAGTTAATTAAGTACTGTCTATTAACTGTATTAACATATAATATAATAGTGCTCAAATAAAAATAATATATAATAATAAATAATGATAATTATTCATTACACAATGAAAGGTGTAATCATCTATAGTGAACCATGTAAACAGTTATTTTAATGTTTTACTGTCGATGATTACTCTAAAATGATCAAGAGTGAACCATGTAAATGTACCTTTAGATTCCTAATTACAAAATCAATTAAAAATAGAAACACATTACATGACTAATCTACATATCAGTTATTGGTATTAATAAAATCATTTTAAAGCTGTTTATATTATTTATTTCTGCCAATGATGATTATTATTTTAATTTATAAATTTCCGTAGACAATAATAGCATTCAACACATTTTGGGTGAACATAATAAAGTCGAATCATAATTTTTCTAAGGCACAAAGCAAAACGAAAATAATTCATTTGAAGTTGCACTAAAATGTGATTTAATACAAGAATTAATTAAAATTATTGAGTGATTATCAAGTAATGCAAATAGTCTTTTGATGCATATTGATAATGATTTATGCGAACAGTTTATTAGCATTATTAATAAACATTTATTGGAAAACTTATTAATTTTTCTCAATGTTATACATTTAATTGTGTATCCTCTTAATTATTATTTACATTTCACTTTTAATGTAGCATTGTTTTAAATAAGAAATTTCTTCATTTTCTTTACACGGCCTGTTGGTCTAGGGGTATGATTTTCGCTTCGGGTGCGAGAGGTCCCGGGTTCAAATCCCGGACAGGCCCGTTTTAAAATTTTTGTCATTATTTATTTTTTATTATTCATACCAGTTAGTGTAACAAATTAGATAACATTGAGAAGAACATGGAACAACTGAGATTGGTGTTTCATGCTTGTTACTTGATGAACTAAAAAGTAAATTAAATACTTTTGAAAACAGATATCTGTATTTGTATTTGATTACTTTTAAGAAGTATCTTTTACTAGACAAATGTTTAGTTAATAACAATATTCTTTATCAAAAAAAAAAAAAATATATTAATTATATTAACCGTTATAATGAGTTAATAAAATAAAATTTTATGAATTTTTATCTACAAAATAATTTGCAAATTATCGTGATTTTTACACATTTTATACAAATTTGAGATTTAAGGGCTTATAAAAAAATTTAAGTAAACCGATCACCGATATTTTTTAGTTACGATAAGTTTAACTTATTATAAACCTTGTATTAAATTTTCAAGAGTTTTCGGTCTGCCAATTAAATTTTATATATGTTTAAAAACAAAAATTTTACAAAAATCGAAAATTTAAATTGTCTATAAATAAGTCAAAATATGTCAAAATACTTTGAAAACTTAACCATATATAGAAAACGTCAATATAAAAATTTGGTGAAAATTTCAAGTTGTTGCGATTTTTGGTTTTTGAGTTAGAGCATTTTAAAAAAATTAATTTGTAAAAACGTGATTTTGCGTAAAATTTCCCGTTTTTTTATAATTTTTTTATCATTTTTTTCGATTTTTTTAAAAAGTATTGAAAAGTTGGATTTTAGACTAGCCAAAGTACCATCGACATTCACTTTCCTTTCAGAAAAGTTGCTACATAAGCAAATCGAAGCATTTTTACTCCAAAAAAGGTGTCGTCAGACACAAAAAAATACACACATCATTGTAAAACCAATAGATTCCATCACTCCGTTCAGAATCTAAAAAAAAATATATCAAACATCACCAATCAACCATTCCTGATATGATTAGTTTAGAATCCATCGCCATAACTGTATCAACAGATAGACACAATGTAAAAATAATCTTTGCTTACAACCCACTTACTAAAAAAAAATCAAAACGAAGACATATTTGGGCTATTTAAAGATAAGTCAACCATACTCTTAGGGGACCTCAATTCGAAACATTAAATCTGGGACTATTTGAAAATAAATCAAAATGGCAACAAACTTCTAAAAATCATTTTTGAAAAATGGATAATAATATCACCTTCCCCTAGTCCAACTTTCCAACGATCCGGAAGACAACCAGATAAACTTGATATCGCTCTAATCTCTAATCTCCCAAAAGATTTACACCATTAAGTCCTATATGAACTGGATTCATATTACGTCAGTGGCGCAATTATCGGGAGTGTTGGGTGTGTAATTCACAGGGGCCCCTAGATTAAAAATCTCATATACGATATTCCTACTATATTATTCCTATAATATTAAATACATTAATTACAATAAATTATATTAACCATGACATTAAAGAAAACGATATTTTCTAAAAATATATTAAAAGGTAACAACGTATGACTGTTTTTCATTTTTACAGAAATTTTTACATGGGCCCCTTATTATCAAGTTGCGCCACAGTATTACGTGTCTGTTATATCTCGCACGAATAATCAATCAACACCTCCATAAAATGGGAAACCTTCAGAGAAAATCTAGATAAGACAACTTAACCCTTATAAAATAACCCTTAACAACTAAAAACAATATAAAAACATAGATAATATCAATAGGAGCATTGAGCACATAACAAAAAACATAAAAATAGCTGTGACCCAAGTCACGATAGCGCATAACTACAATCATCATTAAACGAAATCAGGATATGTCTCAAACAGTGGCGGCTCGTGAGGTTCACGTAAAGTGGTGCACAAAAAATTTATAAGATATTTATGTTAGATGGTAAAAAAATTTATTTTGGCCTAGGTCCATACCACGAATAATACCAAAATATGTACCTACTTATCTTATCTAAATTAAATTTTTTTAAGCATTTTACCTCATTAAAATATAAATAAATTATAAAAAATTACCAACTACTGATTATTAAATTATTATGTATGAATATAAACACAAATACACAATATCGTTGTAATTATAATTTATTAAATTTTTTTTGAGAAATACTTAAATTAGGTGTTGGACTACCTTCATTTTTTATTTCGAATTTTTTTTCCGGGGATAAAGTTGAAAAACTGTTATTTAATAAATATTCAACAGTAACCATGTTTGATTGTTTGATGGGTAGTTACAAACACAAAATTAAAACTACAGTTACCCACGAAAAATAATTAATAAAAGTATAAAATTAATAATATTAATATTCGTACAAAGAAACTATAAAAATGCAAACCGTACACGACACGCTGTTTGACGAAACTAATGGTTAAAATAATAACCTGGCGGCAGTTGATGGATACTGTACAATGATGCGTTAATGCGTTATCGTTTCGACGAATGACACGATCTTGCGATAGCGCGACAGTAAAATACTAAAATAGGATCGGTGCACACATTAAATGTGCTCCAAATTGCCATGTATTACTAACCGGCATGTCGAGGCATGTAGCTAATTTTTATACGGCCGCCCGGAGCACAAGCAACTTGTGCTCCGCGATATTATTTAATCGTCTATAAATATATTTCTTAACCATAAAAGCTGCACAAACTTGTTTTTATTAATATAAATATTTATATTTTTTGTAATTACACACCATTTGCATAATCATCAATTATATTAAGTTATTATGGCATTTAATAATTTTTTATATGATTTTTTTGGGTGGTTCACGTGCTCCTGTGCACCATACCACGAGCCGCCACTGGTCTCAAAGCACCATGGTTTATGATAAACCGTCAGATCCATTACGACACGGGAATACCTCTGATAATCACATGGATCAAAATCCAGTTTAAAAACTTCCATGCAAAACTAAAAAACTTGGACAGTGCATTACAACCTAGGAAGAAAAACAATCAATAGACGTTTGCGGACATTGAACACTCATCATCAGAAAATGAAGATCGTTATATATAGTATACAAGACATCATTTATATTATTTTTATTCCTATTATTCACATTATCATAATTTTCACTAATAATCTATGCCATTAACAAATTCATCATATAATAATAACTTACATAATTGTAAAAAAACTAAAATAGTTGTAATAACATTAAATGTACTGAAACATTTTATAATTGTAATAAATTAAAAAAAAAAATGTCTATTGTTATATACTCTACTTATTTAGTGTTAAATAAAATTATTTAATTTATATTAATAGGTATATTATAAATTAATGTTGTATTAAAAGTATAAAGTTAATTATGTTAATTAAACTTATTATTCCTCACGTGTGCCCAAAAATTTAGTCTTATACCTACTACATGTTAATATTTAGTTTATATGACGAGTGGTATGAAATGCGCATTTTTATAGGTCTATGGTACAAAGCTTGCATATAGTTGATGACCAGACGAGATAGTTTTTTAATAAAACACAAATAATTTGAAAAAAGTATATTCTGAACAAAGAAAATGAGTTCTTTGTTCAGAATATACTTTTTTATAGTATAATTTAATCCTAAGTATATTTTTTATTTTATTTTTTTTTACTATTAACACTTTTGAATGATAGATTTGTAAATTGCTAATTTTATACGTAGAAAGAATAACTGATATGGAACGAAAATTGGAAAATATGGTTACTTTAAGAAAATATGTAATTTAAATTTTTTAGTAGTTTTCCAACATAAAAGAAAAATTATTTACAGATTATTTTATTTACTCTTACAGATAATAATTACAGATTATTTGGTGGAACCAATTTTAAATAATCGCCATGACAATTTAATATAACCGTAGGGTTAATTTGCAGACTTAGGAAGTACGCCAAACCACAATTTAATTATTGGTTTTGAAACCACTTATTTTATTTTTATTTTTTGATTTATGTCTTTAAGTCTTTTATATTTAACATTCCACTCCTCTCCCCCTCCTTTCTACAAGAAATAGTATTGCTGCTTCAATCCACTTAACACTCAGTATTCTAAACAGCATTCGATAACAATATTAACTTTTTAAATTCCCATTATCTTGGACTGAATAATGAATATTTGAATATATTTAAATATGTACCTTATTAGATGGAATATTGGATACATGTAGGGGTTTAGAAAGTCACATTTTGATTATCTCATAATACATTTGCGAATTATAATTTGAATAAAGTCTATTAAGAACGAACATAGGGAATCATTTTTGGGGAGGGAGGTCTCAAAAAATGTGAAATGTTGATGCTCTATTATTCGTTATATAATATGTATAGTTATATATTTTATTTGCAGGTCCCATGGGAACCTTAGAAATAAATAATACATTTTTAGGTGAGATCTATTTAATCTGATATTTCTGGAATCGGGGGTCAAACCCCTATTCACCCTAATGCGATCGCGTTTGAAAGTTTATGATTACGATAGTTTTTAATTATTATAAATAACTTATTATTAAAATTATAAATAACTTATTATTAAAACTAATAACATTTAATTTGTCCTGTGATAACGATAATAATTATTGTTGTCAAACTTTCGTTTTTGTGCGTATTGAGACATTCATGAAAATTATTTGAAAGACTGAAGATGGAAAATATTCACAATTGAGCCAGATAGTGAGCAATCCAACTACCCTTAAAAATTGAAATATCCTTGAGTTACTGGCTACGTCCAAGAAATGCATGGCATATAAGTTTAACTGCATAAGGGTATGAAATGAACAATCTGATGTATCAAATAACAAGAAGATGCAACATTTTCATCCTAAAGACATGGAACGTCAACCGTCAGTATGATTGTAATGGCTTAATTGTTGTATAATTTGGATCTTAAAAACAGTTTAACATTACTATTTTCATTCAAGTGACTGCAGCAGACCACTGACCTTTCGTTATAGACAATTGACATTTGTTTGAAAAATTTAACCATAATCGATGGGAGATCAACGAGATTGTTCAAAATAATTCGATATAAAAGTAAATCTAATTTCGGAATAAGAAACATAATAAAATGATAATAGAGCAATAATTAAATTGTTTAGAAGTTTATTATTTAGTAACGTTATTCGAATTGTTTGTCGTAAAAAAACATTCATGAACGAAAATAAAAATCACTTTGACATATTTTGTAACGTAAGGTTGTAATAATGCTTTTAATCAACTATTCTAATAATTACTTTGCCTAATTTAAATTGTCTACATATTGAGAGGTTAGATAATGTAAGGTTAGGTTAAAAGCATGGTTGTTTAAGAAAAAAAAAACTTCAAAACTTAACGGGCCTGTCCGGGATTTGAACCCGGGACCTCTCGCACCCGAAGCGAGAATCATACCCCTAGACCAACAGGCCTTACTACATTGCCGTCGGAAATGTCTTGATTTAACGTAAACATGAAAATAGTGATAATGACAATACTAGTGATATACTGATAAAGTGATAACATAGGTTTATTATTATTGTTTCTTCATCGTGTAAATTACACAAGCTCAGAACTGCTCCCCGTGTACCCTGTCGGCGCGGATCTCGGATGACGAGTTCTGCGTCCGATTTCTTTTACTCGCCCGTTCCATGTATCGCCAACGCGTATTCATACTAATAACATCAGTCTCATCCACTGTTCACGAACAAAATGTTGTATAAAATATTCCATTTAGAAGTCGTGGATTTAAACTCGGCTATGCTCATAACTGTATCCGCTCTAGTTGTTGGATATGTATGGACGTGTTTCCGGGCTTCACGCAGACAAAAGATGCTCGAGTTAGAAACCACACCGCATCGGGTGCTGCTGATCACTGCACATCCGGATGACGAGTGCATGTTCTTCGGACCAGTTATTCAAAAGCTGTCAAAAATGGATAACGTTCAGTTATATCTGATGTGCCTGTCTGTCGGTAACTCATGATAATAATTTCTATTGATGACTATTGGCTCTTCAACATGTTTTACATCTGTTAACTAATTTTTTTTTTTACGACAGGGAATTTTGAAGGTAAAGGCTCCTTGCGTAAAGATGAGCTATATCAGAGCTGCAAGATACTGGGCATTGATGAGGGTAATATATTGTTGTGCAAGTGAGTATATTATATTGAATTCTACTATCCAGAAATAGACTCCTAATACCACACAGTTTGTATTTATAATGGGTTGGTCTCTTTCAGAAATACTTTGCTTCCTGATAACCCTTCCGTGGACTGGGATACAGTTTTACTTTCTGACAAGATTGCAGAACATGTAGAACAATTGGAAATTGATACAGTGTTAACATTTGATAGTTATGGTGTCAGTGGTCATCGAAATCATGTATCAATATATTTGGCAATGTTTCATTTGGTTTATAATAAATTGCTTCCAAGTTGTAAGTATACTACAGAATAAAATAAGTCTTATTATAATTAATATGTTTTAAAATTGTACTGATTTAATATTAATTTTTTAAATTAAGATTGCCGTTTATACTCACTGGATTCAGTCAACATTTTACGTAAATATGTTAAATGTATTGATCAATTATTCAACAATACATCAGACTTTAAGTGTTCCACTTCAACTACTGAACAATATATTTTAACAGTAAGTTATTAATTTTTATATTTCATAACTAGATTTTATATTTGTTATTTTTTTGTTTTTCAGAAAGCCATGCAAGCACATTGTTCCCAGTACATTTGGTTCAGAAAATTATACATGAAATTTTCTAGATACACTAGAGTAAACACTTTCACAAATATTTCAGCAGAATAATTTTTAGTTTAAATTGTTATTATTATTACTTAGATTAATCAAAAAAAAAAAAAAAAAGAGGTTTTTTAATTTTTTTAATGCATTTAGATAGTTGATGACTGTGATAACTATAACAGTTTCATAACTTGTTGTAGAACTATTTTGTTTAGGTATTTTTTTTTACTATTGTGTGTTTTCCCTTTTATACAGTTTTTTTTTCGTTTTTCAATGAATGTTTCTATTTCGAAAAAAAAAAAAAAATTAATTTTTGATAAAAATATCAAATGTATAATTGAAGTAAATTATAATAGTGATTTTATTTTCATTAATTAGGATCTCATACCCTTAAATTAATATTTGTTAATACTTAAAATTTTTTATGTAATAAAATATTTATCAAGTGTAGTAAAAAGGAAAAAAATTGATTTTTTTTGCCTTGTTCAAACTATCTTATATTGAATCTCTAAGTTTACAAAATATAAAGTATTAAATTTAATAAAAATAAGATTGAAAAGAAAATAGGTCTATAGAAATTTTGATATTTAGCCTACAAACTGATCAAAAGTTTAAAAAACTATTTCACATTCAAATTGAATAATACAAGCGATATACTTTTGCAAAAGAAAAAATTAGTATTATTATTAAACACAAATATTTCTCATTTTGCTTTGGGTCTAAAATACTGCAAGTATAAAATGTATTTGAACACTTGATTACTCGACTTAATGTTTTTAAATAAATATAAACTGTTTGCAATAATATTATATTTTTATTGATAAATCAATATTTCCATATTATTTCCTTATGATTTTAAAAGTGTAGTACGAAAAAAAAACTACTATAATAGTAATAATAATAATAAATATTCATTCTCTTCAATTTTAGTGATGGAATACGCTGTTTTACTTACAATAATATTAATAGATAGCAAAGGTTTGGTCGGCTATAAACTTTTGGATCATGATAAACGTATAGTCATACAAAAAGTTTAGATGAATCCAAAAATTAGCATTGCTAAAATATCACAGTATTTTTCAAATTTTTCTGGAGTATGTGTCAATGTCAGTTCAGTTAGGGATTATTTGAAAAATAGTGATTACCGAATATCTCGTAAACTATTTTGTGAATAAAAAAAAGACTTGTTTTTGCAAGTGATAACTTACATTGCTCTTTTAATGTTTGAAACAAAGTAATATTTATAGACAAATGTAAATTTAATATTTTTGGCTTAGATGGAAGCATTATATGTGGAGAAAGGCGAATGCAAAGATAAACCAAATAATTTATAACCTACAGTTGAATACAGAGAAGTATCCATAATTGTTTGGAGCTGTATGAGTGCTCAATATTTGGGCAACTTGCATTTTATTGTTAGCATTATGAACCAAGAAGTTTATTTAAATATTTTGAAGACTCATTTTACAGCCACCGATGAAAAATTGTCATCAAAGATGATTTTGTGTCTACACTAAGTATACTGGAAGAAAGTCAAGGTTTGGTTGTCTAAAAATTTAACAGAATACCTTGTTATATTACTACAATCTTCAGATATTAATTTTATTGAAAATTAGACTATTTGGACTAGAAAATATAAGAGCATATTTCAATCAAGAAAACTAAAAGAATGATGAAATAAAATAACTCATCTGATTGATTCAATGTTTAAGAGACTGGAGGCTATACTAAAGTCCAAAAACTACCCTACAAAGTACTAAACTTAGTTATGTAATGATTTATAGATATTTATTTTGATCAAATTATAAGGAATACAAATATTCATTGTTATACTTATCATAATTATTACTGTCATCATGTTTTTTTTTTTTTTGTAATACATTTAAAGATTACAAGAGATTAATATGCAAATGTTGGTTTATCAATAAAATAAAATATTATTGAGAAAAATGTATATTTAATTATAAACATAGAGTATGAGTACTTTTTACACCTGTATGTAATATAATGTTATATAATGTAATATTCAATATGTGCATTTATTTAATTTGTATTAAGATAAAATATTGGTAATCAATTTATGTATTCATGAAAGGAAATTAGTAACACTTATTTAGAAAATAATTTTTTGAAATATTTTTATTTCATTATTATAGAATAATAAATATATTAAATTATCCCATTTTTAATTTTTAATTGTAAAAAGCTAATAACTTTTATAATCATATAAAAATTTAATAAATATTCTAAGTTGTAGAATGGTTGATACATATTCCCGAAAATAAATTTTTGTAATAAACCTTTAATTGAATCATTCTTGTTTGGGGTCAATAAACATTTGAATGTGATCAATTATTTAAATTTAAAAAATATATAATTATCTTTATTATTAAACAGCCTTAGTTTAGACTAAAATCTAAAATAATATAGTATAATAGAAGACATTTTTTAAGTTAGTTTTAGAAAAAACTTGAAAATAGTTTTAATTAATTTATAAGAATTATATGAACCACTAATTAAATTAGTAGTTACATTTTGTTTAATGTTGTTATTTATTTGATATGATTTATATTTTAAGGTCAATGTCTATCATAATAAATAAATGCATGTAGAGTTAAAAATGAATTAATTATAACAAGATAAGTGAAAAAATTTAATGATTATGTAGTTTTGATACTATATAAGAACCCTGTCTAAAATTAATACTTTTATTAAAATATAATAAATATAAAAAAAAAATATATATTTATATTATGTTTAATGTATTATGTAATATGAATTTTAATTATTCTACTGGAATTATATTTGTGATTTAATTATTCAGAAAAAAATGAAAATTATTATTTATTATATATTAAAATGAATTTATTGAAATTAAAAAAAATTTGTAACAAATGGGGACAAAAAATATGGAAAGAACCACAAAACAACATATTAGAATAACATATTTTAAGAAAAACATAGAATAAGAATAATAGGTAATTTTACTGAGTTGGCGAAAATGGAGTGGGATGTAATATTTTTGATTGCATTTCTTTAATTAATGGTACTGTGTATGCAACACATTCATCCCATCCTGGAGACATCCAAGCAGCTTGTCTAGTTTGTGTACGTACTTCTAAATTCTTATAACCTTAAATATTTGAAAAATATTTATATTGTTTCTTGATATAAATTAGCTATTTTAATACTTACACCAAAAATGATGAACATTGTAGAGACGACCAACTTGAGAAAAGAAGCCAGCAAATGGCTCATCGTTCGAACGTCGATGATTGATTGCACGCGCCCAGTTATTACCCCATTCGATCATAGTACCTGGTTTCAAACTATAACTACGGATCTCATATATATTAGAACCTGATTTAAATTCAATATTAGGCCAAAAACTGAAAGCTAACAAATATTGTAAATGTCTAGAACGCAAAAACTGTCCACGCTGATTGCATAATTTTGTATATTCCTATAACAATAATTGGTACATTTATATTACAAAAACATCATAGTTATCTTCACAACAAAAAAATACCAACTTGGTTATTCAATAAGATATCATTGGTTTTATCAATTGCTGCATAACCACCTTGATGTTTCCACAAATGTACGTATTGGTCTAAATCACCTACATGGACAGACCAAGAACCAACAAGTTCATATTGTAAGTTGGGTATTTTTTGACACAACTGGACGGCCTGTTCACTTGATTGAAAACAAAAAAAAAAAAAAAATAAATAATAGAACATTTATTACCGGTCAGACAGAAGATAAGAATTTTAAACGACTTTAATTAAAGAGCTCTTTCACATAATGATATGCAACTTACTAGTTTTTCAAATAGCCATCACTGGAATCGGGTCGCACGTTGTGGGTTTGCAATTCATATATCACTTCTTTGTCGGACAACATGCGGGAGTGCTGCTCTTTGGTCGGCTCTATCCGCCGGACGAGCAATTTCTTCAGCCATCCCTCGTTGGCGCTGTTTTCAGCGTCGCTGGCGGGCTGTTTGCTTTTGCAAGCGGCCGGGCTCGAAGACAGACACCTGGAAAAATGGTGACGCATAAGGCGATTGAAACAATGGTTTAGAAATGGGGACGACTTACCTGGATTGCGATGAGACCGCGGCGATGTGCTTCGTGCATGATACCACGTACCGTTTCATTGTGGAATTGAACATTTCCTGTTAGCGCGGATGCGACTATTCGACGATCGACGGCGGTCTGGTTGGTGGCGCGTAGCTATCTCGTCTTGTGACTGTCTACGATGCGCCTAACATCGGCTGTTGAGTCATTCAATTGTGCTGTATCGTCATGACCGTCGCCGCCGGCTGCTGCTCGTCCTCCCGTGTGCCTTGTGCGTGACGTCGTGCACGCTATCAACGCGCCGTCGTCGCCTGGCTGTGATAACAAAATGCATGGACAAACAACTTCTGACGC
The DNA here is from genome assembly GCA_034509805.1 of Sipha maydis. NCBI lineage: Eukaryota > Metazoa > Arthropoda > Insecta > Hemiptera > Aphididae > Sipha > Sipha maydis. The sequence goes on along the minus strand of JASXSY010000700.1, from coordinate 35,266 downwards.
GTATTCTCTTGCCGTTGCGGGCCTCGTTCCGTGGGTACCAGTGGCGTAGCTATCACAGGGTATAGCGGGAAAGCACTGCCCCGGGGCCTCGAGAGCACAGGAGCACCTTGGACATTTCTCAGACTATATTTATTTTAAATAATTGACGTTGTGACGGATTTAACAGTAAATTTCAAAATTGTGCGTGGTGATTCCAGTTACAATCACTAGGTATTGAAGTAGAACAATAATTCACGCAATTTGCGATGTGTTTTTTATAGTAATAAACTGGATTTTATTTTTACTTTGAATATCTATTAATTATCTGATAATTATTTGCACTCATTGTCTTATAATAAGTAGGTCAAAGAACTTATAGCTCTGGTTTTTTTTTTGCTGAAAAGTACTTATGCACTTAAAAACCCTGTAATATGGACTGAAAATATGGACTTATATTTTTTATAAAGCGATTTATTAAAAAAGAAAAAAACCGGGGTCCTTTCCTGTATAGCTACGCCACTTAGTGCTACACATGACAATACAATTGAATATGTTACACGTGTGCTTAGGATTTTTTTTTTTTATTAAATCAGAAAAATATATATTTGTACAATATAAACTTTTTAAAGTAGGTACATTGATTTAGTGAGTAAATCTATCTCCTTCAAGCGTCGCTTGTGTTGGATATAGAGAATTAGGACTAATAGTGAGTATACATTTTAACATACATCAGTGCTCATAGAGCATTACAGTTATTTATTACATGTTCCGCAGGCACTTCACGGCTTAGTGTCTAGGGGCGTGATTTTGATGACAAATCTGGAGGTTCTGAAATCTTCAAGCCCTCGCTTAAAAATTAATATCAATTATTATCTAATCCTAACTATATAATACTAAAATACATTATCTTACATTTGCAATAAAACAATCAATCCAATGCAATTTATACTTAATTACTTTTTTTTAGATAATTAAATTTTCTGTGATTCTTATGCAAGATATTTTGTCGTATCATCAATCGTTATTCTAATGTACTTAAAAAATCATAAAATAGTCATTTTTTTAAATAAATGAAATATTCGATATTTTATCATTTTTCTTAAAAAGTTATAAATGTATGAACAATTTAATAGATACCTATGTTTTTTTATTAAAAATATAAATTTCTATAAATTAATTACATTTTTACAATAAATTCAATAGTTTATTGATTATACTCAAAAAATAACAAGAGCCTAATTTTGCAATTTTTCAACTCCCTTGGGGCACGTGAAAGGGGTTGTTAATTATGACCAAATTTAGCTCAATTTACTTACTTATAATAATGAATAAAATGAAGAGGTGCGAAATAAAAAATAAATTTTTTTTTCCACCTATAACTAAGAATCACCCTATTGTTCTTACAACTAGATAGCGCACCATCCTATATAATGCAACAATTAGACAATATTTAGATCCAAATGTATCCAAAACACTACATTAATACTTATGTCGTTATTGCTTGGCACGGTCCCCAGGTTTACGCCGTTATATTTTTTTTTATGTAGATATTTAAAAGCTGGTTTACGCAGATTCAGCTATCTATTTGATAAATTTAAAAAATAGAAAAAATCTCTTTTGACAAAAATTGTTTGAAAAAGAATAGTCTATCCGAGAATATGTGAAAAAAAATTAGGGTTGCCATTAAAAAAAGTAAGTCGTGTTGCGCATTCGTTTACTATAAGAGTTTAAAATTTTAAAATTTTCAAAAATTATGTATTTCAGTATCCCTTAAGCTCTCCGAAATATTAATTTCAATTGAAGGTTACTCAGTCGAGATATTTAGAGGTACCTGAAATCGTGATCACACTGTATGGTATGTTAATAGTATGGAATATGGTTGTGAATAATTACAACTATTTAGTTTATTACATGTTTGAAGGATTATACACTCCAATTTGTCTACGTGGTAATATACTAATAAATAATAACTATATAATAATTTATACATCTACTTTATACTCAACATTACTATAATATAATATAATACCTACACATTTATTTTCATAAAATATGTAATGATATTAAACAATTGAGGTTATATACATACCTTTTGGGCCCTCATTTAACTAATATAATTATGTAGAACGGTTTATTATACGCACCACTTGGCACTTATTATATCACTTATTTATGTATGTATGAGGGTATTATTTTTGCTTCGGTTGAAAGATCTATGTAGGTACTAACTTATTATGATACTTGGTATATGATTTTTAAAGTAGTTGAAATTATAAATTTTGATTTTATTATTGCTATTATATGTATGTATATTATTTATCAATATTTACTGTATAAGAATCATACGTAAATGTTTCATTAATTAATTAATTATTAAGTAATTTTATTTATCAATCAGATCAGGGATAGACTTAAATTAAAATGAAGGAGATCCATATGAAAACTAAAAAAATGATCGATGGATAGCATAAGATTTTGGCACATTGAAAGTTACAGCCTGCTGAAGAAAGGATTCAGAAGCGAGAAAGTCGAAAGGAACAGACGGTGGCGACTGAAACTCTTTTGAAGTGATGATATCATATGATGTTGTTGATATAGGAAGTACTTAGACATATTGTCAATAATTGGTGAGCGGGTGTTTGACAGTTACTTCTAAAATTTGGTACAGAGTTGGATTAATTATATCTTATATTTTCATTGTCTTATGAATTCACAATATTTACATTTACTGCAGCCTAATAAATTTAGGTAAAAACATACAGTACATTTATGATCGTGAATAGTGACGTTACCATTTGAAACTATACGATTCACGTGCCCCCCTCGTAATTGGAACGATAGATTAACTGTTTATAATTAAAAAAATGTATCACATCGAAGATCCATTGTCAATTATAGTAACCAAAAAATAAATAGAAAATGGTTTACGATACATGCAGCTTTAGCAAGTGGTTTTTAAATAACGCTGATCAGATAAAGTCACTAGGTAATGAAGTGTAATCTCAATCGATTTCAATGAGTTTTGACCGTTTATGGTGTTCTTTTAGTTTCGCATTAATCACTCGACCAAGTTTTCGGATTACTATTGCGTTGCTCGAAAACTCGTCTCCACTGCACCGCTATTCGTGTCAGAGCATCCGGAAACGGGGACTGATATATTTTCGGCAACACACGTTGTGTGTTAACTTCGAATATGTGTTATCAGTGAAAAAGATGTGTCGAATAATCGATCAGACTTGGATATATTGTACATTTGTACACCTCTAGTCATCATTTATCTCTACGTATTCACTGAAGCGTTTATATATAGTAAATACTTACCCAACTATTTACTTTTAAGAATTTCGCACTAATGACAATATTACACTCGGAGGTCGGATTGAAATATTTGTAGCAAACTCCAGGTAACAATTACATTGATGAAATCGTGTGCACAATCGATGATACTAAAAGACACGAGTATCTAGTATTGAAAGCAGTTAGTAGTATTAAGGTAACTATATATAGTTCATGTATACATGATTATATATTATGTTCGACGATATAAAGGGAAGTGTTTCGATAGTAAGATAGATTTTTACCATTATATAAACGAATTCTTACGCCCAGTAGGAAGTTTCTGTATTTTATTTGTTTTCATCTAATTTAATTAAAATTTGTTTCTTCTGATTGGTAAGAGTTGATTATTATTAAAAAAAAAAAGAAAAAAAAAGACTAACGTCAACCTACGTAATTTTTAATTGGAGTAGTAAATATTTTAATAATATCACCACTCCATCATAAATTTACAAATTATTTGCAGTAACAATGTTTGTTCGAGATAAATTTTTTTGGCAAATAGTTACAATAAAAACAAGCAAAGTTTATTTCTGATTAAAACCATTTGAATGATTACTAAAGAAATTGTTTATAACAATTATACAAATACAATATAGACGACATGTAAATATATATATGTATAATCTATTATATACAATCTATTATATATATATATATATATATATATATATATATATATATATATATATATATATATATATATATATATATATATGATATAAACGTAATCTGTACATATGAAATAAAAGCATATACTAGGTATTGTGGTACTTTAAGGTAGTTTGCAATGCTATCTTGAGAATTTTATTATACATTCAATTTCAACTTGACGATTGGCATTATTCCTCCCTCTTCTCCCGAAAAAACAAAAGTTTGTTTCTGATCGCACCTGACTTGAGGTTGGTGTTAAATAAGTAATGAATTCTTCTAATTTGCATATATCAATACCAATAACTCCAGTTTGATAAATTATTTATCACGATTCGCATACAGTTTTATACAATATTGTTTATTTTTTTAAATACGAGGAAATATTTACATTTAATCAAATAAGTCCAAAATAATCTGGTTGTAAAAAAAAGTATTTGGTTAGAATACAAAAAGACTTCAAGATGTCTTTAGTGAAAAAAAACCATGTTATAATACCTTTTATTTTGAGTGAAACATATTATAGTATAATATGTTTCACACGTTATAATAATTTTATAATTTATATTTTTAAAGTGTATATGATATTGATTTATGTCGATTATGATTCAACACATAAAAATTTTAACATTACACTGTACACGTGAAGCAGAAGAAAAATAATTATGATATAAGCATATTTTTTTATATTATATTTATTAACACTTAGGTTTACTTAAGTATAATGTGTATACATAATTTAAATATTGTTGCACGATGGATGCATTCAATGTTGCATCCATTATCTAAGAAAGCATTAACGGTAATCTAGAACTACCGAAGTAGGTATTGAAATATATCTACTATTCTATAACTAGAGAATTATCATTGAGATATTACTGTAGAATATACAACTTACCAGATTAGACTCAATCTAATCTGGATAAATCCACATATTAGTATATCTTTGGTGACTACAACATGAATATAAAATGGAAAAATGGACATTACCCATGGGAGGATATTTGTTTGAATTTTTAGAGGGGCTATAATTATCCAATGTAAAGTGACCCGCAGGAACTTCGCTCCCTCACCTACTTTCTATACACAAGTTTAACATATTACCAATAAAAATATGAATATATTATAATAAGTTATAATAAAAAAAAAAAAAAAAACACTAAATAATTTAAAAATAATTAATAATTAATAATTAATTAATATTTTGTTTTATTTCGACTACAAATATTTGTTTTTATCACTAATGATGTTTAAAATAGAATTGCTCTTAATATTTTTGAACAGTTTTTCAATATACAATATAAAAAAAGAAAAAAAAGAACCGGATGGGCCTCGCTCTGCTGTACACTTGGGGGTGGATTGCGACTCTTCATAGGATAGGTCATTATAATGGATTTGTTAAATTTGAATTCAATGATAGGTATCATTGTATACGAAAAACGATTCTGAACGGAGATGATATGTTAGTCTAGAATATAATACAATGTTATTTATAAATATTATATAAGTATATTTTATTTTTAAACGAAAAATTTAGAAAAACCGAAAATTTAAATTTTCTATAAATAAGTCAAAATATGTCAAAATACTTTGAAAACTTAACCATGTATAGAAAACGTCAATATAAAGATTTGGTGAAAATTTCAAGTTGTTGTGGTTTTTTGTTTTTGAGTTAGAATATTTTAAAAAAAAACCGATATCTTTTTCAGTCTAGAATATTATACATTATATTATATTTTACATGTAATTTTTTGTCAATATTCGCTGTTCAAACGCTTATAAAAAAAAATTGTGCCTATGGATTTTAATAATTTTTGAATGACATTAAGAACTACTTCTGTGGAATCTTCTATTAAATTTTCAAGTATTTTGTACGAGCCAAATTTTTTTTATCACAGATTATAAAAAAAAAATGTAAAAAAATCGAATATTTTAAATGCCTAAAAGTGGCTTAAAAATCAATATAATATTTTGAAAAAAATATGACATAAAGAAAATACCAATCTTAACAACTGGTAGAAATTTCAAAAATCTGCGACTTATACTTTTTGAATTATAAAAAATATTTAAAATCGTTTGAGAATAAATCGCTATTTTATGCAATTTCGTAAATATTTAAATTTCAAACAGTCATACAATTTTTTCCTCTAATTCCGGTAGAAATTTTTTTAAAGATTTTTGAAGAGTAGCTTATAGATAACCTCGTGTTAAAATTTTGAACCTTAAGTATGAACAGAAAAAATTTTATGAATTTTTATCTACAAAATAACTTGCAAATTATCGTGATTTTTACATATTTCGTATAAATTGTAACTTTGAGCACTTATAAAAAAAAATTGTGACTTACGATTTTAGATTTTTTTTTATCAGTTAAGGAACAACTTATAAGAAACCTTGTATTAAATTTTCAAGATTTTCTAGGCAGCCAAAAAAATTTTATCGTTATTTAAAAAAAAAAATACTTAAAAAAATTGAAAATTTCAATTGTCTATAAATAGCTTAATAAAAGTCAAAATACTTTGAAAATTTAATGGTGTATAGAGAACGCTAATCTAAACATTTGGTGAAAATTTCAAGTATTTACATTGATTAGTTTTTGAGTTATAGCAAAATAAAAAATTTGATTATGTCGAAAACTGGTTTTGCGTAAAAACTCCCGTTTTTCCCAAATTTTTTTATGGTTTTTCCCGTCGCATTTAAAAAATATTGGAAATTTTTAACTTTTGACCCCCCAAAGTACCAAATAGATTCACTTTCCTTTCAGAAAAGTTGCTACATAAGGCAATCGAAGCATTTTTACTGCCCCAAAACGTGTCGACAGACACAAAAAAAAAAAAAAAACACACATCATTGTAAAATCAATACATTCTTCACTCCGTTCAGAATCTAAAAATATCGCTGAAACCTATCCTCATCAGCATCGATATCGGCCGCTGGTGTCGTTTGATTTCATTGTTTTTAAATAAACAATTATTTATACTAAAAACCATAAACGATGGTTATTTAAATAGCTATTATAAATTTACTAGCGCCATTTGTTGGTTAAATGTTATTTTTCAATTTTTAAGCAAAAACGAACAGATAATTATTAAAACAAATAACAGTAATAATAACATTTCGAATTAAGTTTCGATTTTAGTGAGTGTAAAAATAAATAAAATAATACAATATTTGGAAGGGCTAAGCTAAACATTGATTAATTACCAACATTCGCTACTAAGTACTGAATAATATAGGAAAACTGTTTATTTATTTATTTATTCGTATGGCTTTAAATTGAGCAGTAACATATTTAGCACATACATTTCCTAGTTAGATGTCTAACTGGTTAAATTAAATTAAATTATAATTATTCTAATACCTATAACTAAATGAACATTTTGTGGGGCAAGATACTCTAGTAAAGTGAATAACATACAAGCAAAACAAAACAGATATCATAGTCAGTATCACGTTAAATTAAATTAAGTTAAAAAAACAGAAACATAAGTTTAAATATCTATATCCAAATAATCTAACCAGGCCACTACCACAGGAGTCACGTTGACGAAGTCATCCAGGTCACCGTCGTATTTTCTTAGTTGGCAATCCATCCATAATTAGGTGTTGCATTGACTGTATGGTTTCACCACAGTCGCATTCCGGGCTGTCTTTAAACTTCTATTTATGCATAAATTCATTGTATCTACCTTGTCCCGTGCGTATTCTATTAAGTCTAACCCAGGTTTTTCTTGGAAGGTCCATGCCTAACACTGGAGTGCGCACGTTATCCATTTGGATTCCTCCGGGCCTCTCTTGCTGCCATCCAGCCTGTCACACATCGGGAGTATTTTCCCTCATCTCGGTAATGATTCGGGTTCTAAATAAGAATGGTTTTCGAGACTTAAGCCTCGGGTTTATAATTCCGTCTTCGTGTATTACCAACTCCTGGTATTTATCGATTTTGTCTTTTTCTTTTAGCACATTATTTTGTCTCCTTATGCGTGGGGATTCTATGCACATTCTATGCACATGGGGTTCTAGCACATAGGAAAACTGTCAAATGTGATATTAATGTGACAAATTTTTACTGTTAGTTTCTACAATTAAAGATGTAAAAGGTATTGTTTGAGATCATCAAATGTTTTATGCTTTACATTATAAATATTTAATATTCACATAGAAACTGGAAAAGTTTAGGATAGTACATTAATTAGAGATTTTGGTAATTTATGTATTGAATTTTTGTTAAATAAATTAGCAGATTACTAATTTTTCTAATAACATATTTAATATGAACATAATAATATAAATAACCCTTCTATTTTAAATAAATAAACACACAATTCATTGTGGTATTTATTACAATACATATTTATTTTTTTTATTGATTTTAAAAAACATCAACAACAAGGCTATTCATTTTAGTATTTAAGTAGTTGTTCTTAATGACATACCAATGTAACTTAATCTATAATTTAAAAAAATTTCAGATACACTTTATTTAGCATAACTTTGAATACGACAGTGAAAAATGAAAAATGCAAATAAAAAGAATAAAGTTTTTTTGTTATTAGGTAAACTTGTTGCTCAAAAAAGTATAAAAACTACAATCGCATTTGATAATTGTGTCCGGATAAAAGAAAATAATTTTTTTTTTTCTTCATAAAAAAATAATTTTCAGTTGTTAAAAATGGCCAAGTAACATTCGTAGTTTTTTTATTTACAAAATTTGTATGTATTGATTCTCCTTTTAACTATATATACAGTGTGTTTCACTCAAATGGTAACACGTAATATTTCAGTTCAGGGACCTCAGATTAAATTGGGGTTTTTTCGAGGAGCTAGATAATACTAAAATACACATTTTGTGATCATTTTTGAATTTTTAAGCCTTAATTTGTGCGCATGCGCAACAAAACTTACATTTTTTAAATGGCGACACCTATTTTCAACACCAGATTTCAATAGAACTATTTTTTTTAATCAACTTTGATAAGTAACCTTTTTTTCTATCTCAAAATTTGACTGAATTACGGCAATCCTAAGTTTTAACAAAAAATAAGAATTTCTAAACTTTTCAATGTTCTGTATTTTAACATTATACTATTATTGTTGGTTGGAAATCGTTAATTTATACTAAATTTAAACTTAATTATAAAAATAGAATGTTTAATATTATTTAAATAACCTCTAAACGCATGCCCTTCCATTTATATTGCTTCCAACCAAAAATAATAGTACATAATGATAAAATACAGAACATTGAAAAGTTTAGAAATTTTTATTTTTTGTTAAAACTTAGGATTGCCGTAATTCAGTCAATTTTTGAGATAGAAAAAAGTTTATTTATCAAAGTTGATTAAAAAAAAATAGTTATATTGAAATCTGGTGTTGAAAATAGGTGTTTCCATTTGATAAAATGTAATTTTTGTTGCGCATGCGCACAAATAAAGGCTTAAAAATTCGAAAATGATCACAAAATGTGTATTTTAGTATTACCTAGCTCCTCGAAAAAACTCTAATTTAATCTGAGGTCCCTGAACTGAAGTATTACGTGTTACCATTTGAGTGAAACACACTGTATATATATATATATATATATATATATATATATGATTTCATTAAAATTTAGCAATTTAAAAGATTAAAGATTATAGTGTTGAGTAAAAAATTAGAGATTATTCTAGGTGTATTTTATAAATCCATAAATATTGGTTATTACTTTTGAGATAAAATTGTGTTATGGTTATGGTAATGCAAATCTACAAATGTTTTGAAATTATTCTCAAAAGTTTATCATACAATAAAATGTCATTCTACTTATAATAATAATTTTAATCACAAGAGTTTCATAATATCTCAACTAACTAACCAACTTTACTTACTTGTTTGGAATCTAATAAAAATACATAGAATATATGATCGGTCGGTGGCTATTATCATATCTGTGCAATAATTTTAGGATGATAAATTTAATCGATGATATTAATTTACCGTAACACATAGAACAAAATAGTGTTTTTGGTCGATTAGTTTTAATTTTTATGAATATCAAGTACAAACAATAATATGAGTACATTATTTAATAGACGTTTTTATGTTTAATGTGCTGTCGCTGGGATGAACTAGAAGTTCTCAGAACTTAGGATCGATATGAGAGACGTCGGATCTAATAGTTAATTTTCCTACAGACCCAGGTGAATTTATTTAGTTCTCCGTGTATGAAAATCACTTCTGTAATAAGTCTTCATCAAAAGTGGTTTTGAGTTTCATTAATTTACTCTCTTAACATCTAGTATACCACTATCCAAAAATAAAATATTATTTTTCGATAAAGATTAATATAAATTAAATTGAAACATTTCAAAAGTCAGGAAATGTCAAATAATATAAATTTATTCATAAATATATATTTTTTTTTTTGATAGAAAACTTCAACCCCAATTGGGTTTATATTTTAACGCTATACAGGTTTTACCGAGAAATGTATCTAAAATAAATCTATTTTACATTTTTATGTAAGTAAAGCAGAAATTATACAATAAATATAAACATATAATTTATTTAAATTAGGAACAAAAAAAACTACTTTCTTCTGTTTGGTTAATATTTCTATAAACATTAGAATTCAATAAAAATTTATATTTTTTTATTCATTTTGTATAATTTTACATTTATAAATTTAAATTAAAAATTGAATTATTCACAACGATGCACGAGTGTATATTTTTTCACTATCAAATGGCTCGTACTTTTGTTCTACGACATTAAAAATTATTCAATCATTAAATCTGTTTATTCAGAATTGATAACTATAAATAATAATTTTAAACAATACCATCGATTAACGAATCATATAGTAATTGTATTAGTTTATATACATTTTATAGTTTTAACAAAAGTGTTAAGTAGAAATAATATTTATCCAGTCAGTTCTGTTTTCTAAATTTTTGATTAATAAAACAACTTTTATTAAATTTTTTGATTGTTTTTATAATCCTATCGTTTATAATTGATATAGATAATAATTTATTTTTAGATTATTTTTTAATTTATTTATTTAAACGATTGTGTAAGCTTAAAATCAAAAATATTAAAATGTTGTTAGTTGATGAGGAATAACATATATATTTAAGGTTATTCGGTAAAAAAAAATAAACATTTTATATCTATCATTATTGATAATATTTATAGTTATTAAATTGACCAAAAGAAAAAATATAATACACAATGTTATATAATTTGTTATATACATGCCCTACTTATAATATTTTTAGTATATTTTCTAACACGTTTATGGCATATTTATATATAAATAATATTAAATACTAATAATAATTACCATATTATTATATTATTAAATAATTTATAATATTAAAAATATTTATGAATGTTCATCAGATATTATAAAAAATTTAATATTGAACAGTAGTTTTTTTTTCTGTTTGAACCGACGACAGCCCCGGAACTGTTTTTCACATTGCTTCAGGGCCGTTATAACGGTATATATATATTGAACAGTAGTTACCTACGAGTATTATAACTTGTAAATATTTTAATTTTTTATATATTTTATTGGTGAAGTTATAATAGCCGGTCTAGATTTTAACATAAATACGCTTATGGTATTATGAATTTTAGCTACTAATGACATTTAAAAATTTTTACAGAGCATTATTGAAATGATTTCAATTGTAAACTTATACATATTATCATTGATTGTATATTACTAGTAAATATATAAAATAGTATTAAGTATAGTAGTATTATATATAAACATGTATTAGTTGGAACTCGTAAGCGACGGTGAGAGTCCTTTATCGAATTGAAATGTTGTGTAGGTATTTAGAAATGCTTTTTGTCCATATATTTGGTAATAAAACAAATACAGGAGTGTTATACATTTATTGAAAATTTACTACAAGAATTTAGATTGATCTCGATGGAAAATTATTTCAGTGGCTGTTAGACATTTATGAGTTATTTATATTGTTTAACGCATGCTTGAATGATTTACTTAAAATCGTCTGATTTACACATTTCCGACATGTGAATACGTGTATACTTTATCAACCAGCCGAATAAAACATTTTTGTTTTATGATTCAGTCCACAAATTTTTAGGCGAATATTATGATTTAAATATTTGTTAGTTAACAAAAATATGCATTTTATACTGCGAAAATGATTAAAAATTATTTTTCATCAGGTTTTTAATTTGTTATGGATTTCTTAGTACTTTATATAAATATAAATGACCGTACTAAATAAAATAAATATATTAATATGTTTTTCGTTTTACCAGCTATGCTATATTATATGCTATAGAATAAACTTGGTAATTGTAATTATTTTCATTATTTAATGCACGATATTTTAATGTTATAATTATCTAATGTTTAGTATATTATGATGCCAATGGAGTAAGAAATCAATTTCTAATCAGAATAATTATTGTATCCTTATTTTTAGTCGAATATTATAAAGTATTGCTATATATTTATATTGATATTTTTTATATAAATACAATATTTTCAATTAAAACTTAAATGTTCATATTAAACTTTTGTGTATATAATATTCGAATTAAGATTAATAAAGTTACAATTTTATTTATTAGATTTGAATATCTACCGACATTTCTTTAAGCCATTTACTGTCACTTAGCGCACATGTTGATGGCTAAAATTAAAAATCAAGATTTTACTCGTTTGTGTATGACAAACATGTGTAAATACATGATGACAGCGATTGTAGTATGCAGTGATACTTTTTTTTTTAATTGTGTAACACTATTTTGTTGATAATAATCCTTATTTAAAGTATTAAGTCTAATGTTCTTAAGTAATTAAGTGTATTATGTCAATGTTCAAGGTTTTACTTTAAAATGCAGATGGAGACTTATGGATATATTTGTTATAGTTATAAATTTTCATCATTCATTATTCATAATTTAATAAATCGTAATACAAATGAGTAAAACGTATTCCCAATATGTGTGCAGTGCGGTAACTAGCGGAGAGACCGGGAGTGCTCAGCACCGCCCCGGTTTAGAAAAATTTGGATTTCAAAATTTATAAGATTTTAGTGTATATTTGAGAGTATGCAGTAAACAACAAAAATCATAAGATACAAGGTAAAATAAAAACTTTTTTCGCACCAAGACCCCTAGTTGTGGCACAGTATGTATGGTGTAATGGTATCTTTGCTTGATAAATTTTAATAAATTAATAATAATACCCTTTATAAATAGAGATTTGATGTATTCTTCAATAATCATTAACATACTTTTATATACTACTGATTGTGATTTTTAAGTATGATTATTATATATGTCATAATAGCTATATGATTATATGTATTTTATTTTTAGAATTTACAATGTACAGCGTTTCCCAAAGTATGTTCCGCGGAACTTAAGGATTTTATGGATTAATCTCAAAGGTTCCGTAAAGTGAATATTGAGTGTACAATACAATTTATCATGAACTATCTTTCAAACATTACTTGAAGCACTTATTGGTTTTATAATAAATAATTGAAAAACTGAGGTTAATTAGACTCGCATGAATTGGGGTTCCATGAAACACAAACTATTTTCTAAGGGTTTCGTGGTCGTACAATTTTGAGAACCGCTGATCTACATTATGGGGAAATACATAAATTATATTACGGTCCAGAAAATTGTGAATAAAATATACAATCCCGTAAAATTAATAATAATAGTAATAATAATAACAATGTTGTATTTGCGTGTAAATTGCATCGTCCAAAGTATTTGAATAAAATGTAAATTTCTAGAGGAAGATTATTGCGAGAAAGATATTGTTAGATTACTTGGAATAAGAGCTTTTGTGTCCGCAAATAGAATCTGTTGACAGTAACGTTCAAACGTCGGGAGAATTAAAACAAATGTGTCAGAAGTTAAAATTGTCTTTCGATTTTCGATAATAGCCTGGTGACAAAAATAACAATATTATAAAACACGGTCGAAGGAAAAATGGAAAAAAAAAAGCAGTACAACATGCGTTTATAATAATTTATGAACACGTGTTATCCTACTTTTATGCGGGTGACGCGACGTTTGTAGGCTCTATATTTCATATCGCATTAGTATGTAGGAGTAATTAATTGGCTATTGTATATCATTATACGTGTTAATCACCTGTAGGAATTATTTATGTTACATACGAGTTATCATAATAAATTATAAATGTTCTTGTACAGAAAAAAAAAAGAAAAAGGATTGAAAAAACTGAACATTTCGGGAAGACCATGGTAATATGCCCCTATACAATAGTATACACACTGTAGCTATATAGTGCTATTTTATCTCTTATTTAAACGCCCACATGTTCTGTATACGACATGTGATCGACAATTATTATCTTATGTCAACAAAAGTATTTTGAATTGAGCACGATTCCGAAACATCTAAAATCCTTAAGCTCGATAAACTTGGCAACTGCAGTTCACCTGAACCATAGAAGACCAATTAAGTTCATAAACACCGCTTAGTTGTCTTTCCACAATTATACAAAGGCATTTTTTTTTTCTTTTTTGTTTTCATTCTTTTTTTTAAAAACAATCTGTAATAACAGCACATTTAGTAATTTAGATAATAGAAAACATAACATAATATGAAAAAAAAAGTTTTTAAGAAAGTCATCCATTGGTGACACCTACAAACTTTTAGTTGAATTTGCGATCAATTTAGTAGATCGCGATTCCAATTACGTTTAAGCCTGCGTGGGGGCTTGCCTGGGATATACAATGAAGCCATGTTTCTAATGAGAGGATTAGTATTGGAGTGGAAACGGTGGTAGTGAATTTTGGCGTAGTCTGTGGCATTAATTACTTTGAGGTCATTGTGAAGTGAGAGGTTTGACATGTACCATGGAGCACCAGTTATAGTGCGTAGGGCAATATTTTGGAAAGATTGGATGGGGCGAATGTAACAAAGGCATTTAACACCATGTACACGGCGGTAGTGTGCTGACATATCACTAACGGGATCTGGGTCCCATTTGAAAATTGGTGGGTGGGTGAATGGTATTTTTTCGTAAATAATATCTAACAAATATAATTGAAATAGAACATACATAATATTCTATGATTATCAGCTTATAATATACATTTAATGTAATTTGTGTGATATTCACTAATATAATGTATATTATTTGAAATGGTGTGTGGTTGGAAATTTATTTTTTCCCATGTACAGAAAGGATAGGTACGCGATTAGTACTACTGAATAAAATAATATTGTACCAATTGCTAACTCAATTCCAAAATGTACCGCCATAATTATTATTCATGCTTCAAAATTAATAATCCCGAATATTATATTATGTATAAAAAAATTAAGCGTTCATAAACAACCACGTCGAAAACCTATTAACCTGCGAAATGTTATTTATAACTATTTATGTTACCTGGACAGATGCGGTTGACGAGCAGCTATGCATAATGGCGTAGTTTTGGGGGGAGTGGGGTTCTCGGGTCTCAACTGCCGCAAAAGAAAAAATAGGTTTAAGTCATAAATTACTTGCTACCAAGGTACAGAGAAAGAGTACATCAATTTATATCATGTGGTTGTAAATAGTTATTCGTTTGTAATAATAGAATAATATAATTATTTATTCATACCTTATATGTATTTTTTTATAATATTATAGAATCATTTATTTAAAAAAAAAAATTTAAGCCCCTCCCCTCCACAAAAAAATTTAAAGTACGCCATTGGCTGTGCATGTGAATTGTATTGTTATATTCTATTCCCTTATTTATATTTTGCGGGATGGACTGTGAATAATATTGATTAAAATTTTTTTTTTTTTTTTTTTTTATTCATGGTACAGCATCAACTGCTAAGGTTATTAGTTTGCAACATGATATAATAAAAATTATTATTATATCAAACAAAAATAAATCGTATGTATGAATAAACGAGGTTTTTTTCAGCAACGTTAACTAAGCGTTAACCAATGTTTGCTAACGTTAACCAATCTTGAAACATCATTATTAAAAATAAAGTTCATGTGAACACGAGTTTAGTTGGATGCGAATAAAAAATACGATTACCGTTATCAGTTATAATATTAAAGCTATAGGTTATTGTCTATGTGTTCAAAAATAATTGACAAATCTTACATATTTTGTTTAAAAGAGCGCATAAAATGTTGGTTATTAAGAATTATTGGTCATGTTAACAAATATTTTTAGTAAAAATTATTAAAACAAGCACAAACTAATAAAAATATATTAAACATAATTTTCAATTTTATAAAATACTAAATAGTAATAATAATTAAAAGATAAATAACTAATACTTATACTTATACCTTCTTCTTCTTCTATGGTTAAAAAGGCTTTTCAAGACCATCGCATCCTACATCCATTCCTCCAATCTTCTTTATACATTGCTCTTTCTTTCCAGTTCATTTCTCCACCTAACGATTGCACATCCTTTTTGATTAATTCTTACCATCTTGTTTTGGGTCTGCCAAGCGGTTTTTTCCCACATGGGTTTTATTCCAATACTGCTTTAATTAATTTAATTTAATTTTATATTTGTACCTATATTTTTTAAACATTTTATGCAATAACATTTAATTATAGAATTAATATTTAAAAACATACTTATAATTTTACAATAAAAATTATACAAAACATGTTATACCTTAACAAAAAAAATATGAGTAATTTAATGCAAGTTATATTTAATTTATTTTAAACATATTACATTATTCGAGTATTCAAGTATAAAAATATTTTCATATAGGATTTATTAATTTTATGAAGATATTTTTGTGTTCACACGTTAGTACCACAATAATAATCCAACAGTTTTCCCAATCAAAAAAATTTGCTTTATGAGCTTGCAAAATGATAAATTAATTTATGAATGTAAATCGTATTTTATGGATTATAATATATTTATCCATTACCAATCTAAAAACTTGTCCCAAGTTGAATTGAATTGACATGGTAATAGGTTTGGTGTAATTGAAACGGGAGCGTGTCATAATGAAATTTATAAACATTAATAATTTATTAAGTCGATTCTGAATAGTTATTTTTACATTACACTTCAGGAATAATAAATAATTCATAAACCTTAAATATCAAGTTGTATTCATTTTATCTTTATAATTAGATTTTGTACTAAGAAACAAAAATGTAAGGACGCACATTATCTTAACAATTACTCATAAAATATACGTACAAATAAAAATGTATTTATATAAAAGCAATTTAAATATATATACATAAATGTTAACCTTATTCTTTTATATTTATTTTTATTAATAATGTATGATGAATTAAAAACTGGTCATACTTTAAAAATATAATAATATTCCAAGGTATTTAACATTTGTATATTTATTAAAATACATTTTGTTATTATAACTGTTAACAGAATATATTTGAACTAAAGAAATATACATTTTCCAATGTTGAGAAGTTAGTTTTATTAAATTTTTGCTGATAAATAAATGTGATATATGAATGTAATGTATAAATGTGTAATTATTCAAAATGCATATAGCACAGTATTTTAATTTGAAAGTTTAATATATTCATTAGGGTGGCCCTTAGTAATAGATGAAGAAAAAAAATAATAATATTTTTGATTTCTCACCCCCTCATATTGTTCTATACTATAAGAAAGTAATTCGTGTTAAATTTAGACAAGATTACTCACCCCCTTCACGTGCCACAAGAGGGTTGAAAAAGTGATGAATAGGGTAGATATGTAATTTTTTAAATATGTATTTTTTAAAATGTGTGTTTTTTAATATGTTTATTGTTTATTCGATAGTGTTATACTAACGGTATTTAAGTTAATATATTATGTAACTCATAAATCATATAATTGTATACCTTATAAATGTTATGTTTGATAAAATTAGAATTGCAGATAAATAAGAATAGTATAAGATATGAGGTTATTTTATAATCTTATTTAACACTATGTTACCCAATTATTTTTATAACTATTATTATTATGTGGCTGTTATTGCTTTTGATAATACTAAATTATTGTTTATGATTATTGATAACACATTTTTATCTTAGTTTGTTTCGACCTTTTACCTAAGTTTTCACTGTTCAGTGTTTAATGTGACTTTACTCGTATATGAATAAAACGTGCTCGTGTTTAAACATTTAATAATAAAGTTAAATAATTTAAAACACGTTAAATTTCAAAATGTCTACTTCATCTTCGGCAACTAAAACTGCACTTCGTGGGTATAATAATATATATTTAATTGGGTCAGTTCAAAATCAAATAATCGGAAGTAAGCTACCTTCTAACAGACAAGTTATTTCTGTATTGTTTTATAATTTACGGGAAGTTAAATTGAATTTACGTGAAAGTGCAAAATTAGTTATAAAAGAAACAGTTATTTTTTGGGAAAAGGCGCGAATACATACACGAGAACAACATCATTGTATCTCGAAGTTAGAAGCTTTATATCAACAATGGCGAGATTTACAGAAGTTATCTAAAAGAACATCTGAAACACAAAAAAATAAAATTTCCAATTTTATTGACAAATTGAACGATCTTTTTGATATATCTCATGCAAATGTACTAAATATGATTCAAAATGAAGAGGATAAAAAGTTTTTGTTATTGCAGCGACAAAAAGGGAGACCAGGTTGTATGTTAGGAACTGATTATAAATTAGCTGTAAAAGAAAAAAAAATTATTCAAAAGTTAAAAAATATAGAACAACAAAAAAAGAGAGAACACTCAGAAACCGATGAATTATGTATAGGTAAATAAAAAAAATATTAAAGTAATTCAATAATTTCTAATATCTATAAAAAATCTATTTGTTTAATTGTAATTTATTGTATTATTTATTAGATCAATTTGATGAATTGGAATCTCTAAGCACAAGTTGTTCAAGCGAAGAAAATATCCCCACTTTAGAAGAAAGTATTCAGTTTGGTGAGTCAAGTACTGGTTCTAATATAAAAAAAAGGGCACAATTGAAATAATGACACCTAAATTACTTTCTGCGTTAGACAAGTGTAAAATTAGTGATCGTGACGCAATACATATTATAATTTCAACTGCAGAGGCTATAGGTCAAGATATCTCTAAACTTAAAATAAATAGATCTACATTACAACGTAAAAGAGCGATGTTCCGTGAAACAAAAGCAAAGGAACTTAAAATTAATTTTAATGTACTAAAATTGGATTACGTAGTTTTACATTGGGATGGTAAATTACTTCCCGATTTATGCGAAAAAGTGAAAGTTGATCGATTACCAATTGTTATATCATTCGAGGGAATTACGCAGTTGCTAGGTGTACCGAAGCTTTTAAATGGGACTGGTGTAAACCAAGCAAAAGCTATTTTTGAATCGTTGGAAGAATGGAGTATTATTGATAAAGTGCAAGCTGTATGTTGCGATACAACAGCATCAAATACTGGCCGTATAAATGGAACTTGTGTTTTATTGGAACAGTTTATTGACCGTGATCTATTATATCTACCATGTCGTCATCATATTTCTGAGTTACTATTAAAAAGTGTATTTGATTTAAAATTGAAATTGCCTACTACAGGTCCTGATGTACCTATTTTTAAACGGTTTCAACAACAATGGCCAACTTTAAATACACAAAAATATTATATAGGATTAAATGATACAGTAGTAAAATCATTGGTAGAAAATAAAAAAGATCTAATAATAGAATTTTGTAATAAAGAGTTAAAAAAGAGACAATGTAGGGAAGACTATAGAGAACTATTAGAGCTAACAGTTATATTTCTTGGAGCAATACCACCTCGTGGAATAACATTTCGTTACCCCGGGGCCTTTCATCACGCACGGTGGATGTCAAAAGCGATTTACAGTTTTAAAATATTTTTATTTCAAAATCAGTTTCAGTGTCAGGCAAAGGAAAGGAATGCTTTCCGTGACATTTGTATTTTTTTGATAAATATTTACGTAAAAACGTGGTTTAGAGCACCATTTGCCATTGAAGCTCCTTTAAATGATTATAACTTATTAAAAAGCTTAGTTGAATATCCAGATTCTGATATATCTCGAGTAACCATAAACAAATTGTGTGGACATTTATGGTACATTTCTCCTGAAACTATGGCTTTGGCATTTTTCGATTCTCGTATACCAAAAGATACCAAATTAAAAATGATAAATGCAACTACCTCTACCAATGACATTGAAGATATTAAACCGAAAAAAATTAATATTCGTTCAAGTGAAATTAAAGAGTTTGTTAAGACGGATTTTGATGATTTAGTATCACCAGAAACCCTGAATTTTTTTCAAGGTTTTCTATTTCTACGGAATTTTTTAATGTTGATCCTTATACATGGGAAACGAGAGAAGATTATCGAAAAGGACTTAAAATTGCAAAGAACCTTATGGTAGTAAACGATGTAGCTGAACGAAATGTAAAATTAATTGAAGAGTATAATAAAATATTAACGAAGGTTGAAGACCAAAAACAGTATCTTTTACATGTAGTAAATGAGTATCGAAAAAAATATCCGGATAGTAAAAAATCAACATTGTCATTAATTTAAAAATATAGTACTTAATTTACATATTGTACCTATTTTCTTATTTATTATGTTGTAGATATTAATTTTATTTAATTATGCACTTATACATTAATTATTTTAATTATTCAATTCCAATAAAATAAATTTTCCAAAATAAATATAATATTTTGTTTTTATAATTTTTCTTATAAAAACTACCCTATTTCGTCGTATCACAACATAAAGCTTGTACTTGTAAAAGCAATCATATAAAGAATAAATGGAAAATTTCGATTTTTTTTTTTCAGAAAAAGGTAATAATTTTTATTTTATGCTAATTTTTACAGAAAATAATAGATTTATGAGAAATTTTGTCTGAACGTTTTTTATAGAGAGTACCTGAATCTACAATTTAGGTCCTATGCAATTTTATACTAAATGCAATATATAATGAATTAAATCAGAATAACCCTAAAACTACCCTATTTGGTGAATATTCAACCCTCTTGTGGCACCTGTAGGGGATTATTAATCATCACCAAATTTTACCCACATAACTTTTGTATGGTTATAAAAAAATTGGGAGGGTGAGAAATTAAAAATTTGATAGTTCATAAATAAGGGCCACCCTAATATTCATCAATAATTACATATAATTTAATGGGGATTAAAAAGTGATAATTAGAGTTCGAGATTTTAGTTTTGAATCGCTAAAAAAATACAATAATACGAAAATATCAGTCATAAGTTTATATGAATGTTCATTTTCAATGATTTGATAGTTATCAGTTAACAACGTTTGAGATTTCATTTTAACTGTGTTCTCTAAATTAATGTATACATTATGCCAAACTAAATGTTGCGTTAAGCATAATTTATTAATCTGAAAAATTAAGAGCCAAGTTATTTCTAAGCTTAACGATCTAAAATAAAATAAACGTTTTATTTTACTATAAGTAGATCTTATCACAAGAACCTTTCCGTATATATATATATTTATTTAGTATGTAAATTTGTTATTCAAATAAATGTTTAATTAAAAAAAAAATTCTATTATTATAGCAAACTGATTAAATTCCTAAATATTATCTAAACAGTTTTCTAATGAATGAATTCAACAAATTTAGCATTTTTAGTGTTGATTATAAACTTTTCTGAATAATATGTTATGAATATCCTTGTAACTTGGTAGTATTTTACTCATTTCAACAAAGTAGGGTAATCCATAAATCTACAAGCCCGAAGTTTTATTGTATATGTGAATTTTAAACAATTGGATTTATGTAAATGAATTAAAAACAATTAAAACTTTGATCGATATGATACAAAATATAAAGAAATACCCAGAAGTTTTTGAATGAGAAAAATGTGTTTCATTAAGGTCTGTAGTTGTCTTTAAATTGTTTAATAAATGATATGTTCAATAAATGAATTATCCATCGCATATGAAAAAGGATTATGAACAAAATTTGATTTGCTTGGTTTACTGTGATGATATATTAGGCGATTTTTCAAAAATTCTTAATCAGTAAACATTTGAATATTTTCAATGTTAAATATAATCAAACTATAGGTTATGTATTTTTTTTTTAATTAAAATTTAATATTGAAATTAAAAACCGTAATGAATAAAAAAATATAACATTGTTCATTTGAAATTATCAAAATTAATTTAAATAATAAATATTAGTATTATGTATTATGTATTATGTATATAATGTATTTAGAAATGCATTTTTATATTTAATTTGGTTATAAATTATAAAGAAAAAATATACTATTATAGATCTATAAGAATTATAAATTTTAAACAAAACTACAATAAAAATCTCATCATGAGCAGTAAGAAAATTTTCAATGCAAAATGGCGTTTTTAATATAATTTACATGCTTACAAAAAGTATTATTTATAAAAACATTTTTTCGTAGTACTTCAAGTTTCTGATATGTTACAATACATCCAAAATAGACTTTTTATTAAAAAATAACAAACCATTTCAAAGTATTTTTACGAGTTTTCTATTGTTTTTTTAGAGTAAATTACTAAACAATTTCAAGTATGGTCTTTTAAAGTATCATCTGTGTTTAATTTTTCAATTTACATTAAACTTTTATGCCATCTCGTATGTCTAAAAATAAATATTTATAAAAAAAATAAATAATAATAATTCAACATTATAAAACTAATACAAAGTATTTGTACTTTAGCTTTTATTATTATATTTTATTATATTATTATTTACGCGGTAAAGGTAATAGTACAGAAATATTTTACAATTATCAGTGCCGTACTACACTCCATGGCGTTCTTGGCGAATTTTAATTTGGCACTTATTTTATATTGAATAACCAATTTTAATTTAATTCAAATGCGTCCCTTGATTTTACTATGCCCTCGACAACTGCCCATTTCGCCCCATGGATAGTCAGTTGCGATACTGACAATTTTATTAATTTATAATAAAAGTAATTTTTTTAATTTATAAATATTATTAAAGAAAAAAATAAATTTTGTATTTTATTACAATTGATTGGTTTTATTGATAAGTTAATAGATAGGTCCATAATAACTGTAATTTTGAGTATGAGGACTAATTAAAAAAGGAAAATAATTTCTAGAATTAAATGTTGCAATATAAAGACTTAGGTGGTTTCCAGAAAAGCTGAATTTTCAATATTATTATTTCATGAATTATAAATAATATATTAAATATTAACATTAGGTATTTATATTCTTTGTGTTAATGATACAAATACTAGTTTTAATCTAAACGAAAATTCAGAGACAACTGAGTTATTAAATTTATTATAAAGTTTGCGTATAAAATAATTTTGAACTATTTAAATTTTATTAATTTGAGTTGATTGATATAGGTTTCATATTATGGAACTATACTCTAAAATTTAGTTAAAGTGTAAAAATATTTTAATAGAAATTATAAAATTGCTTTATTTTTTAACTTAAGTGATTTTTGTTCTGACTTAAATTCGTTGTTACAAATATTAAAATACAAATACTGCAGCTTCTTTTCTAATAATTTTACCGATGATATTTTTAAACATAACTGTATACAATTTATTTAAATTAAAATGTTTTATTTTTACTTCATACTTTATTGCATAATACATATCAAGTCTAAATCTAAGGTTTATCATCATACTAATATTTATTATTTATATTGTTTGATCGAAAATAAATAATAATAAAATATAATGAAATTTTGAAGTGCTTTGTTATAAACGGTGTATTTTCCATAGATTATAATTGTTATATTATTCAACTTTACTATCAACAATTAATTTTATCAACAATTATGGTGCAAAAACTATATGGATCAATGAAGATAATATTTATAACTGTTTCATACTACAATCAACAATTATTGTTTGTAGTATGAAACAGTAATAAATATTATCTTCATTGATCCATATAGTTTTTGCACCATACACCGATATACCGATAATCAAATGTTTAGGTTGTTTTATTATAATCTATGAAATTCACAAAAGTAACTTATGTTCCAAATGATTTTCAAAAAAATGTTAAAACTTCGTTTTGATTATTTTTTCAAGAAAAAGTATAAAAAAAATATAAAATTTAAAAAAGAATTGCGACATCATAATTTTAATTGTAAAGTTATTATTTTTTTAAATATTTGATTTTCTATCATAGTATTTTTTTTAACATCAAAGTAATCATTATATAAAAAAAGGAACTTAATAAATAAATAAAACATTAAGCCAATTGAAAAAATTCAAAGCATGAGTAGTTTAAGGTTTTAACTTATTTCAACAAATTCTGTCGCTTTAATAAATAAGAGAAATATAGAAATATAAGACAATTTTGTTTATCTTAATTATTTTCTAAACAAGAAGTTTTTTTTTTAAATATTAAAAGCTATATTTTAGTTTATTTTATTGGATTCTAAACGAGGCGAGAAATTTATTGATTTTATCATGAATTGATTTTTTATTTTATTTTTTTATATATATATTTTGTGTTACAATCAGTCTCAATAGTTGTTATTATTTATTACAAAAAAAGAGAAATAAAATTAAAAAAAAAAAAACTTTTAATAGGTAAAACTAACCTAGGAATAAAATTGTTAAAATTAAATTAAACGCTAAATTGAAAAGTCTGACAGAAGAAAGAAATAGTAGAAACGATTATAATTGGTGATCGAGAAGAAAAAAATGGATATCAAATTAAAGAGGATCATATAAGAGTTAAGTAAATTTAAAAAGCAGGTATGCTGAGGAAAAATACTCTTAGAAATTTGACATTTTTGTTAAATTCTAAAATTACCGATCTCTAGAGATGATATAATTTCCAAAAGATTGAACATTTATGTATTATTATTGATTTGACACAAACGCCACTCTACATGAAGACCTCAAAGTTCCAACCATTAACCAGACAGCAGCCATTTACTATCAAAGACTCCACTCCAAAATTCAAGACCACCCAAACCAACTAATAGCTCAACTACAGCCAAAGTCTTTTCCAGGCAACTCTGCTCGGCGTCTAAACCGAAATCGGTCCAGAGACCTTCTTAAGAATTAAATTTTAATTTAAGACTTTCATAAAGGTAGCTCAACCGTGGCCTCTCTTTTTACCGCCCCATCACTATCATTTTTCCCTCAAATTTACTTATTGTACATATAGTATACTTGTAGAGTGTAAATATTCAATAAACGCCATTAAAAAAAAAAAAAAAAAACCATTTTTTGTAAAATCTTTATTATTAATTTTAGTTTGACAAAATCTCTTGATTATTAAATTTTCCTTGTTTAATTTCTTATTAAAAATATCAATTGAAAATTTATACAATTTTTAGAATTTGAGGGAAACGAATAGATGTATTGGTCTTTCTATAATGTGTTTTTTTACAATTGTCTACATAATATTGAACTGAAAGATTGTTTCGATCATCATAATTATAAGAGATTTCTAATAAAAATTGTTGTTTAGTTGTTATTTTGAAGCGAGTGATTTTACGAATTTCTTGACAAAAAACTGACAAAATGATATAAAACATTTACGTTATATTGTTTTTTGATAAAATTGAATTAAGGATTTTATTGTAATTTAAAAAAGTAGAGACTTGACATTTTCACTAAATTCTTATGTCACTGTTTCTTATAGATAACATAATTTTAGAATTATTTTTTTACTTTTTATAGATAGTTGAAATCGTACATAAAATAATTTTGGTTTGACAAAAACCATATATTTTTATAGTCCTTTAAAGAAAAATGATTGACCTTTATTAAAAAAAAAAATTCTACGTATCTTTGATATTTAAGTTAACAAGACTACAAGAATAAAAAAAAAATAATTTGATTTTATAGTTATAAACCATTAAAACTTCTAATATTTTTATTTAAGTCTTGAAAATTGAACTCAAGTTTTTTTAGAAGACTTTTTTAAAATAAGATACATTTTACTGGAAAAGAGCAAAAAGTTTTATAAACGTTTCAAAATAATTTTGATATACTATAAAATATATGAACATTCAATTATGTTGATATATTTTAGTGAATTCCTATTGAACTTACAACTTAACTTATACTTGTATTATCAATATAATATTAACTATCTTAAGACATTGAGACTGATTCATCTGGTTTTCTTTCGCTCAGAATCGTGTTTTATACTTCATTCAACTGTTATTACTCATCCTAACCCTTGAGTTGTAATTCACCAATTTGTTTATTTTAATAATTATACGAATTTATTATTGTTCCTTTATTAATACTTATACAAAATAATTGAGTAAATATTCTAAATGATTAACATAATTAATAGTGTCATGCATATTATAGGTCAGGGATGGGCAACTTTTAGTTACTAGAGGGTCAATTTTTAGAAAATTAAAATTCGGTGGACCAGAACATAGATAGCAAAAAAAAAAAAGGTAATTTAAATTTTAAATGACCTTTTTTTTTAGGCTATACATATAAATCATAGAATATAGAGTATAGACGATAAACTTTAAAATTGTATGATGTAATTTGGAAATGTTGGACGGGCTAGATAAAAAAGACTCGCGGGCCGCCAGTTGCCCATCCCTGTTATAGGTATTCATATTTTTTTCTCGTAATACGTATAGCTGATAGTGTATTTTTATTAAAAATTTAAACTATATATCTTATTTATTAATTAATTAACATTATTAAATGATATTCAGTCGAGAAAAAGTTAATATTTAAAAATATTACCGGATGGTTTAAATTTGATTCAAAGCACATTATTTAATAAACTCCATAATTATTATTAAATGGTGTACCATTATTATATTTGATTTATTTTTTGAAATATAGGTAATCTATATTACGAAGAAATATTAAATAAATGGTTTATTAAACATTAAAAGTTTTAAATTAAAAAAACAATATTGAAAATAAATTATTATTTTTTTGCAAAATAAATTAATGCGTTTAAATATTTTAAGTGTTTAATAATATTATTCGAGCTGTAGAAAGTTAAACAGTATTTTTCTTTTAGTATCGTTTATTTGTCTAATATTATATTATTTTATATTTATTCAATTGTATTTATTTTTTCATCCGTTTACTTTTTATTTTTACGGTTATTGTAGAATTTGTTAAGTTTATTTAGTCGTATTTTATTGTTATTTTTAAAAAAAAGCATAAAAATGATTTTTCCATTACTATAATTACATATTAAAATCAAAAAATTTTTTAGACTGGAATAGCCATAGTTAATTTTGATATGGGTATTTAAATTAATAAGAAATGTGTTTCTATACAGATACTTATATAATATTATAAAATTAAGACAATAGAAGTTAATTTTGTATTTATTTACTCGTATTAATAAAATAAATACAGACATTTTTAGTATTTGAAACAAATGTTTTTAAAAATGATTGTATTCATAAGCATACTTAAATTGAACAATTGCTGAAAAGATTATTTATTCAAATTATATAATTTAATTTTATGAATTATTGAATTTTTGTCTTAGATATTTTATGATTAGGCAAGTTACGAGCGTTACCTATTAATTTCGATAGTATTAATGTAAATTAAACAGTAAAAAGTAAAATAAATTTTTAGCCACAACATTTGACTATCTACAAATAAAAATAAGTGAAAAATATTTTCTCTCAAATAAGTACTTAGTATTTTTGTACTATAGCATTGTTATTACTCTGTGTGAAACTGTACAGAATATTTATACGTTGAATGAAATATGATAATATCAAAGATTTAATAATACGATAAAAATTATGCAAGAGTAAGTGCAAATTAGGACAATTGGACGTAAGAAAAAAAAATATAATTAAATTAAATAATATGATTATTATAATAAATCATCATCAAAATATATAATAAACATATGAACAAATTATAAATTAATAGTTCTGATTTATTTATTGGCGTGAATAAATTATAAACCGTTTGATGATATATGTTTATAATATAAATAATGGTATCGTATCAAATCGAACCTTATCGATTATTATTGAATGTTTCGTAGGTATTATCTATAACTTATAAAATGTTGACATTAAAACTTATTAGATATTTTATATACATTTTGGACGTATTATAACAAATTTATTAAGTATTAATAACTATTTAAATTACTGGCGTACCTAATACAAATATTTTTGACGTATTATTATAAATAAAAATAATTTATTAATTTTATTTACTGATTTATAATTTTTTTTTTTTTTTACGTCTAATATCTCCACGTCCAAACGGCGTTCATCGGAGATTGGAGTAAGTGTTATGTATTTCCAAACCCTAGTATTTTGATAGTATATTTCATTTTAAATAATATTTCAAATGTTTCACATAGTATACTATAATATAGTTTTACAGCATTATGAGTTTTGCCATTTAACATTTGTAATAAAAAAATGATTTATTTTAGTAATAACAAAATACTTCAAATACCATGTGTTCCAACGGTTTTATGTTTTAAATATGATAAGAATTAGTATTCCAATATAAAAAATAAAACAATAAGATATCCACAAATTAAAACGTTAAAATTTGAATTATAGATTTTTCACTAAGTGTATATTTATTACCACCATAAAGTATATTCACCTTTCTGCAACTGAAATATTAAAGCACCTGTCAAGAATACATGAATGCATTTGATAAGTAGAAAGAATCGACTGATGTACAATTGATACCATCACTCGAGTCGCTATTAGTAGGTAGACATTAAAAGAAATGAATTCTTTATAAAGTGCATGGTTAAAAGTAAATAAAAAAATTTGTGAATACATTGTTGAGTATACTAATGTTATCGAAAAACCCGTATTTAAAAAAAAAAAAAAAATCGAAAATATTTTATGACTGCAGCCTTGAACTTTATAAAAAATCTAACAATTTATTCGTTGTGTATATATTTAACTATTATATAGATAATATAAAGAATTAGCAAGATAGTATAGCATCAAGTCGCTTGAAAAAGAACAAAATTACACGATTTAAGTTTGTTAAATAAATTAATCAATTCTTTTATTATTAGTCCTGAATTACTTATCTAAATTCCTTTAAATATCCCTTAAATTAATACTAGTGTGTCAAAAGAGTTGTATTTACTCCAAGAAATATAATATTAATTTCAGATAATTCTAAAAATAATTTAAATTTTTTCATCAGAATTAGGTTAAAATGATTGATTTATTTATTATGGTATCACATGGTAAGCACATGTCATATGTATAGTAGTAAAAATAATATATATTGTTTTAGAATTTTTTTTGTATATTTTGTATATCTGTATTTGACTGTACTCTGTGACCCATTGGACATTAATTATCGGTAAATAAAATAATATAATAATATTTTTAACCTTAGAAAATAATATTTATGTAATTTTACATAGATGAATCGATTGCAAAATATATAATAAAACAAATTAAACAAACCTGACCATGTGCTCTTGTACTTACAATGCTCATGGTGGTAAGAATGGTAGGCAGGTGATGGGCTCTAACACCCGTTAGTTCTAATAAGAAAAAAATGAAAAACGAAAGTATTTTTGTAGGTACTCTAAAAAGTATCACTCAATGTTATTTTCAGCATAGAAGACTACTTGCGCTTTACATACGGGAACGTGTTTCTCTGCCACCCTTAATCCGAGCTTGTACATGAGCCCATGTTCGTAATACACATATTCACGTTTATGCATATAATGAACAGACGTTGATTACTTATAACAATTTTATGGCAACTACTAACAATTTAATAATCTCTAAACTCCATTTATCTTTATGCGTATACAAAAATAAAACGTCTTTATAATTTTTTTACGTGTACGTTTTTTTGACGTATAATAATAATAATTATTACAAAGCACGACTGTTAGTGTAGCTAGTTGGGTGTAGTGAGTTCCGGACGTTTCCTGACCGGATGCGGAAGACAGAGGTTGTACATACATGTTAGCCGCGGGCGAATTAATCCCTGCATGCGCACGCGCGAATGTGTGTACATGTAGACGGTGTGTATATGTGTGCTGTGGCGCCAGTAAAAGAATATGTGATATTACAGATCAACAGTGCGCATGGATGACGTTCGCGATAACCCACGGCAGAAAATTCGTGATCGTCAACAGGATTTAGTTTGTCATTTAAATACACATATGTACATAAATATTCGTATGTGTTCATGCAGGTGGACACGTATTTGACGAGCAGTTATCATGCGTGTCGCGAGGTATTAAAAAAACGATGATAACTATTGTACAATAGAAAACACAGAAATAAAAAATTAAGACCAAGATAAAAAATTTGCGTAGGTATAAACGCGCACTTCTATAAATGATTATAGCATAGAAGCTTAAAAGTATTGCAATATAAATATATCCACTTCCTACCCACTATAAAATACCAGAAACGGTGTACAAGTGTGCTGGAAATTGTGACGATCGAGGTATTGTATATAACCGATGGGAAGGACATATCTTATTTATTACTTATATTGGACAACTTGAAACTTTTGAAATTTCTGTTGGCCTATATCGGTACCGACCGATTATTTTGGGCAACGGACAAATATATAAACGTGAAAACGCTATTATTTGTTCTTGAATTGGATGGATGATAAGTGCAGCAGTATAAAGATTAAACATTTACTCTTCGTTTAAAAGTATAAACATTATTGTTATAGATTTGGCCGATTTGAATCTACCTTCTAATATTGAAAGACTATTTCAAATTAATTTGTGCATATTTTCAGGATTTAAGTTAATGTGTGATTAATATGTTAATGAATTTATAAAAAATTAATATAATCACAAAAACATATTTACATTATTCCGAAAGAGTTATTAATTTATAATTATTCAACTGTATGTACATCATGTTTTTGTGTGGTATGTTGTATATGACTAGTTGAAAGTTTTAACTTGTTAATTTAAAGGATAACTTAGGAATATTATAAATAAAAAGTAAAAAATAACTTTTACTTTTTACTTTTACTCTTATTTTATTTTAATAAAAATAACTTTTAACAACTTTTTAGTAAAATAATTCCATGTCTAATTAATATTAAAACAGTGTAATATAATGCATTGACGGCTCGTGAGTTCTGGTGGTGAAAGTGCGACTTAAAATTTTAATATAAATGTTAATATTAATTAATCTTTAGTCATAGGGTTAAAAAATTAAGTATAATGAAGTAATACACTTAACAGATATTATTACTTTTAATTTTATTTGTCAAAGGATCTCAAACATAGTACCAATATAAGTATATTATAATACCTGTATATTATTATATAATTTAAAAATAACTTATTTATACAGTTATTTTATGAATAAAGCCCATGCGCCTGTTTTTCACTAATGAAATATGGTCCTATTATATAGTGTCTAGTCACGGGTCACTGTAGAAAATAGAAGAAAAATTTGTCACAGATAACGCTGCTGATCGTCCAAAATGCGTACATAAAATGTAGTTAAAGTGTACAGGTACACGCATGCACACGATTAGGATACTTCACGTATTTAATATAATAATACACAAATCTGTTTAAAAATAATAATCGACCATAATGGCCGAAAATGAATGATGAATTTTAATAATAAATTACCTCATATAGTAAAAAGTAATATATTTATGTTTTATCATATGGACGACGCTGCCGGTCGTCCAAAACGCGTATATAAAAATTGCTGTTTAAACGTATCCGCACGCACACGATTCCCGTGCCATTGACTATAAGTTATAAATTATAATGAACGGTTTCAGAGTAGTTCGGACAACGCTGCCGATTGACCTAATACTGCTCAGTTCTTGTGTTTGCTTGTGTGTACATTATACATACTCTCCTGGTATCTGAGGAAACTAATTTAATGTTCGTTCACGACAAATGTGTACAAATGATCTGATATTATAATAATTAATAATTAATTTTCTTCTTTTCATTCATTTTACTAGAGAGTCCAAGCGACAAGCCGCCACTGATATAATGTTGCTTATCGATAGTCACATGATTGGATTAAAACTCAACCGGTCATATACACCTAATAATAATGATTTTTGGAATATTCAAATAAGCCAACCTACTGTAAAAATTGATAATGCATAATTTGATAAAAATAGGTTTTCAACAATGGAAAATTGTTTGGAGTTTCTATATTAAAACAATTATTTGTTGATGAATGTCCATTATGCATGGAAGAGTTTATATTTCGATTGAGAATTATGAAGAACTATATGTTAATTTTTTATTTTATATATATCAACTTTTGTGGGAGTTATATTCTGTTCTTGGAATTACAAATTGGTTTTTGAACAGTTATAATATTAAAAGTAATCTGTTCGAGGAATATCCCAATTCATGGTAAAATTTAGGTTTTATAATACTATAAAGTTCGACTTAAAGATATATTATCAGTAATATTTCATCCAATCATTGTTTTTAAGACTTTTTTTTACGAATCATTGTATAATAAAAAAATATTACTTAAATTTATAATGAAAATTAAATTGCAATAAATTTTCAATTATTGTCTTGGTCATATAAGATCAAAGCATTATTAACAAAACATATGTTTCATGCTTTATGGGTTCACAAGATAATATATGTCGGATGCTTGAAGCGTCCATATGTTGATGGATTTAAAAAAATTGTAAAATTTATAATAACTCTGTCTCTTTTATGATTTGTTTATTATCAATACAACCGATGATTTTAATATGATTTTTATTTTGAATTTTGATTCTACAATCTTAAAATATGAAAATACTTCGAATAAAAGAAAGTTATTGGGACATGTACCTTATTTTATTTTTTAATAGGGGTATTAGGATTTATTATCATTTTTTATAATTTTTATCCGAGAAAGTCGATAGCAATCTATTTCAACCCAGCAACATTGATTTTTTGAAAATAAAGACTGTAAACGATAGAACATATGTGAGGAAATTAGTATCGAATGGACTTCGGACGAAACGGAAATGTTTCGACCGGAAAGTTTTTCCCAGCAGAAACTGGAAATTCTTGTATGTCTGTTTAAATCTGCGGAAACCGGGAAGTCGTCTTTCAGACGATTGCGATTTCGTTTTAGACAGTTGTCACGGTAGATGAACAAATATGGTGCACGCTAATCGAATTCTTTCTCCCTTTCACGCACGTTATGTGTTTTGCATAATTAAAAATTTGATAATCACGTTATCTCGAGTCGCACGTGTTTGGGAAGTAAAAAGCGTTGATGGGTCTTGACGGATTTTCAGTTCGCGCGCACTCCTTAACCGCTGTTCAACCATCGTTCAACACGTACGCGCGTACCTGTGATGTTGAATATTCACATGTACAAGACGATTTTTCGGATGTAGGTTATAACACCGTGGATATACTCGTGGCCATCGTAAGACTCTGGTTTTCTACAATCGCGCATCCGTCAATGAGTTTGGTGCAATTACGCAAAATTTGAACTGTTGAAAAAACAGTATTTCCGTTAAGATAATAATTCACGCGCGTCAATCTGCGGAGAGTGCTCATATTTACATGATATTTTATTTTAGATTCTGAACGGAGTGAAGAATGTATTGATTTTACAATGATGTGTATTTTTTTTTTTTCTTTTTTTTTTTTTGTGTCTGTCGACACGATTTGGGGCAGTAAAAATGCTTCGATTGCCTTATAAAGCAACTTTTCTGAAAGGAAAGTGAATATATTTGGTACTTTGGGAGGTCAAAAGTAAAAAATTTCCAATATTTTTTAAATGCGATGGGAAAAACCATAAAAAAATTTGGGAAAAACGGGAGTTTTTACGCAAAACCAGTTTTTGACATAATCAAATTTTTTATTTTGCTATAACTCAAAAACTAATCGATGTAAATACTTGAAATTTTCACCAAATGTTTAGATTAGCGTTCTCTATACACCATTAAATTTTCAAAGTATTTTGACTTTTATGAAGCTATTTATAGACAATTGAAATTTTCAATATTTTTAAGTATTTTTTTTTTAAATAACGATAACATTTTTTTGGCTGCCTAGAAAATCTTGAAAATTTAATACAAGGTTTCTTATAAGTTGTTCCTTAACTGATAAAAAAAAATCTAAAATCGTAAGTCACAATTTTTTTTTATAAGTGCTCAAAGTTACAATTTATACGAAATATGTAAAAATCACGATAATTTGCAAGTTATTTTGTAGATAAAAATTCATAAAATTTTTTCTGTTCATACTTAAGGTTCAAAATTTTAACACGAGGTTATGTATAAGCTACTCTTCAAAAATCTTTAAAAAAATTTCTACCGGAATTAGAGGAAAAAATTTTATGACTGTTTGAAATTTAAATATTTACGAAATTGCATAAAATAGCGATTTATTCTCAAACGATTTTAAATATTTTTTATAATTCAAAAAGTATAAGTCGCAGATTTTTGAAATTTCTACCAGCTGTTAAGATTGGTATTTCCTTTATGTCATATTTTTTTCAAAATATTATATTGATTTTTAAGCCACTTATAGGCATTTAAAATATTCGATTTTTTTACATTTTTTTTTTATAATCGGTGATAAAAAAAATTTGGCTCGTACAAAATACTTGAAAATTTAATAGAAGATTCCACAGAAGTAGTTCTTAAAGTCATTCAAAAATTATTAAAATCCATAGGCACAATTTTTTTTTATAAGCGTTTGAACAGCCGAATATTGACATAAAATTACATGTAAAATATAATATAATGTAGAATGTTCTAGACTGACAAACTATATCGCTGTATGCAACTGCCAACCCATCCTAATTGAAAAATATATTTATCGTTTCAAAATAAAAAAGAACCGGATGGGGCTCGCTCTGCTGTACAGTTAGGGGTGGAGTGCACCTCGCTTATAGGATAGGTCATTATTATAATGGATTTGTTAAATTTGAATGCAATGATAGATATCATTGTATACGAATAACGATTCTGAACGGAGTTCATATGTTAGTCTAGAATATAATACAATGTTATTTATAAATATTATATAAGTATATTTTATTTTTAAACGAAAAATTTAGAAAAACCGAAAATTTAAATTGTCTATAAATAAATACTTTGAAATTTTAACCATGTATAGAAAACGTCAATATAAAGATTTAATGATAATTTCAAGTTGTTGCGGTTTTTCGTTTTTGAGTTAGGGCATTTTAAAAAAACCGATATCATTTGTCAGTCTAGAACATTCTACATTATATTATATTTTACATGTAATTTTATGTCAATATTCGATGTTCAAACGCTTATAAAAAAAAATTGTGCCTATGGATTTTAATAATTTTTGAATGACATT
>JASXSY010000699.1:0-16809 GCA_034509805.1 Sipha maydis | reverse complement strand
GTACCATTTGAGCTAGTTGCTGAGTTCTAAAAGAATAACTTATTATAATAAGCAAATTATATCTTTAATGAATCCTTATAAAATAATCATCAATATAATTAAAAAATTGAAAATAACTATTAAATAATAAATCACATATTACTTGTTGGTAGTTGTCTGTAACGATTTTACATTTTTTAGAGCTCAAATTGCCTAAATTATGTGTTGGTTTCTTCTTTGGGACGAATAATTTCCGACGAGATTTTTGACCAAAATGCCAATCTTTACCCATTTTTGAAAAAATAACACAACTTCACTTAGTATTACACTGAACGATTGAATACTGAAGAGTGAATGAAACACCCAAATACAAAATTAATAATTGAACGAGAGTTGACACCGGAGTAATGCTATTATTTCCGGGAACATTACTATATCCGTTCCTTATCGATCATTAGTCTAATAGGTATTGTAATAGATTGTCTACAATTCTAAGAACAGTCTCACACAAGCACGTGCACGCACAGGTCACGAAATTGAATTTTTGACATTTTTCCGTTTTTAAAATCAGTACAAAATGGTTATAAGAAAAATATTTGTTTAGTTACTTCCCATGACCCGATTTCAATTTTGAAAATAGGTCTATATTCGGTAACTTTTTTAGTAGGTTATGTAGGAAAAAAAATTGATGTTTTAAAAATGAATGAATGTATAAAAAATAAAAATACTTTCAACATTTTTAATAAAGTTAACATCTTTTTTAAGACTTATTGAATACAAAAATTAAAATTCCGTTTCCTACATAACCTAGAAAAGGGGATGATGAAATCATAGGTATTTTCAAAACAATAATTGGACATTAGGAAGTACGTAAACTAATCTTCCGCTTATTGGTCTAAACTACAAAAAATACGGTGCGCTCCAGCCGCCTTAAGGAACAATTTATAAGAAACCTTGTATTAAATTTTCAAGATTTTCTGGGCAGCCAAAAAAATTTCAATTGTCTATAAATAGCTCAATAAAAGTCAAAATACTTTGAAAATTTAACGGTGTATAGAGAACGCTAATCTAAACATTTAGTGAAAATTTCAAGTATTTACATCGATTAGTTTTTGAGTTATAGCAAAATAAAAAATTTGATTTTGTCGAAAACTGGTTTTGCGTAAAAACTCCCGTTTTTTCCTTATTTTTTTAGGGTTTTTCCCGTCGCATTTAAAAAATATTGAAAATTTTTTACTTTTGACTCCCAAAGTACCAACTAGATTCACTTTCCTTTCAGAAAAATTGCTACATAAGCAAATCGAAGCATTTTTACTGCCAAAAAAGGTGTCGTCAGACACAAAAAAAATTTAAAAAATAACGCACATCATTGTAAAACCAATAGATTCCTTCACTCCGTTCAGAATCTAAAAATGTAACAATAAATCATTTGTTCAATGAATAATATCATTGATTATAGATAGTATATACTATCTATAATCAATGTATATATATTTCAAATGGAAAAATGAAAGTGCAAACAAATAATTAATAATAATAATAACATTAATAAATAAACAAACAAATAGAATATTTAGTTTGAATTTCAATAAATAATAAAAGTAATTAGGTAATATATATATAATTATTATTATTATGAGAGGAAGCGGTATTAGGTCAGAGACGTTCAAAACCGGTTTCCTTCGTCTCCAAAATCGTGTTAAATTCTTATATATATAGATTAAATAATATTCAATTATGGTAGAAATAATGAAAATGGTATTAAAGTTCACAGTGCGATAATAATATTATAAATTAAAACAATAATATTCGTAATCTATTTGAGAATTTTATTTTTAAAAACATAGGCAAGTAAAAGTCAAAAAATTGCAGATCGATGACAGGAGAAATCATCTGTTAATTTGAGAGCAACCAAGCATCCGATTGATTATAGCACGTCAAAGAAATGTAAGCCAAGGGACCAGTCGTATTGACGATGTACTTTCAAGTTATAGATAAGATCATATCAAATATTTGTGCCAGAAAATCTGCAGTCAGGCAACAGTTTTTGCACAGTTTCGCGTGTGACGGTGGCAACGTGAAATCAATGTAAGAAACGGGAATGAAATCTGACTGATTTACGCACTGGACCTAGGAATTTGAATCCGGTTAATCCGATTAGTTGCGATGCTCACAGGGATCGGTTTTATTATATTTCAGTACATTCGTTAGGGCTTATATCAAGTGTGCCGAAATTACCTTTTTAAAAATTACCCCTGTAAAAAATCTATTGATTGCGCTGCGTATCAACTCTGCTGAACTTTTTTATCTATTAATTCTGTTTACTATTATTATTATTTAATTCTCGTATTACATCGTGTAAAAATGAATTTTGAAATTGTTATTGTAACAGAACATAAATATACTTATTATGAAAAAGGCTCTTAACAGAGCCAACAATTATTATTCACAACAGCTAATCGAAACGTAGGACGAGCACAACCAATCACAGGACAGAACAAGAGTAAAACACCACATTTTGGACTCAGAAAGGAATTACAAGCACTTCCGTACATCATATAAACATCAAAAGTACATCTACGGATAGGGGAAATGAAGACGAAGACAACAATACCTTCCCCGTGGTTGTAACCCCAAAAAACTTCGGAGATACAATCAAATCTAACACGAGAGAAAACACAACATGCACCCGGATAGTGGATTGGTTTACTAGTCGGTACGGATAGTAGTACTTCTACTAGTAAGATTCGGCATACAAAAATCAATATTCTCACTCATTCTTCATACTTCAACCAAACTACAACGAAGACTGAAGACCCGAAGAAACCTCAAGAATATTCAACCAGCGGACGACCGGTACGATCCCGTGTGCAATTCCCACAGAGTATCGCCACTAATTGATCGTACGGTCCAACGACGACACCGATTCCGATCTACGGCGTTCAAGTGCCCCGATCGACGAACAACGACCGGTACGATCCCGTGTGCAACTCTTATAGAGCATCGCCACAAATCGATTGCACGGTCCGACGACGACACCGACTCCGGTCCACGGCGTTCAAGTGCCCCGACCGACGGCCGGCACGATCCCGTGTGCAACTCTCTTGGAGCATCGCCACCAAATCGATCGTACGGTCAGCGGCATTCCAACACATCGGCCTATATATATCCTTGTCCACGGGACTAACTAAATGGTAACCTCTCGTTATATCCGACATCGGAGAAAGGCTTAGACCGGAACTCCGATGCGGATACTCGATGCGCCATTAATAGCTTCATGTGACATAAACATGTTGGTCAGGCGGATCGATTAGCAACAGGGACCTTACAGGACGCAGAAAAGAAATCAACCAGAGGCAAGAACTTACCAATTGGGTAACCAACTGGAAGACATTGGGTAATAAATTGTCCTTTTCAGGACAACACTGATTAAAAGGAAGTCCCCCCAAGCGCGCCTGCCTAGGCCTCGCTCGACCCGAACAGATATTGTGATTAGACGCCACTTAATTGAGCGGGCCTAATACAATTATCTGTTCCGTCCCTAATATTGTATAATAACAAAAACTCCTTTCATATTATATAAGAGATTAACGGGAAAACAACATTTTCCATTCCCGAATATTGTAAACATAAAAGTTTGAATAGAAATAAAGCACTAATTATATACATATAAAACGGATGCATTTATATTCTTGGTAAACGGCTATTCTACTTCATAGTGAGTAACGTTTCATTATTAGTGAACGGAAAAATCAATTGATCTTTTACAAAAATTGTAAATTTTATAATAAATCGTATGTTAAATACTATTTTAATTAAATATTTTACTTATTTTATTATTTACGATAGTTATTGATAATAAATTAAATTACAAATAGATAATAGGTACCGGGAATATTAAACTGCATTTTATAACAATTTTACTTCATTTTGTAAAAAAAATTACCACTAGGTATTTGAGTTATATTATTTTATTATTTTAACAAATATTATCCTTTTTGGACAATGTTTGAATTGTACATACACTGCACCTATACAGTTAATTAAAATAAAATTCTATATAATATGATACCTTTGTCAAATATTGTTTAATAAACAGGCGGAATCAATATAAAAAAATATCCGATGGAATCAACATTAACTAATATTCGGCGGATTCGATAGCCGGAATAACATTTTCCTTATAATATTATATAGATATATGTTATATGTTATGGCTAAAGTGCACATTATGAACATGTGCAATAAAAGAAGGCAGCATTGTAGGCAGAGTTATAGAAAATACTATGTTCATCTTATTTTAAAAAACTGACTGACTACCAGTTTGTAAGTCACTTTATATCCAAGTATTCAAATCGGTGTAATCTTTTTTTGTATACGAAAAAGAAATATTGGAGCTAGTACATAAATAAAAAGTGAAGGAAGCACTAATCTATTGCTTAGAGCAGTGATCTCCAACCTTTTTGAATTGTGACGCACTTTTCTTAATATATATATTTTAACACAAGCCAAAATATAATATAAGTTTTTCGAAGATACAATGTATTTTTAGTAACTTGAAAATTTTAATTCAACATTTCTTCAAAAAAAAATTCTGATTTACTTTTCTTAATTTGCATTGTATACATATATTTGTTCTTATAATACACTGAATAAACCCCAAATAATTGGGAGGAAGGCGAGGCAAAAGAAGAAGAAGATACTCTGAATAAATCGATATACATATGTAATATATATATATATATATATATATATATATATATTTAATGTAGTACACACATATAGTACATATATAATATTATATTGTACTGCAACATATTGTTTAATCTGTTACTTATTACAATTTTGATTATTAATGTTTAAATCTTATTAAATGTATTACAAAATACCGAATATGATATATATATTTTTCTTATAGTAATTGACCTCTTTTAGATTTAAATTTTATTTCTTAATTGGTAGAAGTTAATTTGGATATAAATTGAATAATTATGTTCCTACTTAAAAATCTGGTAGATACATTTAATGTGGTAAGGCTAGGAATTAATGGAAAGAAATGTTCAATAAATCAAATTATTTTGATTGCATTAGCTGAACTTTTTGGCGATTTACCTCTATGTTTACATCCTATTCATATATGAATAAATAATTAGAAAAATGTCGATCTCACCTCTAGTCTTCGTTTTACCCAAGGATCCCCTATATGTTATTCATACTAAAAAAATGATGAAATTCATAACGAGAGTGTGCATTAGAAAAGCCTACTCTCCCGTGAATAACTCTCGGAGTTAATAAAAATTCATTGTCCGCGTTCCTCGTCGACGAGCATTCGTGCTGATTTAAGTCCGGAGATAATTGTTGGAACTCGGTTCTCCGGTGACGACGATTGCGCGTTCATCATTGTCGCGGGTCCGTCAGCCGCAGTTTCTTCGTCGTGATTCATTGCGTAGTGACCGTTGCCGTACTCCGACCGGACCGTGCGTTCGCTCACTTCCTTGTCGGTCAGCTGATCCTGCACGCTGTCATTGTAACTCTCGCCATCATCATCGCCGTTATACGATGTGCCACCGTTGGACATTACCGCGTTATACGATGTGTCACCGTTGGACATTACCGCGTTCTTGACGTTAATGTCCAAGGGATAGTCCATCCGATTGGTCTCCTGCGCCACTATCGGGTCCTTGTAACCAATCGCCGGCTCCGATTTCTCGCTAGACCACCATTCCCCGTCTTCCGTGGTCCCGATGGTCTTCTTGATCGGCAACCGTCTGACGTGTACCGCGGTCGCGGCGATCATCTCGGTCGGCCACAGCCGTCGCGGCCATTTGCGCGACAAGCTGCTGGGCTCGACAGTGGACGGCTGGAGCTGCCGCTGCGCCATGGTCACCGCGTTCACGAGCGCCGAGCACAACTGCTGGATGTCGCCCTTAGCAAGGTGGCTCGTGACAATGGCAGAAGTCCGTGTAGGTGACGCAAGCGTCTCGACCGCGAAATATGTGATCGGCGAGAAACGGGATTGCGGTGCTGGCTCGGGCGTCAGACGTGTCCCGCTATCGACCTGGCCCGCAGAAGATGACGTCACCGTATTGTAGACGGACGGCGAGCACGGCGTCAGGTTCAGAACGCCAGCGCTCGCCAGAGTCCAGACGGTGCACGCGGTCAAAACGACTTGGTTGGACACGAACATTGTTGTTCGGGTATTCGAAAAATTCACGTAGGCGTTGGATAACACGATTCGAATCTCAATCGAGTCGCTTGTAATAGATTGT
Source organism: Sipha maydis (assembly GCA_034509805.1). Taxonomy (NCBI): domain Eukaryota; kingdom Metazoa; phylum Arthropoda; class Insecta; order Hemiptera; family Aphididae; genus Sipha; species Sipha maydis. Next base: position 10,561 of record JASXSY010000699.1, on the reverse strand, counting down.
AATAATCTGTAACTAAATTGTCTATCAGTTGAGAGACGAAGTTAATAACCAAAAAAAATGTTAGGTAATTATCGTTTTCTTTTTCACGTATGTCGAATGATATAACGAAACACTGTTACTATAAATTGTAATATTATAATACGCACATGAGTGTCGCGACCGGAACGGTTGCCAGTTAATTTCTTTACAGCCAGAATCTTACCAAGTTGTAACTAAGTATCCGAGTACAACACATAGACTAATAGAGTATTGGCATTCGTTATAAATACTAGTATTATTTTATGGAATAACATGGACGTGCTAGCTCAGCATAGTTTAAAGTAGCAATGGGAACAATTGAGAAAAAATACCAGAAATACTCGATTATTTGATGAAATCGATTTTTCTTAATTGTTTTGGACATTATCGAGTGATTCTCACGACATCGAAATCAGTACTCTACATTCATCATACTTGAAATATTTGTAATCCAATTATCAAAATATATAAATATTAAATCGATAAACATTTCAATATTTTTGTTCTTTCCTGCTTCCTTTCGAAACATTTGAAATACGTTTAAGAGCGAATAAATGGTTTTAATTTATTAGCCAAACCGGCAAAAAAAATGTATGCTATATATCTAGTTGATAGATGATAAAAAGTGTCTTAGATGTTTGAATGAATGTTCACGAATAATATTACACATTAAAAAATTACAAGGAACTTATTGTATGTCATGAAATACAGTTTTATATACTTTTTTAAAAATAATTGTAGCAGTGAATAACTGAAATGTGGATGTAACTAAAAATTGTTTATTTACCAAACACCGAATGATAAGTTTTGTGATTCTAAATCATAACTATACTTTTTTATAAAAAAAAAAAGGTTAAGGTTATATTAACTCCACTAGAAATACTATTCCTTTTAACGTCCCTCATGCCTCTACCAATTATATGAAAAATGAGCCAATCAGACGCTTAATAATAATTGCCAACTTGGACCTCACATTCAGTTATTAATTATATATATAATGTAATACTTTCTTATATTATTATTGTGTTAATAATTTTAAATAAACTTAAGTTATGCTATGACATCAATTTTCTCACACACTAATAAAAATTAAAAATTACGTTCAGTAGAAATAAATCATTGAACATAAAATTAACAGTAAACTAAATCTAGAAATATAAAGAGGCAAAAAACATAAAAAATATTTATCAGCGTTAAAAGTGTAAGATTACGGAACACATGAACATTTCTGGAAATGTATCAATTAAAAATGCACTTCGCTTGTATAAGTTAAGTTAAGTAAAGACAATGAGATATTTTTAATAAGCAAGTCAAAATATTAGGTAACAATGTATATAAGCAGAAATTAAAATAAACTATATAGATACAAATTATAAAGGTTAGGCAACGAAAATGTCCAAGCGGGATAAAAAACTGTACGACGAATAAATAAAAAAAATAAAAATCACTAAATTACCAGTTTACAAACAGTGCTATGTAATAGTTAGCTGGCTATGTATATAAAATCAATATAACATAATTCGTAGTGCGAGTTTTCAACGAGAGTAAAACAAATACGAAACGTTAGTCTAACCGTTATACACGACATTTAAGCACTATGGACGAGAAAAGACTAAAGAATAAAAACCAAATGGCCGAGAAACAAGGAGTTCACAGCATCGAGCACGCATCGAAACTTGCCGTCATTAATCGAAAAGTTCAGTTGGAGGCCGCGACGACGGCGACGGCACCACGTAATTTAGTCAAAATGACGGATCGTTCGGATAGTCCTTTGGCCACTGCGGACGACGGTCACAAGTGCAGGCTGTTCGTGGGCAATTTGCCGAAAATTAAAACGAAACAGGAGATATTTGACGAGGTAAGCCGCATAACGCACGGCCGTCTGGTGCGCGTGATCATCCACAAGAACTTCGACAACCCGTCGATGAACCGGGGCTCCTGCTTCCTGGACTACGGGTCGGCGGTCGCGGCCGAGGACGCTAAGCGGACGTTGTCGCAGCATAAATTGTTCGGGTACAAGACGACCGTGGACTGGGCGAATCCGAAACCGCAGCCGGACGTGGATACGATGCCCAAGGTGCGCGTAATATTCGTCAGGCAGTACGGTGGCGTCCTCGACGAACGCGTGCTGGCCCGGAAGTTTGGTCGGTACGGGGCCGTGGAGCGCGTGAAGAAACTGAAGAATTACGCGTTCGTACACTTCCATCGGCACGAGGACGCGCAGTCGGCAATGTACGCACTAGACGGTTCACAGGACGTGGCCACGGGCGTGCGCTTTAACGTCGCGTGGGCCAAGTCGCCCGCGGATAAGCAGATGCGGCAGCGGATGTTGCCCAACCGGGAACGCCGGTTCAGGAAGTCCGTGCCACAGCCACCGGCATGCGTTGTCACCGGGGCCAACGGGCGCGCGGCCACCAACGCCGCCGCCGCTCCCGCGACTACACCAATTACAACTATCACGGTGACGACTTCAGACCGCGACAATCGTGCGAATGATGTGCCCTGCATGCCGCTGCAACGGCCATTGCCGAGCTCGAAGCCATGCCCGACCAGCGGAACAGCGAAAGTCCACGCCGGTGCAGCAACGACGGCGGCTCGCGTACAAACGAATGCAAAGCGGTCTCGGCGACGGCTATTGGATAAAGGGTTGCACGACTAGATCATTTCCATAGAATTTCCACGAGCTGCGTCAAACACGATTGACGTCAACTTAGTGTGGTGCAGCCGTTTACGTTTCGAGATGTTTAAATTATTGAACTCTATGAAATGGATGAAAAAAAGTCTCCAATAATTAGCGTGATTATTTTTTGGCGAAAAATATGATTGTCTGTATGTATGTTAGTTAATCCAATAGACAATAAAAGTATTCAAGTTCAAACGATATTCGTATAATAATAAAACGAGAGTAACAGAATAATAAGAAAACAAAGATTTTTTTGAAACACATTTGTACAATGGACGCTCAACAGATAATTTAATTAAAATAGTTGCTTCAATAATTTTAATCGCTATAGAACTATCGCGTCATAGCGTACTAATTATGCTGTTTTAGCAGTAACACGCAACATGTTTATCTTTTTGTAGCGATTAACGTAGCGCCGCTGCAGAAATGTAGTCACCATATGCATGTATATTTACGCACCCTGCACTAAATGTACCACACAATTTAGTGAAATACTATAGTGTGTTAAAAATTAATTAGTTGCATAAATCGAAAATTGTTACAACCTGATAATAACTGAATCTCGAAAAGCTGATAGACATTTTATTTATTTTATAATCGGGTCATAAGTAAGTAATACAGAAGAACGATTTTTGTTCGTTTTATTTATGCAGGGTTTAAAAATATTTTTTTGTTTTAATTTTGTTATATTAAATATTTTTAAAAATTTAAATTTAATGGCCCGTTTTATTTATTAATCATACTTTTTTTTTAGTGTTTTTATTAAATATTTAAGCAATTTAAACGAACTTTAAACTCATCACGTTTCAGCTAGTGACCAGTTTTTACTTTTCCGGTATTAACTATATATTTTCAACTTTTCATGAAAACCTTTTTTTTTTATTATTATTATTATTTATAATAATGAATAGTTTAGTTTTAGTTACTGCTGTAACTTATTGAGGGGAAAAAAAGATAAAAATATTTGTGACGAATGCGAACGTGAGCTTTATAAACTAATGGAAGTTAAACATTTTTAGCGATTAAGTAACGTCCAGAATTTTAACAGAAGAGTTCAGACTGTGCACAAATGAAAAATCATAATGAAACCAACTTTTCGCACGTAAGATAAATTCTATGTGCCTACTTGCGTTATACACTCAGACATATACACCTTGAAGTATACAACTAGAAGCAACGGTCGACATCACTTATTTAAAATTAAATTTAATTAATTTCAATCACATTATGTATTTAAACGCGTATAAAATATGAAAAATATAATTAGCGCAGCAATGAAAACTTAATGCATTTGTTAATTTATTCATTTAAGACAGAAAGGTACATGTTACACGGTTTTCATTAAAACAACATAACACGGTGATTTGAAGTATATTTAACTATATAAGAATATTGAGTAAATATTTTTTCCGTTGCATATTTAGTATTTATTTATCACGCGAAAAATATATTGTAATTGTGTGCGTCGCTGTAGTTATTTTTATATTATGTAGATAATATAATAATTGAAAATGATTGTAGGATTCAGACGGAACGACATTTTACCAGCAGAGATAATCAACCGCTGTATCGTCGATGAAACAATACCAAAACGATTTCCTGCGTTCCTATGTCTAAGTCGCTAAGCGAACTTTGTATTTTTCCTATTGCGAACTATTTTTATCTCTTTTTTTTATTTCTACTTTTGATCTGTCAAGCAAAACACCCTTTTTTATACCGCTCTGTCGAGCATTATTATTATTATAATTTCACGTGTCGTTACAGTACACATATTATTATTATAAAAGTCCGGTGCGCATTCATTATTACTAGGCTTAGGGACTTATAGCTCTAAAAAATACACAAATATGCTTCTAAAATCATTAAAATATGCATTATAATATGCATTTATATGCATTAAAAAAAAAAAAAAAATGTCCACTAAATCTTAGTTAATTTCACTTTTAACTTTAAAAAGTTATTAGTTAAAATTTATATCTAATAATTAATAAAAAATAAGTTAAAAATTATTAATCAAGGATACAACTTTTATTATTGAATATGCATCAACTAAATTTTAAAAAATAAATAACTTTGCTACTTAAATAACACAAATGTTTTATATATATATAAAAAAAATACGTTCTGTGTAAAAATTACATCATTAATTCTGCTTCATTTTTAGTTTCTTGAAAGTTACATTGTACAATTAAATGCTTTCTTATGTTTTCGAATGTAAATCTCCGACGATTACTGGACAATAAATTTTTGTAAATTGAGAAACTACGTTCAACCTCTACAGAAGTAATTGGAGCATAATTAAAGTATGCCAAATCATCATTTGTCATATCTTCAGGCAAACCTTTCAAATTTTCCACTACACCACTTCACAAGGTGGCATTTATCCAAGTCACCCATCTTGTTAATATGGGATCTGGTGGCAACGGAATCTCATTGTTTGTTATATTTAAAAATGTTTTAATACGTATAGGTGATTTTCGAAACACTTTTTTAACTGAGGTTACTACTTTATCAACATCTGAAAATTCACCACGAATTTTTTCGGCAATTCTTTGAAATGCATGAGCAAGGCAAGTTAAATGTATGCATTTAGAGTAAAGGGTATTTATACATTTACCCGCCTTCATCATATACGGGGCAGCATCACTTAAAAACAATAAAACATTATCATGCTGAACTCCCTCGGGCCATAATATTCCCATTGCTTTGTCAAATAAGTCAAATTAGTTGAATGATTAGTTTTCTCTAATTCTTCGCAATGCAATAAAAAAATTTCCCCTGCCCTATCAATTTCCAGTGTTCCTATTACAACATTTGCCACAAAACGTCCGGTGACATCCGTAGTCTCATCAACGGGTTTATAGTATTCTTTATAGTTAATCCTTACACAAAAATTATAACGAGATATGAGAGGTAGTTTGCAGATAGCATATTACTATGTACTAAGTCCTATTAATACATTTTTTTTTTCAACCGGTTGAAATATGTAATATTAATGTATATGTAATATGTATCTATAGTTTTTAGTTTGAAATTTTAAATTTTTGCCAAAATATGCAAAATAAACATAAAAATGTTAAAATATGCACTCTCCTGCAAAATCTATCAAATATGCAAAAATATGCAAATTCAAATTTTAGATCTGATATCGTGGCACCGAGAAACGAATTTATTTCGCACTCTGCTATATTTAACAATAATTAAAAAAAGTATGCAAATGCTAGAAGTCCCTAAGCCTAATTATTACCATCCTTTTGATAAACGTATATAATTTGGGATATCGTACACCTGATATCACCAAATTTATTTCATGGACATATCACTAAACGAAAATCGATTTAGTTGTAACAATATCAAATACTACATTTGATCTGATATATTTAACATTTTTTTTTTTATGCAATAAATTATTTTTAGATAATTGTTACAAACAAATAATACATCCTATGGCGTTTACAAATATTAAGCTCATTCAATTTGTTCATACAATTACAATCCACCACATCAATGGCAATAAAACGTAACTTCCGTATGCTTATGATCCTATCACAGGAATATATAAATATGCATCAATAGCTGTCCCATTAGTCGGGCGTGAAGTACCGTCGACGATGGCAATGGATTTCTCTCTCCGGCAACAAACTAGATGGCGGAAACGATAACGAGGCTGCAGTAAGCTTATCTCCTTCAGCGACGATAGACTCTGTTCGGTGATCCTGCAAATATTAATACGTCAACAGTAGGCAACTCGCTCCTTTTTCAGCGAGATACTCTGGTAGGCGTCACTACTGGTGGGAACCCGACGGTGGATACAGCTGTACTTTGGTGGGTGACAGATTGATATCAAATCGATGTGTAATAAACTAGTCTAAAAAAATTGGTCACCTATATATTCGAGAGGTGCCAAATCACATATAATGGTGATCAATGCCACTGGATTTCGTTTCGATCATGATCACGATGCCGTTATATGCATTACTGCCGTTGACCGACATGGACAATAATATCCAAAATTAGTTACATTTTTTAACGACCGTAGGTATCTAATGGTTTAACCGGGTACGTCGTTAACACGCATACATTTCCACATAATATGCAACATCAGCTACACACGAAATGCATCCCGAAATAAAAAATGTTATAAGCATGTACATGAATTGTGTCCGTCTCAAACTAAACTGCTACATAAATTACGTTCTATTTTATTTAAACGACTACATGGACACATACTTTAAAGCATATAATAATTTTAGTTTGATTTCGATCGCGTTGTTGATGATTATATTAGGAAGGTATCATTCAAGTTTTTACCAGTTTTTTAATTTTTAATTTTATATTTTTTTTTTTTAATTATTGTTAATTTTAATTATTTTAATAAATTCCTATAGTTTAAACCTATACATTTTAATTTAATTTACTTCTAATTGTATAACAACGATAAAAATCAATATTTTTAACCTATCGATAGTCATAATTTGTTTTGACTGCTAAGTCAGTATGAAATGGAAAGGAAAATAATGATGTTTTTACGTTGGGACGCAATTCATGTGAAAAAGGGATTTCGGGACACGATTCGTGTGCAGTGAATAAATCACATGTTTGTGATTCTATATTAGAAAAAGTGTAAAAAATAATATCAGTGACATGAAATTTGAACACTTGATATTTACTGTGATTTACTCGCACAGCGATGTTTTAAATTCACGTTTAAAAGCATAATCCCATCCACAACAGTATCTAGGTTTGTTCAAAAACTAGATTAGACTTAGACTATAATTTCCTCAGGGGCGAAACCCCAACACCACGAAAATTGCCTTGCAGTGACATTCGAATTTGCGACTGGAGCCGGCAGGTGTAGCGAACGAAGTCTTAAAATTTAAAAAATTGAAGTTCCATTTTTTCTGAAAAAAAAATGCAAAGTTTAAATTTCGACTAGAGAATAGAATCAGGTACCTAACTTATTTCTGCATCTGGCTATCAGTTATTAACCATAGCCAGATGCAGAAATCGTTAGTTTTTGAGTTTTTTAAATTTTTGAAAATTATGAATTTGTATTATCATGTAAACACGGTTCAATAAAGAATATTCTCATTACTATGAAATTAATTTTGCAGTCCAATGGTTAATAACTGATTGGACTGCAAAATGTATTTCATAGTAATGAGAATATTATAACTGAACCACGTTTACATGATATTAAAAATTCATAATTTTCAAAAATTTAAAAACTCAATAACTAACGATTTCTGCCAATTTATTTTAGCACCGTCATTAATAAAAAACATTGATTTTCCGAGATAAAATAAAAATTAAAAATTAAATGGTCGCTAAACTAGATTTATTCCGAAATAAATTAATAATTATAGAAATATTTCTATCGATAAAATATATTAGGATACAATATAATAGATAAAAACCAATTGTACAACCAAGGGCATTTTCACTGAATGTTAAAAATTTAGGTACTTCTAAGTTAAATTAGTTGTGAATTTCAACTCGATTGACATTAAATATGAAAAAATAGTCATATTAGTCTAATTTGTGATAAGTATTTATATTAACTATAAAGAAAACTATAATTAACTAATTCAGTAACAAAATATTTACGAACACCATTTCACTTACTAACACTTAACTCATTAAATAATTTGAATCTACTAGATCATTTATATGATTTTGATTCACATAAGAATTTTTTATAAATTATTTAATACTTCAAATGAACGGTAACTTTTCACTGCATCAAGATGTAGCTCTAATAGTATTATATAATAAAGCATAATTTCAAATAATTTCAAAAATGATAACTATTATAATAAAATAAACCATAACAAGAGATTAAGAGAAAAATAATATAAGATAAACTAAAGAATACAATTTTTTTTTATCTTTATATATCAAAATTAGTAATTTTTGATAACCAGATAAAAAAATCAAAACAATTTATACTTAATTAATAATTAATGCTACATTGTTGTATATGATTTAAGTTATATTTATTTTGGTCTATAGAACATAAAAAGGTACCTAAATATACATAACATACTTAATCATAAATATAACATACATTAATTTACACAAAATAAAACACAATTGTTAAAAAATAATTTTATTGTTTAAATTATAAAAATTATAATAGTTCAAGAGATTTTAAAGCCATATTTAATACACCTTCTCTAGTCTTGTTACCCCCAATAAATCCAGTAGCATGACAAAAAATACAATCTTTCACTCCTGAAGTAATACTCAATTCATCATCTCTCAAACCACACCATCTCTCTGGCAATGGTTTTCGAAGTTCAAATGATTTTGGAGAAATTGGCATACTTTGAATTCTCCAATTATCGCTAGAATTATCTTTAAATATAATATAATCAATTTTTGGATTCAGATCATCTCCAAGTTCTTCTTCCAACACAAAATAATGTTCTTTCCATGGACATGGCTTACTTAGTTCTAATATACGACCAGACGTATGTGTTTGGAATCTTTGATCAAGTGCACTGACTACCAAAGACCTAGCAGGTAACCATGTCTGGTATGTATACAGTACAGTTTCTTTAAACTCGGTACCTATCATTTGCATCGCTAGTTCAAATGCTTCCATATCGTTGAATTTCCCAACGTGGTTCCATTTTTTATTCAACGTCCCAACTCGACTACTGAGATTAGTGTGTATATTATATCTTTGCTTACCTTCACATATTGGAATACCATTGTCAATAGCATCAATTTCTTCCACAAAGTTCTCATATACCTTACCATAAATTATATTCAAATTGCTTTCTGATATGTTGTGTTCCAAAATATTTTTCAAAACTTCATGGCCATAATGTACGTACACTAAGCCGGCACTACTCAATTTTGTTGTCCATTTGGAGCCAGATATAAGAGTACTCATTGAATGATCAAATGATTTCTGATGATGGTCATAACGACGTTTACTATGATCATATACACCGCCAACATCAATTACAATATCACAATCGGCCAACAGTTTTTCATCCCTAGTGCGAATAATTTCAAGGTTTGGATATAATAGACGCAACATGAAAGAACCAAAAGCTTCATCACAGTGAAACATTCCGTTATGGGTGCCCAATTTTTTAGGCAAAAATTTAGTAGTAAGATTCATACTTAACTAATGATAAATTAATTCTGAATATTAAGTTCTGAAGTTAATATAACGTAAGTATTTGAACACTAGAACTATTTTAAATTTAGTATTTAAAAATCATAACCATAGACAATACTATTAGATCATAACACAATATTTAAATGCATAACACTAGGATAACCTATCTATTACATTTTCGATATAATATGTTTATTACCATTCGATGGTTCCACGTAAAAACGAGGTTACGGTTACCTTAGTTTAGATAAATATATATATAGAGATTCGTGTTCATATTTAACGATATTACAGATACTATTCTGTAATCAATTTAACACCATAGTATGAAACACAGTCCTAGAAGATCTTTTAAGACCGTGGTATGAAGAAAGAACTAGAAATCAATTTTTTTAACTTTGGTCTTATTCTTTATAAAATGTTTATAGCACAATAAAATGCATACAAAAATGATTAAATTAATTAATCTAATAGGAAATTATTGTATAAATTATGGAATTAATATAATAGATAATTACAACAACAGCAGGTACATTATATTATGTATTCTTTTATTAACTACTCATACAAGTAGTTTAGATTAAAATAGCTAATCAAAAAATTTAAAACGCCATATGTCATAAAAATACAGCGACTAGCCGTATTTTTTTTTTTGGTACATTACCCTAGTATCATTATTAATAATACAAAGTACATTAAGTTGTAATTTTTTTTTTTTATAAATG
>JASXSY010000698.1:0-53359 GCA_034509805.1 Sipha maydis | reverse complement strand
TAAGTATATATACGCCATATGACTTGAGCTTATCCCCTTTGTGAGGGTGAATAAGCACTACCTATAAATGTACAACACATATTAAGTATGTAGTATAAAAAAAATAGTATGCAAAAATAATGCTTACCGATATTACTAGCCAAACATCGGGCTTCATAAAAAGAGAAATCATGTTTATTCGGTCGTGTTTTATTAATAACAGCCATTTTAATATCTTTGATATTTGAAGTTTTCGGCCAAGCACAATTTCCCTCTTTTCGATACCATTGTGCAGGAACGACTTCCACAGTATCGTCCAACGTGAAATGTACCACACACCACACCATTTTATATATCTCCAGTCTAAACAACAATAGGTGGGTACACAAAATTGAAAATATATTTTAAAAAAATTGCATAATACTCATTACTCACAAGTCACAATAATAAATAGAAAAACGTGTTAACGTGAAGACTTCAAGACGGACATGTACGATGAAGTGTCATGATTGCCACAATTCGACGAGAAAAAAATAAACCACGGCCACAGCGCGCGAAATTTGTTGGTGTGTACGTGAATATTAGGAATTAGAAATAATAATAATACCCAAATTATTATTGACATATGTTATCACTATCTATATAATAATATATTATAACCGTCGACCGTCTGTTTGGGGAAAAACGTTATGCGAGTACCTGGTATATACAGTATTAATATTATTAATATTTTACTAATAGATAATTATAGCCGGTTTATGGCTGGCGGAAGACGGGGGCTACCGCGCACGGACCAGTGTCACTCATGTTAATGCCTATGAACGTAATTGAACGTACCATAGATTAAAATGTATATTATGCTTTATGACATAACTTATAAGTATTAATTATTTACCCAAGTTATATTTGTTATTAAATAATTTTATAATTTATATTCCTGATATAAATATTATAAACGATTTTTCCCTCGATTATATGCACTTGGTGTGTTTAGGTGTAGTAAAAAAACTGATAAATTTATGGCTTAAAGGACCATTGAATAACCGGTTAAATAGCTAAAGTAAAATGCTCAGTAATTATTTATTGTCACTTAAAAGTAATGTAACTAACGATTTTCAACGAAAACCACGAGGTATTGATCAAGTTTGTAGGTGGAAGGCAACAGAATTCCGAACTTTTTTGCTTTATTTAGGTCCTGTAGTGCTAAAAAGTATTATCAATGAAAAATGTTACTTACATTTTTTGTGTCTACACGCTGCCATGTCCATCCTACTTAGACCTAACTGCAAACCTCGTCTTGTAGATTTCAGTAAACAGTTATTGCATTTTTTTGTTAAAGATTTTGCAACTATTTATGGAAACGAATGGATTTCTCATAACGTGCACGCATTACAACACATTAGTGATGACTATATTCGTTTCGGTCCTTTAGACAATTGTAGCGCATTCCCCTTTGAAAACCATATGATGGTCCTCAAAAAATATATAAGAAAAAGCCATCAACCATTACAACAAGCGGTAAAACGGTACAATGAACGCACTGCTTATAGATTGAAATCTGACGTAAATAGAAATAATTGCAATAATTCGTTCACATTTAAAAATAATCACACCGATGGACCTTTAATTGAAGAACTCATTCCGTTTTCAGGTATTCAATATAAAACAATGATTTTTAATCATTTTGAAATTAAAATAAATCATGAAAGTGATTCATTTGTACAAACAATTGACGGTAGTATTGTTAAAATAATTAATATATATAAAACCAAGGACAAAGTATTTATCTTGGGGTATAGTTTTTTAACTAAGTTACCTTTTTATAAAAAACCTATTGATAGCATAAAACTAGGTATCTCATTAGTTGATAATTTGAGCAATGTTTTAAATAGCTGGCCTGTTGAAAATATTAATAATAAATGTATGGTTTTAAAATTAAATAATAAAACAATAGCATTTTCACTAATTCACACATTAAAATAAATTGTAAAGTTTCTGAACATCATTACTTTAAGTTTACTTGATAGTATTATAATTTATAAATTAATATTTATTCTAAATTCTATTATGAAATATGTGATCTTATACTCATCATAATTAAGTTAAATGACTAGAATAAGTTATTCCATAAATGTTTTAATTTAAGTTTTTATTTTAACTGTATTCATAGTGTACAACTAAAATATTGTATTTTTTTTTTTATAATATTTTTTACTGTCTATATATATTAGGAAGATTTTATTTTATATGTGTAATTTAAGATTTCTTACTAATTTTTATTATTTTTTATTATATTTTAATAAAATATTACACAGAACAATAAAATTATAATTAATTTGTAATTATGTGTACATTTTATGAAATTTCTATTTTTATTATACATTTTAATTAATTTAAATACTTCGTAATAATGATATGGGGTCTTTATATAAATTGAAGGTAATATAAAATAAATAAATAAATGTATTTATTAGATGCATTTAAAGCACAATTTTTGTTTGATGTATATACAGTCTTAACTTGGTAACCTACTATAAATATTTATAGAGTTAGGCTTAATAATCATTATTTATTATATTCTATTTTAATGTTAGTCATTGTACGTTTATTGAGCATTTAATAAAAATTAACTTTTCAATATTTATAATTTATACTAAATTAAATGTTTATGTAACATTGAAAAATATTCCATTTTAAATGTTTAAAATCAAATATTCCACCTAGTTTTATTAAATCTTATTTTTAGAACCTTTAAAATTCAATTCAATCTCAATGTTTATACAAATTTAAACATTAGAAAATGCTATGTGGGTTATTTGTATTTTGATGGTAATTTTTATAATAATAATTTTATAGGTACTGAAAGTTACTATCTTTTTTTATTTTCTAATATTGTTTTTTGAGGTGTATATTAAATCGTTATATTTTTTTTGTGATCTAACAACAGTCAAGACCGACTTAATTTGTTGATTTTATTGAATTAAATCAAAATGCTTTTTTTGTATAATATCAAAAAATATGTTTTTTTATTTCTAAATTTCTATTTTCAGATAAAAGTATATTATTTAGTTTTGTACATTTGCTTAGCAATATTTTATAAAGTATTATAAACACCTTTATTGATTATTGGTTATATTTGTAAAGAAAATATATACAGGGAGAAATAATATTTATATAAATCGTAGCCATTTAGGTATTTTATTGCTTTATTAATAATTAATAAATAATTAATATTACTTTTTTATCAATTGGGTGTTGAAAAATAAATTTCCCAATATTACCATTAACAAGTAATATTACCAGTAATTTACTCAAGTAAATTACCTAAAAATAAATTACCGGTAATTTTACATGGAAAAATAAATTTCCCAATATTACCATTAATAAGTAATATTACCAGTAATTTACTCAAGTAAATTACCCAAAAATAAATTACCGGTAATTTTACAACACTACGAGGGAGCACTGTGGTGGTGGTCCACCACAAATATATTAATATCTATAGAAAGCTTATCATTACATTGCATGATATATTTTAACTTTATATTCAAACACATCTATTCATCGTAATCATACACCTTGCAGTTGAATCTAACGTCGTGGTGTTTGAATGTATGAACGATTCTCTTGTTTAAAATTTATAATTTATAATAAAAATGACCCAAAAAGTTGAACAGTTAATAGCTATTGTTAAAGAATGGATATTCTTATATTATATACAAATTTTATGATGGGATCATCAAATATAATATGACACTTCCAGAATTCAAGGATACGAGAAAAAAAAGATTATATTTTGGATCACGAAATAAGTCTTAAAATAAATGGTGAAAGCGGTAAGTAAAAATATAATTAATCTATAAAAATACAAGTCATTATAATAATAGTTATAAATATTAGTTATGATAAAAAATAATAATAATTAATGTTATTAATAAAAGTCAGTTTTGAATTTTATTATTTACTATCAGTTTTCAAACATGTGCAATTAACCCTTCATTGCATGATATTTTTTTTTTCTACAAAAAAAAAGTATGTGCTTTATTTCTACTTATTATAACAAAGAAAAATACAAAAAAAAAATTTTCGAGTTCATGTTTTTTCAAAAACTCCAAATTTTGAATTGTTCCAAACATGGAACATTGTGCAAAATGATGAACAATTTATTAACATACCTTTTTTTATTTGTATATCAAAAAATTTTCATAACGTGACTTATAACTTTTCTTAAGTATGTAGTGAGCTGGCTACGTCTAGTCAACTTACAACAAATCTATGACGAAGTCCACTCTTGTCTCTCGTTCTGGTTCAACAGTCGTGCTGAATTTAAAGATGTGTAAAATAATAAAGGTTTTATCGGAAAATAAAAGTACAACACTTTTGAAAAGTATAAGTTTAAGTTTATTTTATGGAGATTAAGACTGGCAGTCACATCGACCTGCTCAGCTAATAATAAGCTTAAAATCTAATTTTGTAAAGGGGACTACAGCCGTATTTATATCATAAATATGGGTGTAGCCTTCTACGTCGTACAGGAAACAACCTTCAATAATACATAAGGTTTTTCCTGTTTTCGTAACCAAATTCTACGTGATACAAACTGATTTTGGCACTTAAATCTAAGGTTAGTTCCTGCTTTATATGTTAGGAATAATAATATGTACATAAAATAATAATGTTAATAATGCTATACAAATACATCTCAAGGATTTTGGAATAAGGAAAACAACATAATAAAATAAAAGTAGTAATCCGGGATTACTACAAGTAGGTACAACAAATTAAAATTAAAAAAAAAATGATTAGTAATAGTTTTAAATAAATAATTAGATATTCGAGAGATAATCATAAAAATAATCATTATTTTTATTAAAACATAAATTGACTGTGCATTTACGATGTTTAATTGAAGTTTTTTTCCCGCAATTATTATTTTTGCAGCGTTCTCTTGTGTTATAAACCCGGAAGTTCATGTATTAAAAACTATCAAAATATGCATGCAAATATGCGCTTAAAATCTTTAAAATATGCGCTAAATATGCATTTAAGTTTTTTTCGTTATAATAATTAAAAGATGTGGAAAA
This sequence comes from Sipha maydis, assembly GCA_034509805.1. Classification (NCBI taxonomy): domain Eukaryota; kingdom Metazoa; phylum Arthropoda; class Insecta; order Hemiptera; family Aphididae; genus Sipha; species Sipha maydis. The sequence goes on along the minus strand of JASXSY010000698.1, from coordinate 48,296 downwards.
TATGCACAATTTAATTAATATAAATAATCAAATATATTAATTGGTGTATATTTATTTTAAGAATTACAATTTACAATTAAAGATTTTGACAAATTTTCGAACACAAATGAACGGCGATTATCAGTTAACATATTTTTGTGAAGAGAAAAGCTTCTTTCTACGTCAACAGAAGAAATTGGCGCATATTTAAAATGTATGAAGTCATTTACTTGAAGATCTTCTGGAAGGCCATCTGTTATTGTTTCTTCTCCTGACATGATTTTTGAAATTTTTGACAGTGTTTTAAACTCCTCGTTTTTCTCGATAATTTGATTCAATTTATTGTAAATTATAACGCCTTTTGGTACTTTAATTTCTTTTAATTTCTCAATGACATTATCTACAATTTGAATTGCTTCATTTAAAAGTATTCCTCGAATTTCTAAACGGGTAATAGCAAAAAATAAGAAACCATAGTTTGTGTGAATAAAAATTAAATTTGATTGAACACTTGTATCACTTATATTTTTTTTTACTTTTTCAATTGCCGCGGCATCATCAGAATCAAGCATATTAACCACTTTTTTTATTGTTTCAAAATTCTCAGAATAATATATGGCAGCTTTCAACCAGGTACCCCAGCGCGTTATAATTGGTGAAGGGGCAATGGTGTATCAGCGGCTTCTCGTCGAAATAATTCAATGCGAGCTAGTGCTTTCAAAAATACTTTTTTCATGTTGGATATAAGTTCATCGACTTTAGAAAATTCTATTCGAATTTTTTCACATACTCGATGTAGACCGTGGGCCAGACAGGTTACAGGTATCATTTTGGAGTAAAAGGCCTGTGTAGATTTTGCAGCTTTCACCATATATGGTGCTGCATCGGTAACAAACAAAATAACGTTGTCATGTTGTATTCCTTTCGGCCATAATGAAAAAAGTGCCTTGTCGAAAAGCTTACTGATTGTAGTGGTTTGGTGTATATGGTTTGCTTTTTCCAGAACTAACGAGGCAAGTAAAAAATTTTTACCAGGATCATCTATCGGTAACGTGCCAATTATAACATTCGCAACATATCGCCCTTCTGAATCTGTCGTCTCATCAATTGACACCCAAATCTTTTTACTTTGTACCTCATCTCTTATCTCGTCCATCGTTTCATGGTAGCAGTCATCGACGTAGGTTTTTCTCAACGTAGACACGGAAGGAATGTCTTTATCTACATACTTTTCCAGTAACGAGCGAAAATGGGTGTTACGTAGTTTTTCTAAAGTAATATTTGATTTTAACAATGCTTTGCATAAATCTTTGTTAAAATCAGATTTTCGTGATGATGGAGTCGTAATAAGCGATTGTGTTGAACTGTTTTTTTTAGCTTGACGATTAGCGGCTCGAGCATGTTTCTCAGTTTTTAAATGCTGAGTCACGCAAAAACGTTTGTCACTGTTTAACTTTATTTCGCACATTTTACAAAATAAAACACCTCCATCGGATGCAAATATATGTTCACCGAATTCAGCCACATAACTATAAATTCAATTCGACCCGACTTTTAATTTTGGCATTTTAAAATTATTGGAAACCGATATAAAAACAAAACTTAAAACAGCACAATAGAAACGATCGCACAAAACTGCCTCGACACACTGCCGTTAGGTCCGAACGATTGTACCGCCGCGGTTTTTACGTTCAAGAAAAACAAACATGTTTAAATATAGCGCGCCATACACGGCGGCTTTACCGTTCGTCGCCGTTCGCTGCCGTGGTTAGAACTTGTTCTTGTAATCTGCTATCGCGGCAATCGCGAGTCGCAACAATCATTAAATCAATTAAAATCATATTATGAATTTTCTGAATTACCTGTATACAAGGGATTCAATTTACTGATGTTTCCACAAATATTAGTTCTACGAATATGTTATCGATGTTTTTATAGTCATTTTTTTCAACAAATATATTTTGAAATACACTAAAAATCTTACATTTTCATGAAATATTATAAAACAAAAAAAATAACACAAGTAAATGCAGTAAAATGCAACTTTATTTTAAAATGTGCATATTTATGTAAAAAAACTTCAAAATATGGGAAAATATGCAAACTTTTTTTTTTTTTTTTTATTACTTTATTTATACTTCCACAATCTGTTACATACATTTTGAACAATAAGTGAAATTGATGAAATAGATAACTATGGCGTGAAGGACGGATTAAAGATACCTTCCAGTGAAGGCACTTTTACAGTTAAAAAATGAGAAAAAAAAAAAGTGTTAATCAATGTTAGAAAATATCATAAGGAAAGATAAGTGGAAATAGCAAAGGTAGATATAGAAAGAAGAACAAAATTAGTTAGATTGGTCTAGACTAATAGGTCCCTACACCACCGCCTTTTCAACCTTTTTTGTGGGTTGCCGGGTATATTTATAGACGCAAGTTCTTTGATTAAAGGATTTTTGTGGTTTTGTAGGTTGAAATTAAAACGTCTGTAGAAGGTCTTAGCTATATCGTTTACAGGAGAGATGGTTAGGTCTTTATGTAATGTATGATTTGATACGTAGAAGGGTGCTTTGGTTATAGCGCGGAGGACTTTGGACTGGAAACGCTGGATACGGTTGACATTTGTAAATTTTGCGGAGCCCCATAATTGGATTCCGTACGTCCAAATTGGTTTTAAGTAGAGTTTATATATTAATAATTTAGTGGATAATTTTATATGATGAGAAGTAAGAAGAGAACGGAGAAGACGAAAACGATCGTTTAGAGTTAAGAGCTCGTTACGTATATGTGGAGCCCAGGTGAGACGTTGATCGATGGTGATGCCTAGGTAGCGAATGCATGGTGCGACAGGTAGAATTTGTTCATTAAGGATGATAGGTGGACATTTTTTCTTCCTAAGAGTGAAGGTGCAATGTATGGATTTAGATTCATTAATTTTTACTCCCCATTCCTTATACCATTGTTCGAGGAGGGAGAGATGTTCTTGGATGTTGAGGGAGGCAGTGATTGGGTCGATATTGTTGGTTATTATTGTCTTATCATCGGCAAAATCACCAACAATGGAAGTGGGTATTGTTGGTTGGTCGGATATGAAAATGTTGAATAAAAAAGGAGCAGTGAGTTCGTACAGGTCTACCTAGACGACATCGTTATTTTTTCAAAAAACGAGTACGACCATTATGCCCACTTAGACAAAATTTTGGAACGCTTACAGAGATTTGGACTAACATGCCACACAAAAAAATGTAAAATTGGCACATCGCAAATTTCATTTTTAGGGCAAATTGTAGACTCTGAGGGTATCGAGAAACAACCGGAGATATTAGAGTGTATCAACAATTTTCCGGTTCCAAAAAAAAGTTAAGGACGGTCGTAGATTTATGGGGGTTTGTAATTGGTACAGTCAATTTGTTGACAACTATGCCGACATTATAGCCCCACTTTCGAATCTGTTAAAACAAGGGGTAAGATGGAAATGGACAATTACGGAACAGCGCACGTTTGAAAACATAAAGCGCGCATTGTACTCGGCACCGAAATTATCACCACCAGATTATAGCGCATCGTTCTGTTTACAAACTGATGCTAGCGAAATTGGCATTGGAGCAATCCTATTCTAACGGGGTGACAGCCCGGAGGACAGACGCGAGTAAAGTTTTAGTGACACACAAAAACGGTATTCGGCAGTAGAACGCGAATGTTTGGCTATAATTTGGGCGACGGATAAATTTCGGCCGTATCTTGAAACCCGATGTTTCGAACTCTTGACCGACAACGTGGCGCTAACATGGCTACATAGGGCAAAGGACAAAAATTCCAAATTAACGCGGTGGTCTTTACAACTAGCGAATTTGGATTTTAGCACAGTACACGTACCGGGTAAGCTCAACGAGGCACCTGACTTACTGTCGCGCGATCCTGCGCCTGGTGAACCGGTAAACGAGGACAGCCTCGAAGATAAGTTAATTGGGGTCCCCATCACTCACACAAATCACGGACCCAAAACCGACAATCTTTTTTCTACTTTCGCCGCCAATGATAGTAACGCGCCCATCACAACGGATATTCTCGTAGCGTAGCAGTCCGAAGACTTATCTACGTCCGAAATTATCCATCACCTCACAGCGGACACCCCGGCGCGCAATACCAGAAGTTCCAAAACCGGAACAGACACATATGTCTTTACCAATGGACTTCTACGTATAAACATCGGCCACAACCTCCTCATGGTAATACCCAAGTCCAAAACACAACACGTCATTTGGAGTTATCACGATCATGTTTTAGCTAGCCATCCAGGATGGAAAGAAACGTACAGGGCGGTTAGGCAAAGGTTCTACTGGAAGGGTCAGAAAAACGACGTCAGGTTATACGTAGGTGCGTGTCATGTTTGCGCTTGCACGAAACCACTTAACACACGTCCCGATGACCCTATGCGTGCTAGAACACCAAAACAACCATGGGAAGTTATAAGTATCGATCTGATGGGCCCCTACCCACGCTCGCACAGGGGCAAAGCATACATACTAGTAGCGACCGACTGTTTTAGCAGGTGGACCGAAGCTTACCCACTAGGCACCGCCACCAATAAAACAATAACTGAAACACTCGAACGCTATTTCTTTTCACGTTTCGGTTATTCACGCGTGTGTCTCAGTGACAACGGTTCCCAATTCGTCTCAACCGAAATGAATAGCGCGTTAGATAGTTGGGGAACGGAAGATTGGACGACTCCGGTATAACATCCGAGGGTCAATCCCGTTGAGCGACGTAATCAAGAACTAAAAAAAGGTTTGGGCGCACAACTAGTGAATGGTAAACATAGTTCCTGGGACACAAAACTGGCCCCGATTCTGTTTGCGATTAGGAATAGGCGTAATGAGCAGACTACACCCCTGCAACGCTCGTTCTTGGCAGAGAATGCAGAAGACCGGGGGATTAGGCACTGTCGTCATTAACGCACGTTCTTGTCGATATACATGAAAAGGAGAGGTCAGCGTGCAAGCAGCGTGTTTTAGGTGACAAACTAACGACGGATGGTTGCAATGATTCCAAGTTTTGCGAGGGCGACGTAGTCTACTACAAGTCACACCACCTGTCGAAGGCACACGATGGTTTCCACGCCGGTCTCGCCCCAAAGTGGTGGGGACCGGTAGTACTTGCAAAACGAGTCGGGAAAGGAGTATTTCTCACCGATCAGTCACCGGCACGAAAACTTCACGTCTCGTGCTTAAAATGAGCAAGGACAATCTTACTAACACGTAACGGTAAAATAATTTATATATAAGTTACTGACCGCATGATGTTTTTAGAACGAAATGTCCGGAGGAAAGAAAACCTCACCGCTCACCTTGGAGCAGGTGGCGGAGCTGCTGCGTCAAGCGACCGAGGCGGTGAGACAAGGCAACCAGCAGACGGCGGAGACGGTGATGGCAATGCGGGAGGAGGATCTCTGCAGTGACCCGGTCCTGGGAGCAGCGTTCCGGAGAGGGTGGACCGCCTGTGTAGCTGCCATGAATCTGGCAGTCCGGGCCCCTACGACGGACGCAAAACGGCAGAGGACCAGTGGGAAACCTCACCCTCCACCCAAACCACCCAAGCCGACCCGTCCAGCCACCCAGTTCAAACCGTCCACATCGATTCCGCCAAAACCATCACCAGGGATCGCGAAGACTCCAGGGACGCCCACAGTGGTGGGAAAAATCCCACCGCTACCATCCCAGTGGTCGGATGCGGAGAAGAACCGAGCGCTGCGGTACAACCCGTTGGCCGGTTATCGCCCATCCAATGTTGAGGTGGGAAGTCGGCCGCCGACGTCCGAAGGATCCAGGAGCCAAAAGGCACCTGGGTCCGACGGAGCTCCGGACAAAAACCGGAAGGCGCCGTCGAAATCCGCAACCACCACTGGCGACAGCGTAGTGACGGGGAAACAGAGGAAGTGGGAGAGGTTCCTCCGTATAAAGGTGGCCAGAATGGCCAAGAAGGACCGGCCGGCTGTAACCAGCCAGCAACATCAGTTGGCCAAGCACCCGGCTCCTTCGGAGGCTACCACCGCCTCCATCGACGCCACGGCAAGGGAGGAGCCGATGGAGATCGACGTCGGGAGTACCGGGGATGCTGCCAACCCGGCCACTTCCCGAGACGAGGTCGCCGTGGGGAAATCGGGTAGAGACGTCATCGACGTCACCTCGAGTCCCCTCTACCACCACTTTCCGAACTGGAGGAGCTCACATTCAGGACCCAGCTCACCTCACCGAGGCGCACCCCATGAACATGCTCACCACCACGACCATCACGGACGTTGTTGTCGTACCCGGCTGTGTGGCTTGGCGGGGGAGTATGACACGGTCCCGCGGTAGGTGGAGGTACAGCACGTACACCACTATCGCGGACCGCGCCGGCTCTCTACCCAGCCACAACCTGGAGCAACGACAATACCGGCCCTGCAAAATTTCACCTACCTCGTATATCGGGCAGAGGGGGGGGACTGTTGCCGGAAACCGGTGACAACGTACTCACCGTACCGCAAAGGCGGTCTGTGCCGTTTCGACCGTCGCATAACGTGCATCGTTAATTGTTTTATTGTTTTACCATAGTTGTTGCTTTTTATCTTGTTGAAATCAAGGGACTTGTATTATTATTATTATTATTATTATTATTACCATTATTATTATAATTAATATACGTGGCTTATTAATTATCAAAATTAAGTATATCGTAACATTCTTTTGACCGACCACCTCACCGAGGACAACAGTGAGTCCGCGTCACATTTTTTTTTTTTGACAATTCCTCTCTTACTGTTCCTGATGAATGCCGTTTAGATATGTTAGTATGCTTTTCTTTATTGGCATTACTCAGCGTATAATACAATTTTACATTTTCATTTTCTTTAGGAATTTGCATACAACGTATATAATAGTAACTTTACATTCCTTGCAATAACCTTGGCATCCAAAGTAGTTATTATAACTCGTAGGGTTTAGTGAGTGTCTTGTAATATGCCATACGGATCTTTGTAATTACCATATTAATCTTACGTCACTAAATGTAAAACTATTGTTCACTATTACTAATATTATATTATGTAATACACATATAATTACATAATGTGTAAAATCATGTAGAACGCAAATGTTTATTGACACCCTAGGTTTATAGTAAAAACGCGAAAGAACGTATTTTGCATATAATTAAAAATTACATACAATTAAAAATAACCGAAGAACGGACATTATCAAAACAACAACCTTTTTTGGCAAAGCGTAGAATAACCAAGGACGCGCCACACCCTATGGTAGTAGTCACAAAAATATCATCCATCAGCCAGCAGCCACGAAAGACGCCGTTCACCAACATATAAAAGGGCCCTGGATCCAGTGTTGGGCGTAATCGACTAATTTATGATTTACTTACGTAATCGATTACGATTAAATTGTTAAGCTACATTAGTTATTAATCTTTTAATCATTTTTCAAAAAATAATCAGTTATCATGATTACATTTTTGTAATCGTTAATCATTAACGCAAAATTTATCGCATAACTACAATTACTGGTCGATGAATTGTACTTATATTTTTATCTGATATTTTTCAAAGGTTTCTTTATCTAAATTTATCTATAACCGTATGGTAAAATATCGTTTGTATTGAGTTGGTTTGGAACATTACTGGTTTCATTTCGTTGTTTTTCGTCCTAATAATTTACTACAAGCTACAATGAGTGACAGCGAAGAAACTTCAACTTATGTACCACAAAATAATAAAAATTCATCATCTCCAGATTCTCCACCACCACTTCGACGATCAATTGTTGGTAATTTTTTTAAATTTTTTACCTGAAAAATCATACGCATCTACTAGTAAAACGGAGGTTCAATGCGTAAAATGTGAGACAAAAATTGTTGAACTGAATGGTTATGGAAATGGGCGATTGTAAACTCCGCCAGAATACCGGTCAAGATAAAAAGTTAATAAAAGGTCTAATGTAAACTCCGCCAGTTTTTTTTTCTTACCTAAAATGGGTATATGTAAACTCCGCCAGTTATTTTTGTTTTGTATTGCCATGTGCTTTCTCACATTAAACACGTTAACTTCTATTGCGATGGTATATGTCGAATATACAAATGTAATAATACAAATGCCTGTGAATCTTTTCACATTCATCTAAGAACTTCATTTTATAAAAGTCACCCAAACGTTCACATTTTTAGTAAAATTCTTATCGAATTTCAAACCCAAACTTATATTAAACTTAACTTTATATTTAACTTAACTCAAGTAAATAAACTAAAAAATTCAAAATCAAAAAAAAAATTACTGTGTTACAGGAGGCTATAAATAAGTACACTAATGGAGTGATACAAGACCTTGAATATTTACAAATTGTATCACATCATTTTAGTTAACTATGTATATTTTTAGATTATAAAGTATAACGATTATTATTATGAAAAATATGATCGTTTTATTATTAATTATTAGGTATAACGATTTTTTTTACTATGATTTAAATATTTAATGTAGATAATTATTAATTATTATTATGAAAAATATGATTTTATATTATTACTTATTAGATGTTTTTTAATAATATATTATATTAGTTTTATACTACTACTTGATTTTATTCACTGGCGGAGTTTACATGAACTCAATTTTACCTGATTTTTTCAGTGGCGGAGTTTACATGAACCTTATTTTACCTGTTTTTTTTCTGGAGGAGTTAACAGTAAAAAAAGGTACTTCCGGCGGAGTTTACATGCGCCCATGGAAATTCGTCTTCTAATTTTGTCACACATTTAAAACGTCGACATGGCTCTGATACAGCTGAAGAATATAAAAATAATTTGAGATCAATAATTGATTGTTGGACCACCAAATAAAAAAAATTAAAATTAAAACAACACAAGAAAACTTCAAAAGTGTAATTATAAATTTTTTTTACGTTCAATGGTTCCTTTGAGATGCGTAGAAGACCCGTATTTTAAAAAAAATTTTGATACTTAAAATATATCCAATTCCGGACTTCATATTTTAAGTCAGCGATCTCTTTGTCGAAAAATTGATACTTATTATGAAAAAAAAAAAAAAATTGAAATGAAAGAAAACTTAAAAAATCTACAAATTTGTTTGTACTACTGAAGATATTTAGTCTGGGAAAAAAAGGAGTTTTCTAGGGGTAAAGGGTCATTGGATTTTATCAACTAATTTAAATCGGGTATCAAAGGCTTTAGCTTGTCGTCGTTTTAAAGGAAGTCATACTTACTGTTCGAGACTCAGCTAATATTCTCTGCGTGCCCGGAACCGGTCCGATATCTTATTGGATAGATAGGTTCATCGACAGGTTCATCGGGACCGTAGAGAATGTTCTCGATATCGGCAGTGCAGTCGTCGTGTGACTCCCGTGGGATGAGCTTTCACGTTTCGCTTTAAGTGTATTTTTTGGTGATTAAACACCGACTACGTGTGTGTCATATCCGGAACCCGTCCCTGCGTGTTGAAGCTGTTGCAGTCATCTGTATACTTGAGTTCTCGTCGCACGTGTAGAGTGTTGGTCACGGTCGCGTGGGATAGAATCCAACGAGGCTCAAGTATACAGAGGTAACAGGAGCTGTGTCTCTTTTTATTTAATTCGTTGTTTATTATAAAATTACTTATACTTGTTACTTATTATTATATTATTATTTCACGCATTGTAAGGCGCCCACTTTTAATTATATTTCTATATATGAATTATTATTATTATTACGTAATATACCAATTAAGGCGTAGGGAAAGTGGCATGCCCACCGCCCAATGCACGATAGTGCATTGCAGTAGCCCTACCCTGGCCTTAATTGACTGGGGTAGTCTGGCCCTCCAGGTTGGGGGTTGGTCGACGGGCTAACAACCCGTCACCGTAAAAAAACGCATTGTTGTGAATCTTCAAAATATGCCTCGGACACTGGAAAACTCGGACTATCAGAAAGGAACTGGAAAAGGAAAAGTTGGAGATACAAGGATTGGCACTTGGAATATTAGAACTCTTTTTAAAATAGGCGCTATGAAAACAATAATCGACGAAATTAAGAGATATAAAATACCAATTGTAGCGCTTCAAGAAATAAGATGGCCGGGAAATGGCAGCATAAAGTCAAACGGTACAACCCTATTCTACAGCGGAGGAGCAAGTGATAGACACGAATTTGGAGTAGGTTTTGTGATCAATGAGGCACTACTCACAAAAGTTAGTAAGTTCGAAGCGATAAATGAACGTTTGTGCTACATACGTTTTTCGATGCCGAGTTATGACCTAATAATAATCAACTGCCACGCACCTACGGAAGAAAAAGAGGAAGAAGTTAAGAACACATTCTATGAAGACCTCGAACGAGTATATGATACTCTTCCAAGACACAGTGTAAAACTAGTTATTGGAGATATGAATGCAAAACTAGGACAAGAGGAAGAATACAAACCAACAATTGGCAGAGAGAGCTTACACAGTATATCAAATGATAATAGAATAAGATTTGTTAACTTTGCTACCTCCAGGGACATTATTATCAGTAGTACTTATTTCCCAAGAAAAAATATCCACAAGCAAACGTGGATATCACCCAATGGAAGAACATGTAACCAAATCGACCACCTGGCGATCGATAAAGAGCACCGATCATGGATAAAAAACATCCGCAGTTTCAGAGGAGCGGATGGTGATACGGACCATTACTTAGTGGTAGCCACCATGACAAAAAAATTCTCAACCAGCTGGAAGATGAAAAAAAGTAAAAGTAAGCTAAAGATGCTGAATGTTGAGAAAATCAAGGATCCAATAGAAATAAATAAATATAGAAACAATATATCCGAGGAAATCAAAAGAATAAAGAACCAACAGTGCACCACAGATGACAATCAGCAGACGAGGTGGAAGAACTTAAAAGTTACAATTGACATAGCCGCAAAAGACCTCAGAACAAGAAATACAAACATAAAAAAGAAACATTGGTTCAACGAACAATGCCAGAGGGTAATAAGTATACGCAATGAAACGAGATTAAAAATGCTACAAAATACAACTCCAGAAACCACAGAAGAATACAAAACCAAGAAAGAAACAGCAAAAAAAAACAATTAGAAGGGAGAAAAGACTAGCGGAAAAGGAAATGTTGGAAAATATAGAAAAAGACTACAAGAACCCAAGAGAATTTTTCAAAAAATGCAAAACAGTTAGACAAGACTTTAAAGTTCAAACCTTCATCATAAAAGATGATAATGATGACATACTCACAGAACCTACAAAAATAGTTGAAAAATTCCGGCTCCACTTCGAGGAGTTGTTAAATAACAATAGTACCAATGGAAACTTTGATAAATATGAGGAATTGATTTACCAAACAGCAGAAACAGAGTTAGCCGAACCAGATCCGGAAGAAATAGATCTTATCATCAAAGGTCTCAAAAACTTTAAAGCCCCAGGGAGGATGAAATTAACCCGGAACTACTAAAGCTAGCGGGAAAAGACCTAAAGACAGAACTATACCTTCTAATAAAAGACGTATGGAAAAATGAATGTATGCCCAAGGACTGGAACCTAGGGATGATATGCCCAATCTTCAAAAAAGGAGATATGAAGAAAGTAACAAACTATCGTGGGATATCACTACTGGACTCTGCATACAAAGTGTTATCAATAGCCATTTTAAGAAGACTAGAAATATACGCGAAGGATATAATCGGAGAATACCAATGTGGTTTTAAAAAAGGCAAGTCCACGACAGACCACATTCACACGCTTAGACAACTCATGAAGAAACACTACGAGTATAATAAAGACCTACATATACTGTTCGTCGACTTTAAGCAAGCATACGACAGCATCAACCGAGAACAATTGTGGATAATTCTGAGAAACTTTGGCATACCTGACAAATTAGTAAGACTAGTCCAAATGTGTAATGCACAAACATATTGCAAAGTACGGTTTTTAGGAGAAGTATCCACAAGATTTGAATGCAAAACTGGTCTGAGGCAGGGTGATGCGCTATCTCCAGTACTATTTAACCTAGCCCTGGAAAAGGTAGTTCAAGACGCAACAGACACGAAAGAAATGGAGGTAATAGGGACTCATACCATGCTTGCTTATGCAGACGATATCATTATACTAGGAAAATCTAAACACGATGTCGAGGAGAGAGCAAAAAAACTAATAAATGCCAGCAGCAACATGGGACTAGTTATAAACGAGAGTAAGACCAAATATATGGTAATGACTAGGAACGCAACGACCAAGGGTAATCTACACGTCGGAGATCTTACTTTCGAACAAGTAGGAGATTTCAAGTATTTGGGAGTAAACATAAATGAAAAAAACAACATGCATAATGAAATTAATATGAGAATAAATGCAGCAAATAAATGTTACTTCACAATGAGAGAAATGCTATCCTCCAAGCTACTGTCAAGACGTACAAAAGAGCGCCTATACTGTACATATATGCGTCCCATAGTGACGTATGCATGTGAGACATGGTCTAGCACCCAGGGGGATGAAGAAAAACTACAGAACTTTGAAAGGAAAATATTAAGAAAAATTTATGGACCAGTATATAACAAAGAATTGGAAAGATTTGAAAGAAGGAATAATGAAAATCTGCAACAACTATACAATAAACCGAGTATAAGATACTTCTTAATCAGAAAAAGGCTGGAATGGGCAGGCCATGTCTGGCGAGCCGAAGACACGATAATTAAGAAAGTCACGGAAAGTAAAATAACAGGGAAAAGACCAAGAGGCAGACCCCGGCAGAGATGGTATGATAGAGTAGAAAAAGACTTAAAGAAGATCAACCCATTGCTAGATATGGGAGTGGCATCGGATAGGGAGAAGTGGAAAGGCATTTTAGAAGCGGCGATGGTCCTCAATGGACCGCTATAAGCCTAAAAGAAAAAAGAAATATAGCAATTACATTGCAGTTCTTATTTTTTGATTTTTTTATTAATGCTAAAGAGAAAATCAACAAGTTACTCTCCGATCGACTCAAAAAAAAGGACGTGCGAGTTTAGGGCCTCGCTTTATATTTTATCGCGTACGGCAAATACGTAGGCGTTGTGCCGCGTCGGGCTAAGCGGCCTAAAACACTTACGATAGAATTTCTGATCTAATTAATGAAATACATTTGGAATTCAACTTAAATCCTTCTAAAATTATCGCAACATTTACTGATAATGGAAGTAATTTTGTCAAAGCATTCAAAATGAACGGAGTAAAGAGAACAAATGTAATTTTTATCGAAGAGGAAAATTCGGTTGATAATAATGATACCTCAGAATTGAATTTAGAATCAAACGAAAGTAATCAATTTCAATATAACGTAAATGGGACAGATATAGAAAGTATATTGTCAATGCATTTTAGATGTTTCGCACATACTCTTAATTTATGTGTAACTGCAGATATAAAAAGTTCTAAATACCTCTAATGAATTGTCATTAGTACATATTTCATTAATTAATAAATGTAATATTCTTTGAAATTTAACCGAACGGCCAAAATCGGCCGAAATTCTACAAAATATATTAGGAAATACATTAAGTAGGCCCGGAGAAACTTACAATAAAAAAAGGAATAAAAACAGACATAATAGTAGTTGCAAATTGTATAATATTAAAAATCATAATAATTAAATAACAAAATAAAAATATAACTTGTAAAAAAAACAATAAATATCATAAAGAAAATTGTACATTGCAAACATACATGGCAATTTGAAATAAAAAAAAATATTTACAAAACCCATGATTAAGAAAAAAAATGTGTAGGTAATAGCAAAGGAAATAGTAATAACAATCAATATAACCTATTTTATTAAAAATTATTATTATATAAGATCATCTATATTAAAGTTTATAACATATAGCTTTCAGTCATAATAGTTACATTATCACAATATAACAATAAAAATCGGTTATTGTTATGTTACGTGCCACTGGCTAGATTTCAACATGTGCAGTCGATGATGAATTTAATTTAATAAAATGTGAGACTTTAACTTTAATACGTTTATTTAAATAATTCAAATTGTTATAACAATTCATAAAACAGAGTGACGTGAAGTTGCTTGCAGTTCCGTGACTAGAACTCATCTGATTTGTGGTTGATTCGGACCCTCTTTTATATGGCTCGATTGACGTCATTGGAAAGCTGCACCCGGTTGTTTAGTGATTTCCAGGAATAGGGATATGACCTTAAACGATGCTGGCTTCGTAGAACTGCCGCATCTGATAATCTAGATAATTCCTTTTTTATGGTGCTGTTGCCCTTGCTGTTTAAATGCTGACTCGACCTTATTATCTTTAATTAGTACATTTGTACATTAATACCTAGTATTCCTGATTCATTTAATTACCCTTTAGTTATTTGTACATTTGTGTTACACAGTTTTTCTGGTTAACTATTATTATTTTAGATATGACCAGCATATAGATTATTCTTAATATAAGGTTTATATCATTATTCCCGTATTCTAAATATACACATGGTCGTAATATATCACATGATGTATGGAGGCCCATAACAGTTATATGAGTAACATTTCAGTAAAAAATAAATAAAAATTTATGAACAATAACAAAACAAATTTTATAAAAACAGTAACTTATTATAGTAAATAACACACGTATTGATAAATTGATATGATTATTTGAAAAAAAAAATAAAAAACTCTTGAATAAATATAAAATATGTAGTAGGTAATAGTAAAGAAAATCATTATAAAAAAATCAATGTAAAGTATTGGTTTTTTTACTATTGTTGATCGCCGATATAGCTCCTACAATTTCGGCGGTTGGCTATATCGACTTGCGGCGTTAGGGATTCGGGTCACCAAATGAATACACAATACTTATAAATACAATTAGCCACGTATGTGTGTGTACACTCATACAAATATAATAATAATAATATATCAACGTCGTGACGTGATTATATATAATACATAAAAAGGCTTTACCTAGCGGGCGCCCCAATATATATAGATTTAAGAATACTGAATAATACACAATAATAATAATACAATTTCAGACCAATACGATCATACAAAGTATAAATATATAGTTACAATGATTATGATATAATAATCGATAAATTAAGAATGAATACAAATCAATAATGTTACGACCTGACGGCTGACAGCGACATTCGCACGTCTCCACTCCGACGAACTATAATATATCCTGATTGACTGGCAATAAGTGACGGCAACGGGTGGCACACTTCCCAGGCAGACAGGTCACGGGACAGGAAGCTTCAGGGCCGATGGCGAAAGACGAATTTGAATGACCGTGACTCCAGTACTGCTCACGCGGTACACAACCGTGCGATCTCCACAGAGAATAATACGCACGGGTATATGGGTACACTAGTCGTATAATATATACAAGATATACTGCGACCGATCACCAGATGGCACGTGGTAGAAATTATAATAATAAGACACACGTTGGCCAAAACGAGAACCAAGCACACTGGCGTAACCGGCGGGAGCTGAGGAAAATGGTCCGTCAGTCTCAACCGCGGAAAACAGACAGCCACGGCCGGCGAATCTGCTTTAGCTCGCGACGAGTTGTCTACCGATGTAGGAGGGGTAGGGTGCTCGGTGAACTTCAACGCCGACGGCACGATAGCACCCGCCGATAATATCGGCGCGACGTGAAGTTGTTCCGATGTTCGAACAACTATAATTGTATTATAGTTTATAAATATAAAATAGTTTTCAGTCATAATAGTTACATTATCACATTATAATTAATAATAAAAAAAATCAGCTATTGATATAAAGGTGCGTCCACATTTGAGCAAACTTGTGTGTGCGTTGTATTTTGAATTTTGACGAACACGCGTACGTCAAAAATTAGGCATGTTTGGATCGGGCGAGACATGCTTGTGCGTTGCGTATGTGTTCGCGGCGTACAACCAGTGTTGCCAGATGTACGGTTTGGATCGTATTTGTACGGTTATTTGAGGTCTTGTACGGTGTACGATCCAAAAACTAATACCGTACATAAAAGTACAGTTATCTAACAAAATTTATTCACAAGTATGAAAAATATAATTTTTTTCTAATTTTAGCAAAATAAAAACTCGGTGAATCGGTAATAATAAAAATAATTAATATAATAATAATTTATATTAATAATAAAATAATAATATCAAAAATAAAACAATGTTTAACAAAATTACATACAAAAAAAACAAAATACTTTAAAATATTTAAGTTGGAAGGTAACTAAATTAACTAAAGTCAGACTTCAAATTTACATTAATACAGTCATAGATGGTGGAATTAAAAAAAAAAAAAAAATGGTAATTGAAAATCAATGTATTAAATAGAATCTTAGGTATTTTCTTAGGTAGGTTGCAATTACACATTTTCTGTCATAATTATAGACCTTATACTAACAGTGGCGTAATTTAGTCATGGTTGTGGGGGGGATGACATTTTTGTACATTTCACCAACTACCCCCCCTCCTCAATTTTTTTTTATATCATGTAAGCAATAAGCACTTCTCAATACAAGTATACAATATTGTATACATTAAAATAAATAATAACATAATATGTAGGTACATTAAAACATTAAATTTATTGGTACATACTACGTAGGTCCTAGATACATAATAACAAATTATAATAAAAGATCCATTCTACGTGGTCTTAATGCTAATTCATTAAGCACTTCTTCAGGGTCAACTTTGACATTTCTATGAATTGACAACAAAGCAAGACCATTTAATCGATTCTGTGGAACAAAAAAGTAAAGCATTATACCTACATAAATTTAATCTCTAGTCTCTACCACAGAAAGTATATTATGAAAAATATTGAATATATTTTAATTAAGATTCAAACCTTAGACAATGAGTTTCTTAAGTATGTTTTCACTCTTTTCAGAGTTGAAAACATACGTTCTGGCGATGATGTTGACACTGGTAATGTGCATAGCACTTTAAGAAGAAAATAAATATTGGGGTAGATATCTTTTTTACAATTATCTAGTGCCTCAAGTCCGGTGTTTGGTATTCTTTCAGATCTTTGTATCTTGGTTCGCCACAGTTTTAATTCAACAAAAGAATCATTAGACACCATTGGGGAGTAAAATTTAATTAATTCAGTAAATTCAACTTCATATTTTTCAGTAAGCTCATCTTTAGAAAATAAGCATTCAAATCCTATAGAATGATTAAATCAAATAATTAATTAATTAAAATGTTACAAAATTTTCAAATCAAAGTGCAAAAAATTCCAATTTTATAATAATTAAATAGCTACCATTAAAAATAGATGCATGGGATAAAAATTTTTCAGTCAACTCGCTTATAAAAAACTCTAGATATGGAATAAAAATTGTAATCCTATAGTATTCTTCAACATCTAAATTTGCATTATCTGAACAAGGATTTCCTCTATTTGCTTGCCTTTTTGTTATTCTTTTTACAGCTAGCTCAAGTTCAAATACCCAAGCCATAGCCTATAAATAAAAATGTATTAAATTTTTAAATAATACATTTATAATATTATTGTTAATTAATAATTAGTTTTAGAAAATAACACTCACTTCAGCCTGTAAAAATAGTTTATGGAACTCTTCTTCTGCATTGGCCCTTATTAGTTCTAAATTCTTTATAACATCATTAGAAAGTTCCACTGCTTCTTTCGGATCAATTCTTATTTTTTGTAATTGCTTACACAAAGGTAAGCCATACGAAAACAATAACTAAAATTACATAAATATAATTATAAAAATAATTTGCTGGAAATTATAGGTAACTATATAGTTATTGATTTACTTTAACAACTTGAAGTGATATAATAAATTCTGAATCAATTGATTTAGACAGTATAGAGGCATCTGTTCCTGATGAGTCATGAGAAATTGAAATATTGTCTAAAGCATCCATGACATATGGTAACAGTTCAGCAAAATCATTGACAGCATCATATCTTTGTATCCAACGCGTAGCACATAGCCTCTTTAATGTTTTAGTATTTGGTGTTTCATTTGCATTTTTAATACAATTCAAAAGCACATTGTTACGTTTTGGAGTATTAAAAAAGTCGTAAAGTTTCTCAATAATACTGAGACAGTTTCTAATTGGTTGAATATTTGATGCTTTTGAAACTGCTAAATTTAACGTATGTGCAGCACAATGAACATATATGGCTTTAGGATAATTTTCTCTAACTATTGCTTGAACTCCTTTGTATTTACCGCTCATATTTGATGCACCATCATACCCTTGTCCAATTAAATATTCACAGTTAATACCACAACTTTTTAAACCTGAGAACACAAAACACACTACAACTAGTATGCAATTATCAATAAATTACTTAAATGATTGTTTTTATAAATAATTACCATTTATTATAGCAGATGCCAGGTCATTTCCCGTTAAACTGTGAATAATAACAAATTGAAGAAAACTTTCATTAACCATATTGTTATTGTCTATAAAACGAACGCATAATGTCAGTTGTTCTTTTGTAGCAATATCTGTTGTTTCATCAGCTAAAACTGCAAATCCCTTAGCAGCATTTACTTTCCCAACTATTTCTTTTAAAATTAATTTATCACAAATACAAATAATTTCGTTTTGCATTGTTGGTGATATGTATTTGTAACCTCTTTCTTCTTCTATAATACTATTTAAAAAAGTATCACCACGGGATCTATACTTCAATATTGCCCGAAAATTACCTTGATTTTCAAATTCTACAATAATAAAAATCAAGTTTATACAATTTAATATCCACTTATAAATTAAGATATCATTAACTCAACCACTCAACATTATTAAAATATAAAATAGTAAAATACAATACATATTACCAAGTTCTAATAGTTACCATTTATTTTTCCAGAATCACGATGTCCTCTGAGTGCAATTTCTTGTCGTCCACATAATATGACACATTCAATTATTGGAATTAGACGACTTCTATTCAATTTAATTTTTTCTGTCCTATCTGTTTCTAATTTTTCAATTATAGAAACTTGTTTATGATCAAGTATAGTTAAAAAATGGTCAGCATCTAATACAGACGATAAATGGTATTTCAACTGGGAATGATTTCGAAATGTCTAAAATTAATAAGAATACGTAATTCTACAGTTAAATACATAAAATATAATAATTTTAAAAGTGTATATAATATAATTAATCTATGAAATATATAAACAAAAGATATCAAAAATAATTAAATACCTCTTTTGCTTTTTTCCAGTTTGAAAAAGCAATTGAAACTAGTTGCCCCAGAGACTGGCTACCAATCCCGCCATATTTAGCAAAAAGCAAACAGTATTTGCAAAAAACTCCTTGTTTAATTTCTGAATAAACAAGCCAATTAAATTCTGTAAACCATTTATATTGAAATTTCAGACCTCTTGCTTTATATTTTTCTAACAATGGAAACTCATAATTTACATTTGGTACCCACACATTTCTAAGCACCTATAATATTACATTAAAAATAAAGCAAATAATCAAATTATATTTAGTAGTTAGTAGAATATTGTATAAAGATAAAATAATGGATTTGGTATGCAAAATAGCTTACTAGTGGCTAGCTTACACTACTATACTTAACTTACAAGCTTTTTATCAGCATCAGTAAGTGTACAATTAGTAAAAAGCCCTATATCATTTGATCTAAAATGAGTTTCCAATTTATTATCAATAATTTCATCCTGAAGAAAATAACAAAAATCCAAATTTAAAGCTAAGCATTAACGCATTACACAATTAAGCAAATAGTATTCTTAGTTAATGCTTATGCACTATGCAATAACTAGTTTTTTATATCAAATCTACACTAAATTAAACTTCTAGATAATATTTATTATTACTTGTTTTAATGTTGAACATGAAGGCTGATCTACTGACAATACAATATTCTGTGTCTCTGGGTCACTAATTTTAGTTTGATTTGGATGATTCTTTAAAATGTATAAAATAAATATAAATTGGAGTTATAAAAACAAGATATAAATTGATCTTAGTAATATGGTACTTACATCATCACAGCTTTCTTTATTATTACGACTTTTTTTTGAAAAATATGTAAAAAGTGTATTTTTAGTATTATCATCGTTTTTCCTTTTACCTTCCATTTTTAAGAATTAAAAAATGCTATTATAATTCAACGGTGTTTTATTTAAAAAAAAAAAAAATAAGGAATAATAAATAAATATTAAATAAAAGTTGTGTTGCACTTTCATTCGAAAACGAATCACTAATGTATTAATTTAATTCACAAAACACAATGACATAATCAGACAATATCACAATATGAGCCGATAATTACCAAATGAGAAAAGACTGATGGAGGTCGGAGTCCGGAGAGTCGTTACGATTGTGAATATTCCGATAAACCGATTATGTGGAAAATCCATCAGTTATTTTTAGCGGCTGTAATATTGTTAGATAATAATATAATATTATGGAATTCGGGTGATTTTTGTTATATTTATAAAATATACCGTAATAAAATAAGTACAAAATAAGTACATAAATCGTCAAATGTGTTTGACGATAAAAAAAAAAGGGTCATTGGGGGGGATACGACACCCAAATCCCCCCCCGTAATTACGCCACTGTATACTAAGTATTTAGTATAAGGTAGTAATGGGAATAATCGAGAGAAAATAATCGAGTTGCTCGGTCAAAAATAATCGAATGAAAAATTAGTAATAACTATTTATATATTTACTAGTTTATACTTTATAGTAGTTGGTATAATTATTCGTATTACGAAAACTGAACTACTAATCTACTTATCTACTAGTTTTGACCTTGAGTCAGGGCATTTTTTAGTGATATTTTACTAGGTGTCCACTTTTCAGAAAAAAATTAACTAACATTTATTAATTAAAAAAAAACAACAAATTATAAAATTAATACAAACTTTGTTCTTATATATTATATTTAAAAATACATATTATATTTCATTAATGGCTAAAATGGTTTTTTTTTCTGAAAAATTTACTGATGAAGTCACGATGCTTATAAGTGGACAAATCAGGTTCACGATAGCGTCTTTTTTTTTTTTTAAAAATGCTATAACAGCGGGCCGAGGATCATAGTGCGCGGTTCCAACTCCATTCAATGATACATACAGACGATAATTAATGGTTTCTTCTAATAAGCTTATTTTATGATTAGTTTTTATTTGATTATAATGTGAAATCACTTTTTCTGTCGTCATTGAATGGGGGCAAACAATTAATAGAGTAACAAATAATTTTTGTAATATGCCACTAGTTTTAGCAGCTATAGTCCTTAATTTTAATGAATATTGAGTTCCTTTATCGGTTGTATCAATATTTGGAATATCTTATATCATTGGCCAGAAATCAGTTACATTATTAACAAACTCTAAAACTTTATCATGACCGAAAATATTTTCAACCAACTGACAGCCTGCTTCTATAATTTCTTTGCAAGAATTTGCAGAGATTAGTTTTATCATCTGACTTGTAGTTTCATCTTTTTCAACGTTTAGGCGTTGACATAAAAAGTTCTTAAACGATAAAACAATTTCTTGTCTAACTGGACCCCAGCATCTGTGATTATTATTTACAAATGTATTATAGATTCTTCGATTATTATTATTTCTTGGACTTGGTACATCATTAACATTATCGATTTCATCAGTATCTTCATCAACATCAATGTCATAAAGACTGAGATATCTATCTTCTATACCGCCAGGTATTAGACCATCAAGAATTAAATCTAATTTTCTAGTAGCAGAATCCCTAGCTGTTAAAACATCTGGTAGAATCAAGTTATCCTTTTGAAGTTGTTGTTGTAATGTCTGCATTATTTGTGTAATGTCCGCCATTAGAAGTGATATTTTAAACTGTAAAAAATCATTATTCCACGTTCTTAACATTCCACTTGCAGTACTTTTATCAGTTTTAGAAAACTTCTTATTTTCATCTGTGATAATATCTTTCCAGAATAACTTACATTCAGAAAGATTATTTATAACTGATAGTATTATATTTCTAGTATGCTCTGAAAATCTAACCTCAAAATATTTAGGAAATGTAACAAATTTCTTTTCTTCTCTTCTTCTCCAAATTTTTGTTTCAAAAGTTTAGTTTTTAAAGGTGAAGTGTGAAAGTATGAAGCTATGCTTGTCAAATTCATAAGCCATATTTTCATTTCAGGTACACTTGAAATAACTGATTCCATTGCCAAATCAGAACGATGACAAGTACACCAGACTGTTAATAATTTATGTCCTACATGATCTTGTAAAAGTTTCCATAGACCTGTATTTTTTCCTGTATTTGCAGCTTCTCCATCAGTTGTAACCCCAACTAAGTTATCAGTGCAAAGACCTATTTGATTCAAAATTATTTTTGTAGCTGTTAATAAACCTTTAGCTCCATAATCTTCAGGAGAAATAACACCTAAGAAAATACTGTGAGAATTTCGGCTGAATTTTCTTTAGGTATATACCTTGCAGTTATAAATTTATTGTCTTTATTTGACCGATCTGAACTACCATCGACTTGAATAGCATAACATAAAGCATTTGTCATGTTCTCAGATAATTTTTTCCTTTCTAATGTACCAACAATTTTTAACATTTAAGAATAAACTACAGGGTCCCTATAATGTAAATCTGAAGGAGAAGGATCAAAACTTTCTAATTTAGCATCCCAATTTTCTTCTAATTTTGCTTGTACAGATGATGCCATCATGCCTGATAATGAACGAGCTGGTCATGTCCTTGCACTTGGAGTTTCTAATAAACTATCATTGTATACATCAATACATAAATGCAGTAAATGATTAATAACTTGAGATTGATGATTTATTAAAATTTTGATCCATGGATGACTTTCGCTTTGTGTATCCCAAGCTTCTTTTCCCTTCTTTAAGTCTAAGGCGACAAGATGGGCTTCAGAGTTTAAATGATCAACTACTCTTTCCAATTTCTGTCTACTTTCAATTTGAATGCCTCCAGACATTAACACTAGTCCGTTTTTTGAATATTTAGAAATCTCAGATTCAAATTCTTTACAATATATACATACCATATATGGTCTGTTACGGTTTCCTATTTTTCTAGTTTCTTTTATTAGACAGTTAAAATGCGTAAGAAGCCATTCCACTTGTAGTTTACTCCCTTTATACCATAAATCACCACTAATACTAGTTTCATTATTAGATCCATTACCATTATCCAAGCCATTATATGTAGTCAACTCAACAGGCCCAACATCTCTCTGAAAAGCATTAGTGTCTATGTAAGCATTAAGCAATATGCATTTAATCTATCTATCTAACAAGCAATATAGCAAATAATATGATATTCCATTAAGTGAATTATATATTATAATTTCATGCCAACATATAATAAATATTAATAATATTATATTATATTACATAGGTACCTATCAATTATTACAATTTTTAAGGTGATATAAGATATTATACTAAGGTAATTATTGGGAATAACATAAATAATGTTTTACTACATTTTGTTTTTTTCCAATAGATAGATAGGTAGGTATGTCAAAATATTTCATTAGGTACTTCAAAATGTATTTTAATATTTTACAGTAAGTATATGCAACAAATATATTTGAAGTATATCAGTTCATAAGTTCTTAATATGAATTACTCTATACTTTATACTGATCATAAAACATAATATGTTAAGATGGACAATTTACCTCATTACTGCTATTTTCATTTTTATTTGTTTTTGATTTCTACATCTCAACATCTTTCTGAAAAGCATGAGTACCTATGTAAGCATTAAGCAATATGCATTTAATCTATATATCTAAGAAGCAATATAGCAAATAATATGATATTCCATTAAGTGAATTAAATATTATAATTTCATGCCAACATATAATAAATATTAATAATATTATATTATATTACCTAAGTACCTATCAATTATTACAATTTTTTAGGTGATATAAGATATTATATTAAGGTAATTATTGGGAATAACATAAATAATATTTTACTACATTTTGTTTTTTCCAATAGATAGGTAGGTATGTCAAAATATTTTAGTAGGTACTTCAAAATGTAATTTAATATTTTACAGTAAGTATATGCAACAAATATATTGTGAAGTATATCAGTTCATAAGTTTTTAATATGAATTACTCTATACTTTATACTGATCATAAAACATAATATGTTAAGAATAACAATTATTTATTTACCTCATTACTGCTACTTTCTTTTTCATTTGTTTTTGATTTTTTGTTGAAATAAAACAGTAAATTATTTTTTCTTTTTTCCATCGTTAAATTTCAATATTTATTAGTTTTAATAATAAAAATACGACGTGTTTACCCTTTACACTACATAATTCAAATTTTAAACTTCATTATGTGATTATTAATATTAAATAATGAAAAGTAAAACCACGGTTAAAGATATACTATATATATATATATATATCTTAAACCTTGAGTAAAACACATTAGATAAATAATACTGATAGTAGTATTACAGAAAAGATGTAATCACTTATCACTTCAAATAAGAACACTCATACATATATATATACATATATATGAGTGTCTGTGTTACGGACACTCCGAAAAGTCTGATTACGACCATGTAAATTAAGCCAAGTAAATTTACTTTATCATGATTACGACCTAAAGGCTACCAGTGTTGCCTTGCAAGAAAACCATTTTTATTTTCCAATAATGTAGTTTAAAATTAATTAATTTTTGAAATATATAATTAATAATATTACCAACAAACAACTATTACATTTTTTCTGTATCATTTAGATACAGGACGTCAGGACACCCAGTGGGCGAATTATTTCATTACTGGGTGTCCAACTAGTCTTAACTGGGTGTCCATTTGGACACAGAAAACATACTTAAAAAATGCCCTGCCTTGAGTCTATATTTTCGACTCATGCTACTCGTGGAACTGGTCGTTAGACAAATAATGATGAGTATAAGGTTATTTTCTCAGAACGTTTATATCGATTATTAATACTTCAATTGAACATTTCTAATGATTATTTCGAGACATCTCGCAATTCTAAAAATGTCTCGATTACTAATATTTCGATTACTGAAATCATTTGATTATGCCCATCACTTGGCTATACTCAATCTGTACTATTTGGAATTGTTAAAGAAATGGTTTCTATTATCATTTATATCGATTCTTCTTCTTCGTAGTTGACGGCATTCAAGACCAAACTGACAAATATATACCATGCCATCTCTCTCTATGCTCTGCTAGGATTCACCAATCAGCATCCGGTTTAGCCGGCTTCAAATCTTTTGACACCTGGTCTTCCCACCTCAACCTTGGTCTACCATGCGGTCTTACACCTTTTGGAGAGCTACATAGTACCTTGTGTACATTTATATCTATTATGAATTATAATTGTTTTGGTATATTTTAATTGTATTTGTATCGTACATTTGTTATCGTTAATCGTTCATTTTATATGTTTAAATCGTCAGCGTATTTAGGCCCCTAGTGACCTAGTAAGTTATAAAAATTAAATGCTATCAGTTTTCTCGAATAATTATAATAAATATTAAAGAAACAACTCGGTTTTTTTAAACGTTTAAAATGTGACCCGGTAGTAAGCAATGTTCTATGGTGTGAGAGCATTTTAAAAAAAAAACGTTGACAAAACTACAGTTAGTTGTCAAATTTGTAAAAAAGATTTAAAATTCTATCGAAATACAACTAATTTAAAAGGTAGGTACCTAAGTATAAAATAATTATTAATTTCTTTTATATTGAATAGTAGTAATTATATAAAATTTTATATTATTATTATATTGTTATTTATCTTATTTGTTTTTACAAAGAGCACTTAAAACGGAAACATCCTACTGCACTTATTATTCCTGCTTCTACAACAGACGATCCAGATTCTGAATTGCATTCTATTGAGTCTATTAATAATTTATCGAATTTTCAATCTTCTTCAACAAATTCTAATTCACAAACTGAATTTTCAACTTTAAACCAACCTTTAGCTTAACGCTCTCGTCAATTTAAATTATATGGTACAACAAAAAATAATGAACTAACCGTCGCAGAAAATAATGAAATTGACGAATGTCTTGTAAAAATGATTACCGCCGATTATTAACCCTTGTCAATAGTCGAAAATGTTGGCTCTTTAGAATATTCAAAAAAATTACAAACATTATACACTCTTCCAAGCAGAAAATTATTGGCTAGCAAATTGTTGCCTGATCAATATAATGTAATTTTCTTAAAACTAAAATATATGTAGGAAAACGTAAACGATGTATCAATCACTACGAATATGTGGACATCAGATTCTACTATGTCATAAATTACCGTAACTTGTCATTTTATATTCAATGATTGTTTGTATTCCCCAGTTCTTGCAACTAAAGAAGTTATTGAATGTAATACCGGGGAAAACATTGCTTCGACACTTTTAAACATATTTAATGAGTGAAATATTTCAAATAAAATTGTAACTATAGTTTCGGACAGTGGAGCAAATATAGAACATGCTATAAATAATCATCTCCTAAAATATCATCACCCTTGAGTGGCACATACCCTAAATTTCAGTGTGAATGAATCCATTATTCAAAATGCAGAGTTTCTCAGGTTGCTAAAAACATGTCGAGCTATAGTGGGTCACTTGAAACAAAGTAATCTTGCAACAGAAAAATTAAAAGAATTTCAGAAACAAATGGGCCTCCCCGAGTTGAAAGTGAAACAAGATGTAAGCACTCGGTGGAACTCAAGTTTAATCATGATTGAAAGGCTCATCCAAATTAAAAATCCTTTATCTGCAGCTATGTCATCACTTCGACGAGCTCCAAATTGCTTAACTGCGAACGAATGGGATTTAATAACAGATTGTGCTCCAATTTTAAAACCTTTCGAAAGTATAACGACAGAATTATCCAGAGAAAAATACCCTACTTTATCTTTAGTAATACCACTAGTGAGAGGCCTTCAATGTATGGTTAAAAAAGTAAGACAAGAAACTGATGCCTGTATTTACTACAAAGTAATTTATTAGATGTTATCGCAAGGCGGTTAGTATCTCTAGAAAAAAATAAAATTGTTTCAAAATCAACTTTATTAGATCCTAAATTTAAAAAAAACTGCATTTGGATTGGAAGATAATGCCAATAATGCTCAAAAATGGTTAGTTGAAGAGTGTACAACAATTATTTCTATTAATAATGACGTATATGATAATAATATTAATAATATAAGCGAAACATCAGCTTCATTAACTTCAACAGGGTCATCTTATTCTACATAGGATCATTTTGATCAAAATGTAACAGAAATCAGAAATGTCATATGTCCAAATGTTTCTGCAACATTAATGATGCGTCAATACTTAGAGATACCCCATTTGCAATAAGAAAAAAATAGTTAGGAATTTTGGAAACAGCACAAGATAATATTGCCCGAATTATACAAACTTCAACAAAAATATCTCTGTATACCAGCGACTTCAGTTCCTTCCGAGCGGCTATTTTAAAAGCTGGATTGCTAACAAATGATCGTCGAAATAGGCTGTCACCAAAAAATGTAAACTATATAATTTTTTTAAACAGTAATTTAAATATTTTATAAATCGTTAACATATCGTTGTTTTTCTTACCTTTTATTTTATTTTGTTTTATTTTAAAGATTTTATTATATTTAAACATTAAAAAATATTATAAATTTTATTTTATAATATTTATATACAAAAGTATTTTATAGATCTTGATTAGAGCTGGCGAGTTATCGACCATAAATTTGAGTAATATTATTTGAGTGATTCTTTTCTATTCGATTATTATATCTCGGTGAATACTTACTATTCTCACGATTAAAATAATCGAGTAAATCACTCGATTATTATAATATCTCGATTACTAATCTCCCGATTATAGAAATCATTCGATTATTCCCATCACTAGTATAAGGTTTTAGTGGTATCCGTAGTCGGATATCACTAATAAAATTTAGACTCGACCAGAAGGGTAATGAATAAATTGAAACGCAGTTGATACGAGTATAAAAGCATAATGCTTGACACGAGACAAAATAATAAAAATGAAATAACAAAAAATGGCGCTCGACAAAGCATAAAAACGTAAGTGCAATGCGTAAACGGCAACGAAAATGGCGGTGTGCGGAAAACGTACGGACGTGGGTCTGGTTCGACGGATCGGAGGCCAGAGGGTCTATTCTCGAAATGAACGATCAAACGTGTACGTTATAATACGTATACGAACAATTCGTCACCTTTGCTCGTCAACGTTCACTAACTCGTATTCTTGAACCACATGCAAGCAATGTTTACGAATTATTCGTATACGAACAAATTATACGTAAGTAATAGTAAAATTTCAGTTGGTCATACTGTAATTTTACTTCTTATCACAATGATGGTTAACTATAACGTTATTGTTTTGAATGTTATTATCGGTGTGACGGTTTTTGTTTGAATTTATTTAAAATGGATTTTAAAAAAATGATAAAGCCAAATACAACCGACCGACAAAAAAAGTTACTGGTTGATTATGTTATGTCTTATCCCGAACTTGTTTCGGGTAAAAATACTAACAAATCCACGGTAAAACAGAGACAGAAGTTGTGGGAAAAGATATCTTCAAGTTTAAATTCTGAAGTTGGACCTTCAAAGTCATGGACCGAGTGGAGAAAGGTACCTATTATTTTTATGTATTTCATTTTATTTCACTAATATTTTATTTACATTTATAGACTTGGTGTGATTTAAAAACTAATATAAAAGGCAAGGCCGGTGCAGCAAAGAAAGAAATGAGTACGACAGGTGGAGGAGAAAGTAATTTAGAAATGTTTAGTGATATTGAGAATAAAATATTGGAAATGATTGGTCCAACTATTGTTGAAGGACATAGTTCAGTTGTTGAAAGTATGGCGGACACGTCCTTTTTTGAACAACAATCGTAAGTTTTATATGTACCAAGTTGATGCTTAGTTGTCAATGTTGAGCATTATCAAGATAAATTATCTAAATAAATAATTAATTATCTTTTATCTTATCTAGATAATAAATTTAATTGATCATCTGATGAATTATCTTAGATGAATAATTGTATTATCATACCCAATTCATCTAGATAAATAAATTATGGGATTATTTTTTTTTCAAATAATGTAGTCTGTACACAACTACTAATTATTGTGATATTTGAAAAACAGTATCGTTATTCGTGGTTCTTTGAACAAAATTTATTAAAATATTAATTAAGTTTATTAACGTCATTTCCTGCAATAAAATTAAAATTCATTTATATTATTTGAAATAAACATTATAAATTACAATATATAGAATATTGAAACATAAAATGTAAACATAATTAATAAAAAAAAAGTAGCCTTAAGTAATTTAATTTCTTAGGCAGGTACTATTGAGTTTAAAAAAAGATACTTCGACATTATTTCATGTTATTCTTTCTATAATTTGGAGTTAAATTACATAATTTACAGACTACATTTAATATTTTATTATTATTTTAGAATAACCATTTAACAATAATTGTTCGATCCCTTTGTCCGAACTGAATTCCCGCCGGTCATGGACCTGGGTATGATCGATGACCACGCTCTGTCATCCGAGAAGTTGGCGACACGTCCGTTAACTGGTTCGGCAACGACACGTTCGCCGCCGCCATCGTTCGGCGCGTCCGTTTTGACTACTGCTTTGTGTGACGTTGTTTTTACGTTTTTTTACTTCCGTTCGTCGCTCCACGAAGTACACGTGCTCCAGCTCTTACGTCGATCTTGACGATAAATTGATTTTAATCAGCTCCGTTCGTACCAAGCTTTGTGGTTCCAGCACGAAGACGTACTAATACGTTCTTGTGTCAGTACGGCAATCTATAAAGTGTGCGGCATATCGGTGTTCTCCGTTACCCACGTGGTCCAGCTCTATTCAGCTCCGAAGACACGGCAGCTCGGCCTTCTACACAGCAGATCAGCTACGTTGCAAGTCAGTGCAGCTCAACCCCGGGTGCAGTCCTTCAGTGCGGTGCTTCCCACTACCCTAATTGTATAACGGTGTTCCCCGTCCCCGTTGTTATTTATATATATCTGTTAATATATAATTAATTGTTATTGTAATCTTTCTTTTATGTTAATCGCCTGCAAATAAGTGTTACCTATTACTTCCAAGGTTCCGGAGGACCGTGTGTACGACGACAACCTTGTCAAAAGGCTCGTTGGTCACAAACAATAATTTTGTTTTGTTTTTTATTTATAATATTTAGTATTATTATATTTTACTTACTTATTACCTAATAATATTGGATATTTTTTTAAGATTTAGATTTATCTACAAAATAATAATAGGTAGTGCTATTACTAATCATTTGATCAGTAAAAACTACATTTATAAATTATAACATTATTAATCAATTGATTTTCTTTAATTGCCAGTTTAGATTTTTTATGAAGTACCATGTAATTTTTGGTAGAAAAAGAAAATTGTAAAATATTAAAAATAAATTTTCATTTAATGCTTATTCATAAAGGTCGTTTAAAACGACTCGTTTTTATATTTTACTCTTATCATTATTTTAATTCGATTCGATACAACGAGGAAAAAGGATCGATACTTTTCTTTCGATACATACTCATATCGGTCCATTCGTTTCGATATTTTACTCATATCGGTATTTTCATTCGATCCGATACCAAGTAAAAGTATCGATACTTTTTTTTCGATACCACGTCCCTAGGTGTGCGTCGAAAATAAAATATAACGCACACACAAATTTGCTCAAATGTGGACGCACCTTAAGAATAACATTTTAATAATAAAATAAATAAAAACTTGTGAATAAAAACAAAACAAAATCTATAACTAGTTAGACTTATAAAGATATTATTATTTTTCAGAACACTAGAAAAAAAATACTTATTGCATATGTTTCAAACGGAAACACTCTCTTTCAGGCATAAAACATAAATGTATGTTACATTTTATGCAATACACGTGGGTTTTGTAAGCACAGTGCTTACACCTACTTTTATCAGGCTTGGTTTTGTAATTAATCTTTTAACTGGCCCTAAGTGTTTTCTAGACGGGAAATTTCTGCCACAAATACTGATAAGCATAGGTGTGCGCAGACTTTGACTGCAGGGGGGGCCCTTAAACATTTTCCAAATATTCTTGTACTTATGAATACTGGTATAATAAAATATTTAATTGTTAATTTTACAATGTATTTATTAATTCAATAGGTATACTAATATAAAAACTAAAACAAAATACGTATAAAGGTATTAAAATACATAAAATAATAATAATAATACATAATTATAATAAATTACCATAATAAAATATATACCATACATTTATTCATTTATTCATTCACTAATAAAATATATTAAACACATAAAACAACACAGATAGATTAGGTTAAAGAAAATACAACTTTTTGTTTTAACAAATAAATATATAATCACAAATTTTAACTCATGTACTAACATTTAACAATTATATACCATTATATACCATATGTTTACTTTCCAACATAATTAAAATATTTATTACTAAAATTCATCAACTATATTAAATACATAGAACTCAAATCAATTAAGTTAAAACAAAACAAAAAATGGTAATTTGAAATTTAGTATACAACATTTTTGTTAAATTATACATTTTAAATCTAAATGTCAATGAACATCAATAATAATACCTTCTTCAGATGTAGCTGAGTTGTCAGGATTGATATTTTTTAAATTCACAATCTTAATATAAGTACACAAAATAAACCAATTAAATAATTAAAATACATACATTCTTCAACATTTAATTCTTGAATATCTTCAGTTTCTATTTGAAGAACTTCTTTTTGCAAAACATTTGTATTTACAATACCTGGATCAGTTGGCTCTAAAAATAAATAATAATAATGTAAGTATCATTATGTCAAAAAATTATTAACTAATCAGTAATCATAATCGTTTATGGTGTTTAAATATTCAATACAATATAGTCTATAATTACTTACCAGGACTAGATTTCATTTTTTTTGAAAAAAATGCTGTTATTTTAGGTCCTTCTCTTTTATTTGATGGCACTGGAGTAGAACTCGTTGTAAACAATAAAATTATTAAAAATTAAAATAATAAAAGTAAAAAATACACGAAATATCAAATAATTTAAAATTTAAACGGCAGTTGTTGCATGAGTAGCATGACGTTTATTATATTATCATTTATCATGTTTGTTATCACTGTTCACTATCTTATTACGATTATACAACAATGAAGAACGTTTCGTAACGTTCCGTACACGAAACGAAAACACTATAAATTAATAACACTGCAACACTGATTCTTGATTACAACAAAAATATTATAAAATGTAAAATTTAAAAATTTTCGCTGTCTAGTATAATATAGATATCTATGCATTTATTAAAGAAAAGGCCTGAGGTCGCAGGTGAAGTCGCGGCCCACCCGGCCACCCCGTGCGCACGCCTATGCTGATAAGTTCATAAAAGTGAGATCTCTTTATGATATTTAAAAAAAAAAGATTTTATGAGTTACTAGTAGAACGCAATTTAAGTATCGATGAACAAAAAGTTCCTTTCAAAGATAAGTTGTGTGTAAAGCAATACATGAGAGAAAAACTTCACCCTTGGGGAATAAAATTATTTTTGATGTGTGGTTCCAGTGGCATTGTATATGATTTTTTGATGTTTCAAGGAGGTACAACTAAATTATATCCTAATATACAAAAAGTTTTTGGTCAAGGTGGATGTGTTGTTATGCATTTTATCGAAAGATTAAAAAGATATTATCAGCACTAGCAGGTAAAAAAATATATGCTGCTGGTAAAGTACGGGTTCCAAGATTTTGGCATTCTCCACTTATAAATGATAAATGTTTATCTAAAATGGGTCGTGGAACATCATTCGAAATTACAGGAACAGCGGCGAATCAAAAAAATGAAGTTGACCTTATAATATAGTTATGAACTCAAATTGTATTAGATCTGGTAAAACTGAAAATATTAAACGTTGGGATAAAAAAAATAAGCAGTTTATTGATATTGAAAGACCTGAGATTGTGTCCTATTTAATAAATCGATAGGCGGAGTAGATCTATATGATCAGCTTGTCAGTTTTTACAGAATATTTATAAAGTCACGTAAATGGACATTGAGATTAGTTGTACATTCATTTGATATGGCTGCAGTCAATAATTGGTTGAAATATAGAAAAGATGCCCTGGATCATGGGCTTGCACAAAAAGATACAACGGATTTACTAGAATTTAAAGAACGTTTAGGAAAAACTCTGATTGCAGTAGGTATATCTGCTACAATTCAAACTCCACCAAGGAAAAGAGGTAGACATTCATCATCTCCAGTACAACAATCGGTGGTTAAAAGATTAATAACAAAACCAAGCCTGATAAAAGTAGGTGTAAGCATTGTGCTTACAAAACCCACGTGTATTGCATAAAATGTAACATACATTTATGTTTTATGCCTGAAAGAGAGTGTTTCCGTTTGAAACATATGCAATAAGTATTTTTTTTTCTAGTGTTCTGAAAAATAATAATGTCTTTATAAGTCTAACTAGTTATAGATTTTGTTTTGTTTTTATTCACAAGTTTTTATTTATTTTATTACTAAAATGTTATTCTTAAGGTGCGTCCACATTTGAGCAAATTTGTGTTTGCATTGTATTTTATTTTCGACGCACACTTCGCCTTATTTTTTTTTATATTTTGTCACCATGCGTATATAATAACATGATACTTTCATCTAAAAATTGAAGACTTTTCAAACACTGTAAGTATATTTTAGTTAAATTGTTTTGTATACCTAGCTAATAATACTATTCTATAGACAATTATCTGTACTTGAAAATAAATATATATAAGTGCAATTTGACGTGCCTTAGGTTTGATAATAAAACGATTTATAACTAACGGACTAATGGGGTAATATTACGCATTTGTTCCGGGGGAATTATACGCACTATAATGCGCATCATTACCCCTTACCTAAATATTAATATTAGTTTAGAATTATTTCAATCTATCAAAATGTTTGTTTTAAACTATATCAATTAATATACTTAATAAAGATGAAAAAAATTTAAATAACAAAATATTTATTCAATTTTTAAAACTATTTTAATCATTTGAAATATTTACTTTAAATTATATTAATTATTATAATCTTTCTTTTAGACAACATTTTTTAATAAAAATGGGTAGAACGTATCAACGTAAAAGTGAACATGCTTCTTGGAAACCTGAAACTTTACATGCTGCTTTAATAGCTATTAGGTCTGGGAAAAAAATAAGAGCAGTCAGTAGGACTTTTAATATACCAGAATCAACTCTTCGCCTCAGAATAAAAAATCAAAATACCGGTGGTCCTAAATTGGATAGGAAACCAACTTTTACCTATGACGTTGAACTAGAGTTAGCTTATCAATTTTTAAAATTGGCCAAATTTTTTTATGGGTTGACGCCAATTGAGTTAAGGAGACTGGCATTTCAATATGCAGAAGCAAATCATATTCCGCATAGATTTAATAAGGACACAAAACTAGCAGATCCAGATTGGCTTCAGCTATTTATGAAAAGACATCCAAATATTTCCTTAAAAAAACCAGAGGGTACAAGTCTTAGTCGAGTCACATAATTTAATGAGACAAATGTTAAAAATTTTTTTGAAAATCTAGAAGAATGCTTAAATAAATATGAGTTACACGGTAAAGCTGATAAAATATATAATGTTGACGAAACTGTTATCACAGTTCAAAAACCTTCAAATATTTTAGGTCCAAAAGGACAAAAACAAGTTGGTTCTTTGATAAGTTGGGAGAGAGGAAAAACCGTAACAACTGTATATTGTATGAATGCTGCAGAGTCATTTGTCCCACCAATGTTCATATACCCACGTGCTCGAATGAACAATCTTTTAAAAAATAGTGGACCAGTTGGATTTATATATGCATGTTCCAAAAATGGTTGGATTAACAGTGAACTAATTTTAGAATGGCTTAAACATTTTTCTAAAAGTGTTAAGCCGACTCCCGGAGATCCAGTTTTATTGATTTTGGATAATCACTGTAGTCATATTTCACTTCAAGTTTATGAATTTTGTAAATCAAATGGTATTTGTGTTGTTACATTGCTTCCACATACATCCCATAAATTACAGCACCTCGATCTTATATTTTTTGGACCTCTTAAAAATGCATTTAATCGTGAGTGTGATTTATTTTTAAAGTCTAATCCACATGAAAAAATTACCATGTATGATTTGTCTTCTCTGTTTAACAAAAGTTACTGTCGAGTTGTTACTTTGGAAAAAGGAATTTCAGGATTTAAAGCTGCCGGGATATTCCCATTTAATCCTAATAAATTCAATAATGATGACTTTGCTTTCGCTCAAGAAATGATAAACATCAATATAAATAACTTTGTACAATCTGTTCAAATTATTGATAAATCTGCAAATATATCCATGTCTATGGAATCTACAGATGATAATAATTTGGACACAAAAAATGTTTTTACTCAAGTTGGCGTGCAAGAAAATGATATTCTTAACTTACAAGACCAGCTATCAACATCTACAAACATTTATAGAAAATCATTTTCCGAAATCTGCCAGATTACTGAACCAAAAGCAAAAATTAAAAAAAATAATTCACGTCTAGGTGTATCAATAATTTTAACAAAAAGATTGACCTGATGGAAAAGCAAATAAAAAAAGAAGCTATTGATTTAAAAAAATCTGTAAAAAAAGATTTGTTTGGCATATCCAAAAATAAAAATAAATCCGATAAATCACAAAAAGTAAAACAATCTAATCGACTAAAACGTGTTGGAAAACGACAAGTTAGTCTTATAGATGAAGGTCAAGAAAATATGCATGATGAACGTAATTTATGTATTATTTGTGGTGAATTTGGAGAAAATGAAATGTGGTATAGATGTAGACAATGTGGACTTAGAGCACATGCATTATGCACAGGACTAGATTCTGTTGCGACCTTCATTTGTGACTTTTGTCAAGATAAAAATTAAGTAATTTTAATTTAAATATTATTAGTAGTTAAATATATATAAGAAAGAATGATACTGAAATACCTATGATGTTTAGTTGTTAATCTGGTTATCTAATAAAAACAAGTTGTTAATGTTTTATTTTTTTTAATTTTAAACTTTTTATTTTGTGATACTTTGTTAAACTATTATATAAGGTATATTAAATGTTAATTTTTCCTCTGAGTTCTGACTGTTACTTTTAGTTTGTCATTTAGGTATATAATATTGACTGCTAATTTGATAAAATAAAGGTTTTATTTGTTGGTTTGATAGTTAAAATGCATTTTTATTGCATATAGTTCGTATTTTTCATTAAATTATATAAATACCTACATTTAAATTAAATTATTAAAAAAACAAAATAAATTACGAAATGCGTAGGATTCACCCATATGTTTTTCAATAGTAAACACGGTGCGCATAATTCCCCCCAAATAAAAATGATAATGCGTATAATTACCCCGTACCCAGGGTAATGATGTGCATTTTTGATTTTTGGTTTTTCGAGTTAAAAAAAAAACAAAGAAAGAGTTAAGTCCCGGAAATACAATAAAACCATAGATAATATGTCAATAAAGAAGATAGAAAATATTTCAAATCCATGGGACATACTCAGTGTTGGGATTATCTAGATAAATTTATCTAGATAAATTATCTAGATAAAATGTTTTGTTATCTTTATCTTATCTAGATAATAAAAAATGAACCATTGAAAATTATTGAAAAAATTATCCAAGATAAAAAAATCTTTCATCTAGATGATTAGATAAATTATTCGTGATCGTGAAGATATTTTTCAGTTTTCCAAAAACTTGTCTATACGAGTGCTAGACGGTAGACATATTTGTTCGTTATTATTACATTTGTTCTATACAGTGATTACTATTCGCTAATCTATATAGTTCGTGATATAGGCAATACAAATATGTCAAAAATAGTGTTTATTTTAGTACCTATTCTCATTAACCATTGCTTCTTCAGGAGAATAGCTTATCGATATTTGGTGATTGTTGTTGTTCTAAAAATAAAATATTTGTTCCAGTAAAACATGGAAATAATCAAATAACATGACATTATGAAATATGATACTGTTATATATATATATCTATATTATATTTTATATATAATAGTACCCACTGACCTCTACACTACTAAAGTCAAAAATACTATCCGCAGTACCGTGAACATTACCACTCAATTCGATGAATCGTTCATTATTGACTATTTATATTACAATATACATGGCGGAGCAATAATGCAATCTGAGAAACATAATAAATATTTTAGTCCCCAAAATGTAATAAGTAGGTGCTTAAGTTATACAGTATAACGTGTATACACCTCCTATTGATCTATTTATGGAAATGAACTGTGACTTTGTCTTACAATATATTTTGGCATTTTGTTAATACAAAAAACACGTCTATATAATTGATGTTCACAAATTTAATGAAGTGGTATTAATGTTTAAACATTTAAGTTGGTAAAATTAGTTTCAAAATTAAATAATTGTTATTATTTCATGGCACAATAGTGCTACCAACTACTAACTACTAATGTTAAATATTGCAAACCATTAGCATTAGCATTAATCAGTTCGTTAAAAAAGAGATTCGATTACATATTTGAATTAAGTAATACAAAAAGCAAAAACTATATTATTGCCTCAATCAGTCATCCAAAGTTCAAAAAAAACCTTCCTTACAACTGAAATATAAATCTTTATTATTTTATAATGCTAAGGTCAATTAAAATAATTTGTCAAGTATGAAAACAAACAACAATATACTCGTAAATATAAATAATAAAATAAAGTTAATCACTGTGGAACTTATTACCTTGCAAAGCCTTGGTTAGTAACAAACTTAAAACAAATAAAATAACTTTTATATAAAATAAAACCTAGAATTACATATGTAATTTTTAATTTAATTTTTTTATGACTTAATTAAAAATGGTTTATTATTCCCCAAGCATAATGAAATGTAACATATTTTTTGTTTTCTGTGCTGCATAGTGCACATCTTCTAAAAATATTATAAGTAGGTTGATGTACCTACAGAACTCTCAAATCTTACTTCTGGTACAGAATGTGGTTTGTGTAAATTTTGTTTTACTTGTATGGGGTGTTTTTTTTTTATCGTTTAAAGCTGGTTTGCAGCTAACATTCCATCAACTATTCTCGAACTTAAGTCTTTTAGTAAAATCTTTTCTAATCTTAGTTCTTGATGGAGTATAAATTAATTTACAATAACTATACAATGAAAAACAGCCTAAATGCCAACATTTTCTGAATTTTATATGTAGGTATTCCATATGATCCTTTCAACTGGTCAAATTACATCTACATTATTCATGTTATTGTTACCAATTAGGACTAGGAATCGTAGTAGTACTTTCTTCTACTCTTTTATTATCTTTCTATTGCATGGATATTATTTGGAGAGTGCAAAGAAGATATCATGTACACTGATTTATTATTCAACCACTAGAATAGTTCTATGTAATTATTACTAATATAATAATTTCAGTAAAATAATTATTAAATATAGGTAGTATCAATAGTTTGTCGTTATTATGTTCACTATTTGTATTGTATTGTTGTATAAGTTTTTGAATTATAATAATTTGTACCAATTAATTGATTATTACAGCTACCTACGCAATCCGCAATACTTTACTGTAGCCAGTAACTGTGTCGATTTTTAAAATATCACAATCATATTGCTGATTGATTATGGTAATAAATATAAAATTTATCTAGAATTTATCTAGATAAAAAGTCAACTTTATTATCTTTATCTAGATAAAAGTATAATTAAATTATCTTTATCTTTACCTAGATAAAATATTTTTAGTTCATCTTTATCTTTATCTAGATAAAATTTTATTTATCTGGGCTCAACACTGGACATACTTGAGGTTCACAGACAAATGTTTGCCTTAAGTGCGCGTAATTCCTCCGTATTCCCCTACTAACATTTGAATTAGTATATTGAGTCTCAACAGTATTTTTTGACTGTTGAAAGTCTATACAAGTCAAAATCGATTTTCTGTGAATTATTTTTTGAAATTGTATATATTACACATTTTGTAAAATTACTAATTTTTATGAATCTTTTTAAATAATAAATTACCTTGTGTGCTCATCTTCAGTAACCTTATGTCTAGCTGTAAGTCATTAGGAACTAGTTTTTTTAGTCTTTCTAGCTAAACGGTTTTTCATCACACTTTTAATTGATTTTTTTTTTGACAATATTGGTTTTGTTTTTTGTCTTTTTTGTGTCTTGTTCATTTTTATAAAACCGATGTTTAACAAAAATAGACAACACTCCAAAATATACTCTTGCGCACCGTCACGGAAGTATAAAGTATTCTCTTATATTATAAGAGTAGAATTACGAAATAATGTAAACTATACGCAACACGAGTGCGCACGACGCCGTCAGTCGTGCGGTATAACAAATCGAGCAACACAATATAATGCTACGTGCCAATGTTGTCTAGCGGATATTTACACAGAGCGATATCTTCCGTGCTAATAGAGATAATCGAATACTGTTTTTTTTTTATTTTTCTAAAAGAGCTAAAATATTTATTTGATGTTCATTTTTAACACGCTGTATACAACATACTATATATATATAAATCCACATACGTACCT
The DNA here is from genome assembly GCA_034509805.1 of Sipha maydis. Lineage (NCBI taxonomy): Eukaryota > Metazoa > Arthropoda > Insecta > Hemiptera > Aphididae > Sipha > Sipha maydis. Next base: position 8,504 of record JASXSY010000698.1, on the reverse strand, counting down.
GAAGCCAAAAAACGAAGGGTGACCATTAATCTGTTATGGACAGGAATCGCTTCACGCAATTGTGTATCTTGCTTGACAATCTGATGTTTTATTAAATCCAAAAGCATTTCAAATTGCACTGCAGGCATCCGAATAAAATGTTTAAACTACTGTACATCCACCAACCGAAGCTCATTTACAAGATTCGAAGCAGCTCCCAAGTCACTTCGACGGTCCACCCATTTCCTAACCCAACATTTCCTTTTTCTTTTTCCTTTTATCTTCCGTTTTTGTACAATATTATGCGCAATTATAAAAGCTAGGGCCTGACGCGAATCCATTTTATAAAAAAAGAAAGAAAAAACATTCAAATTCGTAAAAAAAAACACGTGTACTTACGGTCAAGTCACACACAATACTGTGTGTGTTAACTCTCTAGTCGACACGAAATTGTCTTGGTCTCGAGATTAATGTCACATTCGAGTCTCAAAAACGTATCACGAGACCGTGATTGATCTCAAGTGGATAACACCCCGAGATCAATCTCGAGACTTTCTCTCGAGATATAATCTCAAGTGGACACTTACCATAATAACCATCTATAAAAATATCGATTAATCGATAATCGCGTTCAATCGATTGCTGCCAGTTATCGATTTATAAATAATAAATCTTACCATTGATTATGAATATTACTTATTGATACATTTGAAAGTTAGAAATAAATTATCTCGGAAGTTTAGACTTAATAATAATGTTGTAATTAGTTAAAAACAAACTAAACTATTATTACTAAATGCTTACACCTACTCATATTTAATAAAAATTATGAGTTATTACAAATTTAAATTTGATTATTATTAATTAAATACTTAAATTGAAGAAATTAAGAATTATACATCAAATTTATATGAAAACTCATGTTTGTTAGGACTCAAAAACTACATTTAATAAGGATTAGTATCACACATAAACGTGATAAACATAATGTTATATGGTTCTATTAATAAATGAGAAATCACCTACATTCACTTCTGTTGGGCTTATAAATGGGAAAAAGTATTGTTCGAGCACGGTCGCGACGTATTTTGTCCCAGCGCCGTGTCGGTCGATAAGCTCCGTCAAGCTGCTTCCCCCCTCCTCTGCCGTTCGACACCGGTTTGTCTGGCCGTTGAGCTGCTCACCGCCGGCACCTTTGTTGTTACGCTGTCTCTTTTCCAGGCGGTCGAGCCTAACGCATCGTTGCGTCCGTTCGCCGTCTCACGCTGGTGCTGCAAAAACCGCTAGTGCGGACATCGCGTTTTGTGAAGTCGTTGTGCCGCTTTCTCGCCTATATGGTCCGCGTGTGACCTGTTATAGGTTCTTTTGTGGTGGTCTTGTGACCGTTGTTGTAAGTCCCAAGATAGTTGGGGCCTGACACATCCACTACACTCCGGCTTTATCCGAGCGAGTGATTTTTATATACGTTCGTGCAAGAGCTGTCGCCTTTCCAGTTGGGATCTCGTCATCGGTATAGCCAGCGGTATCGTTGATATATATTATTTATTTTATTCTATCTAATTGTATTATAATTAGGTCATAATATCATATTGTTAAGATTATTATTAGTATAGCAAGCGCCTGGAGAGACGTCTTCGACATTTGTGCATGGTTCATTTATTATTTTTGTTTCCTTTACCTATTGTCAATTTATTATACGTTGGATGTTAAGTACCGATTCATTAAAATTTATTTGTACCTCAATTACTTCTGTTACTATTGTCATTACTACCCCACACACACGCGAGTCGTCCAGCAAACTGCTAACGCAAATACTGGCGGCGCAACAAGTATGTTAAATGTTTTATTAATTATTAAATAAGTTGACGGAAATATTCCATTAGAGCACAAATCGATTTTATAAAATATGACAATATTTTTTATTTGTTACCATAGTAAAAACTGAATTTTATTGTATGTTTGACATTTTTATTATACTTAGGTTAATATATAATTAAACACATCTAAATTATTTAGTACCTTTGTCCTATAGTTATGTGGATCGAGAGGTTCAAAAAATGGAAAACAGTCAAAGCTTGATGCTCATGCTAGTACAAAAACTCACTTGACTTGTGTTGCAAAATGGTCAGGGCATAATAATATAACTGTTAAAGAAACTGGCACTGTTCATGCTCTGCATCAATTAGAAATTGCAGCTAACAGAGAGTATATGAACAGTCTTATTGATATTACACTATACTTAGCAACCCAAGGATTGGCCTTTAGAGGACATTGTGAAAACGAAACATCATTAAATCAATGTATCATCATTAAAAATTAGAAAATAAATATACAATTTATTTATTATTAAATTTTTTATTTTATTTTTAGGGAATTTTAAGGAAGCTTGTGTTTTATTCTACAAGCATTTGCCCAAGTTTTCTGAAATATTTAGCAAAAACACTAATTACACTAGTCACCATGTTCAAGATGAAATCATTGATATATATGAAAATGGTGTTAGAAATTAAATTATAGAAGAAGTTGGAATAGGAACATTCAGTATAATGTGTGATGAAGCTCGGTAAGAACTAAGAATTGCATATAATATGGACGGAGCGCACAGAAAAAAATATTTGTTATTTTGACTATTTTTATGTTTATTTTAAACATAATTTATAGTCATATATGGGACACCTATAATTATAGTTAAAATACCTTATTTTTTTTTGGTAAAATAATTATTGCTATTTCATCAAAAAAATTGACTACTATTAATTAACTATAAACTTTAATTGATTTATTTATTATAGTAAGTTTAACAATGTTGTTAATCCAATTAAATTAATAGTTATCCTTATTATACAAATTATAGTTGTTAATGATTTTAACATTGTTAAATTAATTGTTGTTTCTACTATATTTGTATAGTTGAAAATTTTACATAATACTTAATTTTACCTTTAAAATTATCTACTATATTGTATGGCTATTACAGAACTGTAATTAGGTATACAAAATAACAGTAAAAACTAAAAATTTTTAAGATAGGTACATAAAATTATAATTAGTTACAAAATATATTTAAAAATGTATTATATTACAAAATTATAATTTACTTACTATTAACTACTCGTATTAGTTTTTAATGACAACATTTCCTTAAACAATGTGTTTATTATTCATTAAATATTGAATGTTAATAATAAAATGTATTAACGCCTTAAGAGGATGTCACACTAGTCATTTTCAGCGGTAAAAACACGTCTACGAAAAACAAACGAAACGGCATTAAAAAGTGTTTTTAGAGTAAAAATACTTATTATGAAATTTATAGAGAACAATATTTAGAAGGGAACCTCATCGGTGTTTTTCGAAATATTCAGCAGTAAAAAAGTTACAGTTATTTAAAAAATGTAAAAAAAAAGGGTTTTTGTGCCTTTAATATCGAGCTGTGTATTTATATTAATACAAAACCCCGATGAGGTTCCCTCTGAAATATTGTTCTCTATACAATTTATTATAGGTAATTTTACTCTAAAACCACTTTTTAATTGCTTTTCGTTTGTTTTTCGACAGCATGTTTACGTCGTTAGATTTGATATTTCATTGCAATAGTGTGCTGCCACCTATATGCCGTTGTGACGGAGGTCGCAAATTCCCCCACTACGCCAGAAAATGACTGTCTCGTACGGTCGCCGGTAATAGGCGACGAGTGCCGACAACACTAGACAAACGCTTCTAAGAATAGATTATGCACCGATAATAAACCTTTATACTTTATAGGAATAGGAATATGAATTATTGATATTTTATTATAGAACTCACAATAATGAATAAATACAATTTTTATAATCAGGCAATCGACAATTATAGACGGTATTCCATCATTGACCGACTGGATAAATGATAACTTATTTTATTTGTGTTCAATCAGGGGCGGAGTGGCCCGCCGGGCAACCGGGGCAATGCCCGGTGGCCTGGCTTGCTTATATAAAAAATGGCCTGGTCCTGGTGTGATGAAAATAATTAATATTTAAAATATTTAGCTATTTTTGGTGACTGTGAAACAACGAAAACAAATTTACAATGTGATATGTGAACCACCAATTATTAATTTGTAAATACTCGATGTTGCGATAACTCGTTTTCTTATTATCGGTCGTCTTATTATTATAATAGACAAGTAAACACACAATCTATAAATAGTTATTCAAACGGGGTATATTATATTGTAATTAACACAAAACAACAAAGTATATGACTATGGTTATAAATATCATCACAGGCTTGCATTTTTATTTAATAATACCAAATACCACAGATTATGTTTGTAAAATATATATTATAGTTTGTATAAATTGCGATAATACGATCAATATAGAATAAATCCAAACAAAACCGTAAATTTTTAATAAGGTTATGTGCAATTTTCGATTTGTTTTTTATTTTCAATATGGATAAAAATTCCAAAAACAAGAACAAACGAAAAGGAGGACATGAGAGGGAACAAGAGAAAAATAAAAAGCTCCTGTCTGAGATTGGGCAAAAGTGTGAAAAAATTAATTCATATTTCAAAGGTAGGTATTGACGTATTGTAGTGTACAGAGTTGGGCAAAATAATATAATCTAGATAATTATTCGAATAAGTATAAATTGGAATAAAAAAATATTCGAATAAACATATTTTCAAATTATTTGAATGACTACTTTTTATAATTATTCGAATAAAAATGTATTTGAATAATTTTCGAACATAATACTAAATAATAATAATCCTAAATTTTAAGAGGACGTCATACCCACATGACATGTTATCTCTTTCTTACGAACGTAAGACATTGCAAATTTGCGTTTAGCAGATTCAATTTTATGGTGTTAGCTTTAATATTACAGTCAATTTACCTATTATCAAACTTAAAGGTAATACTATTATCTAGGGAATTTCTGAGGCTTTTATTTATATCTTAATTTTTAAGTGAGTTATTGTTATGTAAAATATTAAAACTTTAAAATTCTCGCAACTCGCTTAAAAATTAAAATATCAATAAAAGCACATGAGATTTAATTCGAATTCTTCACTTTCTAGTTTCTTCTTTTCGAGTAGATAGTTCTATAGTTGTTTCATTTATAGTATTTTTCTATTTATTCTAAATAAAAGAAGATATACAACCTTGAACTTAAAATATAATGCCTTGTCAACTACTGTTTGTTAATATGTAAATATTTTAATTACCAAAATATCAACCATATAACTACGATAAAATTACTAAAAATTAATTAAATAACTATGTTTGCATATTAGTCAAGTAATTTTTTATATGAATAATCATAATTGATAAATATTAGAATAATCGTGAAATAATCATTCAAATAAAATATCATAAAAATAGAATTGTATTTAATTGCTACCAATGCTACCCCTGAAAAAAATGTACAACTGAAGTATATAATGTAGTATCAGATACGATAATAAATAGCATGACTACTAGATTTGTAAATAATAATTCTTTATATTTTGATCTATCATTTTTATCTCCAAACAATATCCCTCTCAATGATGTTGCCTGAAAATGCGTTTTTAACATTGGCTAAAAAATTAAAACCATTTTTAAAATGTGATGATGGAGATGATCTTAAAGAAATAAGAAATGAACTCTCAGATGAACTATTGAATTTCAGCAAATCGTGGAAGTATTTGAAAAACTCTCTAGAAGATGAATATCATGTCCATAGTTTATTATATGATATGAATGATGGAGATGAAAATCAAGAAGAGGAAGACTTAGAAAATCAATTAAAACCTTGCAACTCTACTTGTAAAAATTGTGCCATTTGTTGTTACAGATTACTAGTTAAGTACAACTTATTTTCTAATGCATACAGCTTATTAACTATAGCTTATAAATATTTGTTGACGCTACCAGTTACTCAAGTGTCCTGTGAGAGATAATAAATGGTAAAAAATTAAATTTGAAAAAGTGGCTTGAAATAAATTAATGTGGCCTGAAAATATCTGTTTGCCCGGTAAGAATTGTTGAGCCACTCCGCCCCTGTGTTCAATCATTTTTACAATATAATTAGTACGGACATTCTAAAATTTTCAGACAGTAGATAGGTAGGTACATCAAATTTCAAAGTATGCACAATTCGTCTATCAACAATAAATTCTAGTACCTAATCATATAAAATAAATATTTTTCTACATAATAGTATAATACTTGCTATAAATTATAATGTCATATTGCTGCAATATAAAAAAGGGGGGGGTGTGCTGTACCTTCTCGTGGTCCCCCCTGTCTAGTAGTGTTGTTAATACCTGTCAATCTGAATGCCTACGCCCTAAGATATCACAATCATGACAACACGAAGCCAAACAGCACAAACCAGGCGGCCGAACGTCGAAAGACCTCCCGGCCTTATTGGTGAAAATAGCCCTTTTCAGGGCTGTCCAACTGACGATCGTGGAACACACGTGGTAAAACGGAAAAAAAAAAAACTCAACCAAAAAATGTACAAAAAATCCAAAAAACACAAAAAAATACATGACAGTCAGCCACGCTGTGATACTGCAGATACTAGAACGGTAGAGAACAATTTCAAGATAGCTCAAATTAACGTGGAAGGCTTGACTCGAGCCAAGGCTGACATTTTGGGGAAAAGATTTGCCGACATGGACGTATTGGTGTTACAAGAGACCCACATACCTGATGGTGAAACAAACCGCCTAAAAATAAATGGTTTCAATCTGGTGCATCACATTGGCCATAATAAACACGGTTTAGCAACATACGTAAGCCAAAACAAATCGTTCCTAGACATTGAACAAGTGAACGGTAACGAACATGCGGCTGGTATCCGCATTGGTAACCTAACCATCTTTAACGTCTACAAACCCCCTCCCAGCAAGTGGGCTGCTGCCGTTTTGCCAGTCAGTGAACACCCTGTAATATACATCGGAGATTTTAACTCCCAAAATACTGAGTGGGGATACTCCACCAACAATGAGGAAGGTGAAAGACTTTCGGACTGGGCAGCAATTAACCACCTTAAACTGATCTACGATGCCAAACAAGGAGGCACTTTTAAATCTGGTAGATGGGGCACGACGACGTCGCCGGATCTCTGTTTCGTGTCCGAGGACTCTAACGGGCTACCCCTAACTGTAAACAGAGAAATCAAAAACTCTTTCCCAAGAAGCCAACACTTGCCAATCACCGTGACCATCGGTCTTATAATCCCAACCATAGACAAACCTTCTATGTCTCGATGGAACCTGCGCAAAGCAGCATGGCTAGAATTTTCAAAATACGTTGATGATAACATCAACCGTATTGACCCCATTCCGGACAACTATGGCAGATTCATCAAATTAATAAAGACAGCTGCGAAGAAATCGATACCTAGAGGCCATAGACATAACTATACCCCCTGCTGGACTAAGGAATGCGAAGATCAACTAAAAGAATATGAAAGGGATGGAAATGAAATAAATGCTGACAAACTCATCGCCCTACTTGACGAGGAGCGAAGGAACAGATGGATACAGGCTATGAATGAGATGGATTTCACCCACTCGAGTAGGGAAAGTTGGTCTCTACTAAGGAAACTGGGGGCAGCTCAAACCTCATGGAAAGCTAGCAAAGTCTCACCAAACTTCATCTCAACCATTCTTCATAAGACCGCTAATATAAAACCCAAAAAACCCGATAAGATGAAGGTGAAAGCCGATTACAAGGAAGAGCTTCAATTATGTGCAGAGAAATCCGAAAACATGAAGGACTTTGGAGTGGAGGAAGTGGAGGCTGCCCTAAGACTCCTAAAAAACGGTAAAGCTGCAGGCGAAGATGGTATACTTCCGGAATTCCTTAAACACATGGGCATTAAAGGGAAATTTTGGCTAACAAGACTTTTTTCAACAGTAAAAAATAACAATACTTTACCAAAACAATGGCGGGAAGCTAAAGTAGTTGCAATATTAAAACCTGGTAAGCCTGATGATGACCCAAAAAGCTACAGACCGATCTCACTGTTATCCGTTGTATACAAGTTATTTGAAAGAGTACTCCTAGTAAGAATCCAAATGAAAATCGAAGAACACCTACCAGCAGAACAGGCGGGATTCAGACAGGGTAGAAGCTGCAGTGAACAAGTACTATCACTGACGACGTTTATAGAAAACGGGTTTCAAAAGAAACTAAAAACGGGAGCTGTTTTCCTAGACCTGTCCTGCGCCTACGATACGGTGTGGAAACGTGGTCTACTTTTGAAGTTAGCCAAAATTCTAAGATGTAAAACATCATTGCGGCTAATTGACAATATATTGTCAGACAGAAAATTTAGAGTGCACCTTAATGGAAAGGTAAGCAAATACAAATTCCTTCAAAATGGTCTTCCTCAGGGCTCAGTACTCTCCCCCATCCTGTTTAATGCCTACACAGCGGATATCACAAATACCTCGTCACGCAAATTCATATACGCGGATGACGTGGGGTTAGCAGCTCAAGCTGAATCATTTGAAAAGGTTGAGGATATTTTAAACGAAG